>JADLZK010011099.1:0-418695 GCA_015847255.1 Hyparrhenia diplandra
GTATGAGATGGGTGGTGTGGCTAATGGCATGGCTATCGCTGGCTGGTGGAGGCAGGGGAGGAGGCGGGGGTTGGGCATGTGGCGCAGAAGGACGCGAGAAAGAAGAGGGTCAGGCGTGCCTTAACATCATCCATTTAAGATCATGCTGTCCTGCGGTGTAAAGATTGCGACAACTTTCCGCATGTCATATTGTGACTTTAAAAATGTCAATCCATGATAATGCGGTCTACACCAGTCAAAACAGCAGATTGGATAAGTTTGCATCACATACATAGAGTTGACCTTGAGTCTTTGTAGGATTTGGACGATGTGCACTATGCGCTCACCAGGAACGGTGCGTGGTCCTACTCAGTATGAAAAGGATATCGATAGTATGAGTTGCTTTTGTAATAGGGAAGGATCCCATCCAATTCTGGTGGTCCTTAGTAGAACAGGAGTGATGAGGGCGTGAGGCTTAGGGAGGACATGTAGCGCTCGATGTGGAATGCCTTTGCTCACAAAGCTGACTAGATCAGCGAAGAGAGCTGTCAAGTAAAAAAATACATTATTTTCTCACTTGCATTGGTCACATTTTGTAATAAAGGCAGCAGTCTAGAGGAACAGAGGTCCTCGCGTCGTCCTCCCGGGCGGCTCGAGGGCGACCCGCTCCCACCGCTATAGCCCCGCCGCCCAGGCCACATCCGGCGCCGCCGGAGGCTGCCCCAACCAGGCGCTAGCGGCGGCCCGCCGCAGGGCCAAAGCCTCCGTGGCACCACATCCCCCCCTTTCCCTCCACCTCCTCCCTTCTCTTCCAAGTGTGAAACCCTAGCCTCTCAGGGACAGCCGCCGCCCGGGCTGGGATGCGTGGATCCCGGTTGTTTGTGGCTGGGTTCAGCCTCCCCTCCCGGATGCGGTGTCGCGGGTCGCTGCAGCCGGGCTACCGACAAAACATCTTTGGATCTCCGGCCACCGGTGCCTCGAGTTCGGGCTGACGGCGGCGCAGCGCCATGAGTAACACGGCGACGGCAGCGAGCCACCGTGCGTGGACGCGGCCATGGTGGCGAGTGTGCGGGGGGGTGGGCGCCCGTGAGCACGGGAGGGCCGGCGGATCTGGGCTGAGCTCTCGACCTGGGTCTGGGCTCGGCATGGCAGCCCAACCCGGCGACGGCACATACGGTCGATTGCGGTGAAGGTACGCTTTCCCGCCGTGTGGCGTGTCGTGGATACGATTGCAGTTCATGTGAACGCATAGCCAGGTGAAAACCTTGCCCGGCTCCGTCCGGGCCAGCGGTGATGGAGCAGGTCGCGTCATCTTCCTCCTTGGAGGCGTCGTCAAGGCTTCTGTCTCTCGGGACAGCGCATCACGAAACTCGCACTATGTAACCTGTAGCAGCTAGGTTGTGGCGGTGGACCAAATCTGGCGTTGCTGAGTGGTCTAGAATCTGGGCGAAAGCCTTTCCGGCTTGATCCGGAACGACGACGGTGGCGCTCACGTCATGCCCCTCCTTGGAGGCGTGGTTGAAGATTCAGCTACTCCTACCTGTCCGACACTGCTGAGTCGTTTGTGAAACCCCTCCTTGCAAGCCTCGTCCCTGGGCTCCTCTCCACTTCTCCGTCTTTGTGTATGGGTGAGACTGGCCTTGGCTGGCGATCGTTGCCGGCGACGTTCCGAAGAGTGTCCTCGTCTGGCGTCTCTGCTCCGTCGGCGCTCTCCTTGGTAGTGGCAGAAAATCAAATGCCGGGTGGAGTTTCCACCGCTGCCACCGTTCCCCTCCAAGGTTTCCTCCCCTTGGATGGCGTTGGATGGTGATACGTGGGCCCGGATGTGCTGGAGGATGCCCCTATCAGCTTGAAGGGAGGTCGTCGTGTCCGGCGATCTCGGGTCTTTTGGTTCGTCATCACTTTTAGTCCCCATTTCACTGCTAGTCTCTCTATCTCCGCTCCTTAGAGGGAGAGTGGCAGCGGCCGGCGTAGCTAATGAGGAGTGGTGCAGGGCACAAGGATCTTGGTGAAACCGGTGAGTATGCTATTCAGCGTGGTGGCGCAAATCGACGTTCGACCGGGTGACTTTTGGCTTAGTCTAGGGCTTGGTCTTGGTTTACCCTTGTTGATGTTGTTCGGTGTTGTTGTTATGTTTCGTGATGTTGTAATCTCTCTCTCCCTCCTTCGTGTACCTCGTCGACCTATGGGTCAAAACATGTAATTGGTGCTTTGCACCCTTCTTCCACCCACCGGCTTGCCGGCATCTGTGGGAATGAAAGCGGTGGGGACCGAAGTGTTCTCGAACATTTTGTAATAAAGTGAGCCTGTTATAATATTAATTTCTGGAGACACCTCCTTTTTTTACAGAGGCGGACAAAGTGTCCCAGTTTCCACATACCCAATATCTTTCATAGATCATAAAACTAGATTCACACCTCCTAAAACTAGAATTTCAAACAGATTTTTTCATGGATAAAGATTTCAAACTAAAAAGTTGCCATTTCTCTATCTGAGATTGTTTAATTTGAATATCAAAATATGAGGACTTCAGATTGAACTTTGGGACCGGCCATAGATCATTTTGAGATCAAATGCAGTGTTTAAGATCTTTTTGGGATCTTTAACTTTGATTTGGTCATTTCTCCAGCCAAGGTGTTTGAAACATTCAAAAAAATTGAATTTTAAAATATGTGAACTTCAAAGAGTTTCCAAGGTCTAAATGACTTCAAATGAAAAATCTGTTAACTACTTTCAATTAATAGAGGTTCTAGAGCACAAGTAGGTGGCCAGCATGCCATCCCAGCCATAACAGATCGATTTTTAGAGGAATTCCTCTGTTAGGTGTTGTACTAAATTTATCTGGTCATATTAATCTCCTCTGCCAGATGCCACTTTTTTTTTCTCAAACACGCAGAAGAAAACTGCATAGCATTATATTAAGAAATAAATAATATTATGTGATGACATCCTTCCTTTTCAAAAGAAACATAATGAAACCTTTTCAACGATGTCGAAATGTATAAGCAAATTTGGAAAGGAGAAATGTTCACCTCTCAGCACCCGAATTGTGAGTAGTGGACACAAGGATTTGCATCATGATGTTCTTGAATGGTAAATCAACTTTAAACTTTCACCGCTCTCTTGACATCACAAAGTGGTGACCAATTGTATGAAATAAACGTACTGCAAATAGTAAGCAAACAGGAAGTCAAACTCCACTATGTACATGCCCAATCAGGTAGGTAAGAACAAAACAAATTTATTGCAAAACCCAGCACAAACAATGCTTATGTGGGCACCAGAGAATGTCATCCATCTTAGTGACATGTACAGAAATTCAATGGGCTTTGTCGGCCAAATATACACGGTTACTCGGTTTGGTTGGCTAGTGCACATGGACATATTTAGGCTTGTGCATGCATAATGCAAGATGGATGGTAGCCAATCGAAGATATGCTACTGCAGTTGTTTGATGACCAGTGCTGCTTCGGGGTTTCAACATAGAGATGATGCATGCACGTAGTATGTGCAATGAGTAACGAAGAAAGAGGCAACAGTATAAATAGCTACAGTAATCAGTGTCGCCGGCTGGCTCATGTCGCAGCCAGCTGCTTTAATAGTTGATACAAGTGCATCCCAGGGCATGTATATGGACCTCGAATCTATATCATACAAACATGTATAAAGACAAGTCATACAACCACAGTGGAGATATTGTCTCGAAACTATTTAATGCACGTGCACACATGGTGGTGGAAGACGCTTCGAGTAGGCAACTCCTGTACAACGCAAGACAAAGTCGTCTCTAAGCATTGGAGCACGAGCCAGGCCGTCCTTTCACGAAGAGATGAGGCTGCGGTCTCTAAACATTGATAGGGGGTTTTGTGAAAAATAATAACTTAGAGACGGGATGAAAAGACCCGTTCTACATGCCCTGTCTGAGTCTGTTTCCGACCGAACAAGTGCGTTGGTGAGTTGTTCGAGTTCACCCATTATCGCCAAGTGGTCTAAATTCGCTAATTGTTGTCTCCTGCCCCGAGCATCACCAAGACACTAACTATTGGTGACTGCCTAGAATGTGTCACCGGCTGACTGATAAACTAGTAAGCAAAAGGATCTTACTGAAGAAGACAATACAAGATTAAGTACCATAATGAGAAAACCAAGCCAATCCCAGTCCGTCTAGGAGACTTGGTGCTCAAAAGAAAACAAAACGGATGACGTGTGGCAATGGGAGGCACCCTAGCTTGTAATAAAAAGCAATAGGCCGAGTTCATAGATAGAACCTCCAAATACATGAACAGGAAAGAACTAGATCACACGTACTGAGGTACTTCAAAGATACTACCCATAGAAGCAAGAAAACAATGAACAAGTTTATGTAATAATTCATTAGCTTTACATTCCAAGTAAATGAGGTTGCACCTTTTTTTCCACTCAAGGCAGAAGCTCATCTAAGGGTGAGTGATTTTTAATGGAGGCAGTCTCTAAATGTAACTCAAACATAGAAGAGAAAAACATTTCCCCTCCCACCCATCTCAAACCACCAAAAGGGATATTTTGAGAACCAAAGCAATCCCAAACATCAGCGATAAAGGAAAAACAGTAAGTCACCAGACCTTTGGATACTGCCACAAAATTCTCATTTGACTTATATATCAAGAAAACAAGGTCAAGGCCAAATATATACTTCCATATGAAGCCGAGGTTTAGTTTCTTAGTCTCCTTAAGCTTTTTCCGTTATATATTTTCTAATTCCACCGCTTGCTCCAAAGTCCATTAGGAGGCACAATCATCTCCATTTAGCTTAGCAAGAAACCCCAAAAAAGAGTGAATCTAAAGTTGTCGCAAAACAATAGATTGTTGCCCAACATGTGCACTAATAATAGTAACAAATGCTTTGGCCACTACTGGAGGCCATGCTTTGGTTTCTTGTCTCCCCAAAAGCATAGCAATGTGTTCAGCATTTTCTTCCTTTTGCACCTTCGTACATTTTTTTGTCAGGCACTAAGTTACAGCTTTCTAATGTAGGATAAATATGGGTCCTTTGAAGAACTTATCACTATAATTTAAAGACTAGTCTATCATGTGCAACTGCACAAATAGGAGACATATGTATTAAAAGTATTATTTCTTTCATCTTGAGGTCTCATAATCTAGTCTAATATGAAATTTAATACGTTCTCAAGTACATACATATAGGACATTTCTGTGCTCTTCAGATAAAGACTTTTGATGGACTTGTCTTATGCTCTAAGTGTCTAAGTGTGCATTTAGAACTAATAAAAATGACATGTATACTAAATAGGGCTATCTGGCTTGTATTTGATCTATGACTTGTGCATTTTTGAACATGTAACTGAATTCTTACTTATATTAATATCATTTGGATATCTTTGCTTGAGCTATCAAATCAATATCATACTAATCTATGGTAGTCATGCAACTTGTCTATATATATCCTTTTGTAGATAGGTAAAAGGGTTCCTCTTTTGTTAAGTTGAAGTACTGCAGGATTACTGCAGGATGAAACTCTAAGCATTGGTCTTGGTGCTTGTGAAGGACACAATTAAACTCGTAGTAGTAACTTAGTATCTATATGATATTGCAGAGCTGTGAAAAGGAATCTGCTTTTGTGTAGGCATACTGCTCTGAATTTACTACAGGAGAAATGTATTTTTATGGTATTGCTTTTATGGATGTATCATTGAAAGTGTGCAATGAATACTTTTTTTTATAACTTTTTTAATGTAATGTACATATATTGCTTGTATCACGTATCTATTGAGGTTAACGACTAGAATATTGGAATGTGTTGATTATTGCAATAAGTTTTTTTTTGTGGGTAGGAAGTTTTTCGTTGGTGGTTGGCCCTCGAGAAAACCACAATTGCCTTGGCGGTTAAGAGCAACCAAGGAAAAAAATCACAATTGCCTGCCAAGGAAACAACTATTGTGTTGGTGATCAAGAACATTTTTTGGCGGCTACCGCCTCCAAGGAAAGTTATTTACTTGGCAGTTGGAATGTTTTATTGTTGCTTTGGCATCTTAGGTATGTTTTTAATTTCCTTGTTGGCTGCCTTCAAGTAAACTATCCTTGAGTGTAACAAATGCCAAGGAAATGTATTTCCCTTATCCACTATGCTTGATGTATTTTGCTTGATTGTTCATGGTTAGTAATCATTTCACCGAATAAACATGTTTCTTACTCACAAGAAGTTGCATAACATTCTCTAGAAACTTCAACACAGTTTCTGGAACCAGGTTAAATTTATTGCAGAAAGCTTTCAAAGGACGCGAGAAACAAAAAGGAAAGTGTTCCATAACACCAATGTTTTAGCATATAGAAGTACTCTTTGTTTTTATGAAATGAAATGTATGACGATCTTCTAAGTTGAAACTCCATCGACCTGCAAATATCTTACAGCTTAGTACAACAAATAATATTTTTTTTTTGACTGAAAACAGGAGGGGTTTGATCCCCTACTGTGCTTTTATTGAAGATAAAGGCAAGCTTTCCTTACAAACAAGTTCAGAAATATAAAAAAAAAAGGAAACAAAGAAAATAAGCAAAATTACACAAAGGCTTGCAGCCATAAGTACAACAAATAAATAGCTAGTAGATAGATACTAGGTTACAAATGCTAGAAAATCGTGGCTGCTTAGGCAAGGTTAATTTGGCGGGCCCTCGCATGCCCCGGCGAGTGAAGAGCATGATTAGGCAGACCAACTAGACGACTAGAACAAACTCTATCATCCACTTAGCTTTGTTGCGCGCATTGACAGCACATGATGGGAGCAAGCCACTAGCAATCCTTTCTGTCAACCAAAGCCTCTATCGGTGAACTGGCAGTGAGCATATATAGCTTTTCTCTGATGATTATGTCTTGGAATATGGCACATGATTGTGCGTGCGAGAGGGAGAGGTGTTGATCTCTCCAATTTTTTTATGCCTGGAAAAGAGATGAACATTGCAACATGCATGTAGTGCCCTTACCCCACAGCTGCATGTTTTTTTCTCTCTAGAACAATGTTGGTAGGCTCTACAATCATCGAATAATAATGAAGCAGCAACGACACACAATATATAGGTCCCAGTATAATGGAAATTTTTAGATATGCAAGAATATGCTCCCTTGGAAAATATTCTTCACGACACCCTAATAAAGTCTAGCTCGCATGTCAAGTTTATCTTTGCATCTAACGTACTCCAAGAATTTTGGAGAAGTAAAGCATCTCATGTTTGTTCAAACTTATCCTAAGTGTTTTTATCGTATCATATAAATTTGGTCAAACTTATTTGACTCTCTTTAATGACATACAAATTGGAATGGAGTGAGCACCAACCACGA
Organism: Hyparrhenia diplandra; assembly: GCA_015847255.1. Lineage (NCBI taxonomy): Eukaryota > Viridiplantae > Streptophyta > Magnoliopsida > Poales > Poaceae > Hyparrhenia > Hyparrhenia diplandra. The sequence goes on from JADLZK010011099.1 coordinate 7,313, forward strand.
CAATGCAACTTCGCCTAAGTTACCTGAAATTCGGAATAAAATATCCTCGATCAGTCTTATAATTCATACAATATAATGGAGACATGGAGTCAATAAACAGTTAATTCTAGAATTGAATGGCCAAAAAATCAAACGGGACACTATTTTTTACGCGAGGACGAACCCCATTTCCATTGCAGACAACAGAAATACAGTGTTTAGAGTTTACAGAAGACCAATGATAGAAAATAGAAGAACCGAGCTAAACCACAAAAAGAGAGAACTGCCACCGTAGCTAAATCTAACTGCAGCAAATCAACATGTAGTTTAACAAACATGCACTGCATCAAATGCCACCTCACAGAAAAGTACCACCAGCGCTCATATGAGTTTAGTAACAGGAGATAGACATGACATGGACCTTCATCATTTCCAGTCAACCGTGGGCTGGCTGGCCCGGCTGGCCCCGCCGCTGCCACCCGGGCAGCCATGCAACGTCGAGGAAGCGTGTGAGGGGGGCCAAGCGTGGGAACCACCGGGCCACCCTGGCTGACCATGGGCAACCGGCTGCCACCGCCTTCTGAGCCTAGTAGATGTCGTTTAGGTCCATATGTTGCACAACAGATCTGGATCCACCTGAGGCGGCACGGCGACGAGAGGTAGTGGAGCGGCAGCCGCTTCGGCTAAGAGGGCCGAGAGATGGAGAACGGAGTGAGGTTGGTGGCTGAGAGATGGAGAACAGAGTGAGGTTGGCGGCGGCTGAGAAGAGGACGAGGGTTAGGCTAGGGTTTGGGAAGCATTGTTTTATATGCGTGCGGGCAGGATATGCACGCTTTTGGGCCGGCTGAAAGGCCAACGTAGCCCAACTTAGGTTGGCCGCAAGTTTGTGCTCCGGTCGATCATCAAAATGAATATTTCTATCGGGATGAACAAAACACACAGGACAATGTCACCTTTCTCTATCGATTGACGAAACACCGACAGAAAAAAATTAATTTTTATGTCGGTTTCACATTTTCTTTGTTGGTTTGTCGAAAACCGACAGAAAAATACTAAATTCTTGTCGGTGTAGCAATAACCGACAAGGATTTTTCAATTTCAAGTAGTGAAAGCCGTATATACATATTTGACAGAAAAGGAACCCTTAGAATTAAGTTTCCACAAAACCACATCTGGCTCCTCACCCATGTTCAAAGTATCAATAGCAGCCACAATCATATCCAATTTGATTTCAAATCATCTAGCAGCCATCTAGTAAAGGAAATCAACTGAGGTTGTTAACGTTTTAGCTTGGCAAATACTCCCTCCGTCCCAGGATATAAGGTGTAACTATCTCCAATTCAAAGACCAAGAAACACATTTAATTCTCTCTCTCAACACTAGTACTACTGTATCGATACATGTGGCCTTATATCATGAGACAAGAATAAAAAGTGGTTACGCCTTATGTCTTGGGATGGAGGAGTAGAGATATCAGGTTGTTCACATAGCTTGAACAAGTCAGGAAAGATACATTTCAAAGGAACCATAACAAAGGATTATTTTCAGCATTGAGCGAATTTGGAACATGTTAGGCGACACGACAGGAGACACGACAGGCGACACGACACCCGTCCGACGGCGAGCGCCGCCTCCGGTGAGACCATGGACTCCGATGAGCCCGTACGCCGGAGGGAGAGGACGAGGCACCCCGCCGAGGAAGGGGTTCCTCGGGCCATGTGGTGGCACTCAAGAGAGTCGCACCGAGGGCCCGCGGGGAGTCGCCGAGCAGGAGCAGGAGAAGGCAAAGTTCAAATCGGTGGCCGCTGATTGGGCACGTGAAGACGACGAAGAGGGGTACTTTAGGAATTCTACGGCCAACTTTGGCTGGTTCCGGACCGCCCGCCCGCCATCCGAGAGGATTTCCACAGCTAGGGTTGGGATCCGAGATCTAGATCGAGAGAACCTCTTCCGGGTTCCAAGGAAATTGTGGGAGGAGAAGAAGGCTAGCCACCAGGATTTCCACCCAGTTGGTGAAAGAGATCGCTGGACGAAGTCGCCGGTGAAGATCAGTTTTGCTAGAGACATTTGGGGAGCAGGGGAGAGGGAATCGTTCGTTACCAAGTTGAAGGCGGACATGGCGAATCGGGGAAGAGGAGGGCGAGGCCCCAATCGCCCACGCAGCCCAGGAGGAGGAGTGGGGAGCGTGGGGAGGTGGAGGATGGCATCGCCGCCACCACCATACTTCCACCCTATGGGTCCGCCGCCACCTCTCCCACCGCAAAGATGGCCCTTTCGGGTACTACCCGCCACCACGCCTCAAGAAGATTTCCTCCACAACCACCTCCAAATCAAGGCTACTATGCTCCAAGGCCAGGGAGGCCACGAGGTGGTTATCAGGGAGGGAAGGGGAGACAAACTCAGAACCCGGTTCGAGCTCAAAGACCAGGTCCGAAGGAAGTGGAGAAGGAACAATTCCCAAAGAAGCAAAGAACCGAAGGAAGTGGATCTCAAGCAATTCCAAGTTTTCGTGAAAGCAAATCTGCAGGAAAAGAGAATTCTAGTGGTAGTCAAGTGGTTTGCTATAATTGTGGAGGGCATGGACACTTTAGCACCGATTGTATCAAGCCAAGGATGTGCTTCATATGCTTCAAGGAGGAACACATTGTTGAGAAGTGCCCAAGATGGACAGAACCAATCAGTCCAGCTCAGTATCTTGGCAGTGCTAGCAGAGGTCTAGGTTTCTTCCACATTGATGTAGAGGAAAGGCAAAATAGATTCAGGATGTGGAATGGCTTTGATAATGTGGGGTCATTTCACAAGTGGAGAAGGGCATACTCAATCAGGAAGAGATTATCATCATATGAGTTTTTTTTTTGATCCAAACTGGACATGGAACTTGAAGTTAGAGGGGAGCAAGTACCTAGTCGATTCCCCCTCGACAAGAAGGTGGAGGCTTTTGTGTTTGCCGATGGAACCTACTTCCATTTGAATGAGGGTGAGGTTATGGTCTCCTTGAAGCTATGGAATGGCAACATAGTTCCAATTGGTCATCTAGAGGATATCTAGGTCCAAGTAACAGGAATTCCACCAAAATGGTGTGATTGGGAGACTGTGAGACAAGTAATGTCAACTGTTGGGAAACCGTGTGAAGTGGATTGGCAATCTATGTTCTCTAGCTCTTTTGCTATGGTGAGGGTCAGAATAAAATGCAGAGACCCAACCAAGATCCCAAAGACTAGAATTATGGAAACGGGAGATGAAATCTATGTCATTTACGTCAAGACAGAAAGGGCTGTGCAGTTAGAGGATGGAGAAGACAATGGTGGAGATAATGAGGATGATGCTGCTGAAATTGATGAGGAAGAAGATGACTTACTGGATGATGATCCCAAGAATGATAAAGCTAGCCAAGGAGGAAGTGGTAAAGAAGATGGATCCAACTCAAAAGGGCAGGATAACAGAACATATACAACACCTAAGGGTAGTAAGACAGTCAGAGATCTGGCAGACATCTTTGAGAATGAATCTAGCTTACTGTTCAACCATGAGTATGAAAGCTCGGTATGCATCAATCTGCTCAAAGCTATGGAGATTGATGATGTAGAAGAAATGGAAGAGTGTGAGGAAGTCATTCAAGAACTGGACTCACAGGATAAAGAAATGGTTTTCCTGCCAAAGGAATGGACCTATGGGAGTCCAGATAAAGAGAAGGAAAAGATCATCAGCCAGGAAAAACAAGATGGTGTTGAAACATTGCCAAGGCTTGAAAAAGAAGTTAGTGTGACAAGTCGGCAAGACAATACCATAGAATATAGCAAAGATCAAGAGGTGACTGACCAAAGGACAAAGGCAGAGCAAGTGAAACAAACTTACAAGAAAAGAAATCGAAAATGGGGGCCAATGATACCAGAAAGACAAAATAAGAGACATCCTGTAGGTAGTGGAGTAACTATGTTAGAAAAAGCACAAGCTCTAAAGAAACAACAGAACCTGGAGGTTCCTGGAGGTATTAAACAAAACTCTATTAGTTTTACTATTGTTTCAAATAAGGTTTCTGATAGTTGCAGTACTCTTCAGCATAATGTTAGTAATAATAGTAGTTTAAATAGGTTTCATGCTTTATCTGAAGAGTCTTTAGAACATATTGCAAAATCTATTGGTTTAAACATTAGCCTACAATCTGAGTCTGAGATAGCCAACTGTTGTGGTATTAGTGAGATTTTGCATATGGATAAAGAAAGAAAGAAGTCTTTTAGAGATGTTTGTAAGATTCCTTCTTGCCCTTATACAGAAGTAGATAGTCAGATAGCCCCAAACAAAGAAGTTCTTGTGTCTGGAGAGTTGCCTCCTGTAGATACACAGGCACAAACAGAGTTGAGAGAGATGACAAGTCACCAGCATGCTATTAGAAAGGATAGTGTAGATGATAGACATCAAGTAGATCCAAATAATAGAAACCAAAATATAATAGGGTCAAGGGTTGAGGGAGCAGACCCCAAACCCTTTACTTAATCAGGAGAGCCCTGAATTACTTTTGAACATGCAGCTAGATGAAGTTTCTTGGTCTCAAGTTAGAAATAGGAAGAGTAGGAAAAACAAAAAGATTAAATGATAGGTCTCTTTTGGAATATAAGGGTTTTGAATAAAACTGGTAGATTTCCAGCTTTAGTGAGTAGAATAAAGAGCACTCATGCTGATATTGTAGCTATAATAGAGACTAAGAAGGAATCTTTTACACCTAGATACCTTAGAGATCTGACTAGAATAAATCCTTTTAACTTGTTTGTGCTCCCTGCTAAAAGAACTGCAGGGGGAATTTTAGTAGGTTGTAATAAGGATAAATACAATTCTTGTGTATCTGAGATTTCTGATTTTACTATTAGTCTAATGATAACAGATTTGAAAACAAATTTCTACTGGAAATTAATTGTTGTTTATGGATCTCCTTATGAAGAAGGTAAACTAGAGTTCATACAAGAACTTGATAGAGTTTTACTCAGTTGGCAAGGTCCAACAATGGTTGCTGGAGATTTCAACCTAGTTAGGTTTGTAGAAGATAAGAGTAATAAAGTCATTAGCTACAAGTGGGCTGAAGATTTTAATGAATGGGTTGACAAGTGGGCTTTAGTAGAGTTGAATCCAAGTAATATCAAGTTTACTTGGACAAATAAGCGAGGATAGACCCATTCTCGCCAAGATAGATAGAATCTTTGTAAATACTGAGTGGGAGCAAGTTTTTCCTTTAGCCAGTGTTAAAGGGTTAGAAAGACCCCCTAGTGAGCACAATCCTTTACTAATTGTCTCTGGAGATAATTCTTTCTTTGGGAAGAAAATCTTCAGGTTTGAGAAGTGGTGGACACACAAGGAAAATTTTCAACAAGTGGTTGAAAAAGCCTGGAATACTCATGTCCAAGGAAATAGCTTAGATAGATGGAATGGGAAAATTAGAATACTAAGAAGGTCAACTAGAGGCTAGGCAGCAAATGAGATTGCTGCAATGAATAGGGAGAAAAATGAACTAGCACTAGAGTACAATGATCTTGAATATGAGATGGAGAATAGAATCCTGTCTGACTCAGAACTAGTCAGATTCAGGCAGGTTTCAAAGGAGATTGATAAGATATGGGCGTTAGAAGAGATTAAGGCAAGACAGAGGTCAAGGGATAGAGAGATTCTAGAGGGAGATAGAAACACTGCTTATTTCCATGCAGTAGCTAATAGTAGGAGTAGAAAGAAAAGAATAGAAGCTTTAGAAGGTCCACTAGGTCTAGTTGAAGACCAAAGTGGGATGTTGCAGCATTCTTTGTAGAATATTACAAAAAGTGTTTGCTAGGGAAGATAGACCAAATATAAGATTAGAGGATAATTTTTGGAAACCAGAGGATAGGGTCACTTCTGAAGAAAATGACCTTTTGATTAGACCATTCAATCGAGGGAAGAAATAAAAAGAAGCAGTTTTTAGCTGCTATGTGGATGGTGCCCCTGGCCCTAATGGCATCTCTTTTATTTTTTACCAAAAATATTGGGATCTAATCAAAAGGGATTTAGTTGACATGTTTAATGACTTTCAAGTAGGAAAGTTAGATATATATAGACTGAACTTTGCCATTATTACTTTAATTCCAAAAGAGCACGGAGCAACAAATATGAAAAAGTTTAGGCCTATTAGTTTAATCAATTGTAGCTTTAAGATCTTTTCTAAGGCTTTAACTTTGAGACTTGGGATGATTCTTGATAGGCTAGTCTCTCAAAATCAAAGTGCCTTCATTAAAGGTAGATTTATTTTTAGAGAGTGTGGTTATTGCACATGAGGTAGTACATAGTGTACATAAAAAGAATAAACCAGGGTTGTGTGATCAAGCTAGATTATGAGAAAGCTTATGATAAAGTAAATTGGGATTTCCTGTTAGAGATCCTAAATTCTAGAGGTTTTCATCCTAGATGGATAGAATGGATTAATAATATCCTGAGAATGGGTTCAATTTGTGTAATGATAAATGGGGAAGAGAGTAAGTATTTTAAAGTCGGGTAAAGGGCTAAAACAGGGGACCCTCTATCTCCTTTGCTTTTCAATCTGGTAGGGGATGTGTTAACTAGGATGCTCCTTAGGGGGGATAGTAATGGTTTGATCAAAGGATTAGAGACAAATTTTAGACCTGAGGGCATAATTGCTTTTACACAATATGTTGATGACACTTTACTTTTCTCTCGATAGTAAACCCGGACATTTACTAAATCTTAAAGGGATTTTAATGTGGTTTGAACAAATCTCGGGAATGAGAATTAATTTTCATAAGAGTGAAATTGTCCCTTTAAATGTTTCTGATGAGGAGGCTCACATGCAATGGCATATATTCTCTCCGTGTCCCTTAGGTCGGGTTTTCAATTAAGTACTTAGGAGTGCCTTTACATCATGATAATTTAAGAAGGGAGGACATTCAAAGCCTTTGGTAGATAAGCTACTAGACGGGATAGCCTGGCCGGGAGAGGGAAACTTCTCTCCCAAGCAGCCAGGGTAACTTTGATTACTTCATGTTTGTCAAGTATACCCATTTATCTTTTTTCTTTCATAAAGTTCCCAAAGTGGGCTATAAAGATTCTGAATACACATCAAGCTAACTGTTTATGGAATGACTCAAGAGAAACACAGGATACATCTAGTTAATGGGATAGTCTTTCTACTACGAAAGATTATGGTGGTTTAGGTATTCCAAGCCTTAGGGATCTCAATATATGTTTGCTAGCCTCCTGAATTAGAAGATACAATCTAGATAAGAATAAAGCGTGGAGACAGTACCTAGATTTCAAGTATAGAGGCGAGGAGCCAAATATTTTTACGTGCCCCATCTTTAGGAGCTTCCCAATTCTTCAAAGGGATAATGTGGGCTGCTTCTCGCAGCCAAGATGGGCTACAAATGGAAAATAGGTTTAGGAAATAAAGTTAGGTTTTGGGAGGACAATTGGCCGGGTCCTTCCAAACGGCAATTCAGTATTGGGATCTTTATGTGTTGATTCAAGAGAAAAAAATGAAACCTGTGTCAAACTTGTGGGATGGTGTAGATCTCAAGTGCACTTTTAGGAGGAGGATTAACAATAGACTGTTGAACCAATGGGAAGAGGTTGTTTAGCTAGCCACTACTATTAGGTTTTCTGATGAGGAGGATGCTTTAATTTGGCAATATGAGTCCAATGGTATTTACTCCTCTCAATCACTTTACAAGATAGTTAATTGCAGAGGAATTTTACCAGTACATGTACCTGCTATGTGGCAGATTAAAGTGCCCCCTAGGGTGCACTTCTTCTTATGGTTACTGTCCAAGAACAGAAATCTAACTAGGGACAATATAAACATTAGGAAGAAATTAGATGATTTGTCATGCTTATTTTGTGCTGAGCCTGAGACTGGTAAACATCTGTTTTTTGAGTGCACGGTAGCTAGAGAGATGTGGATGGTTATGTCAGAGGTACTAGATAGAGAAGTAGGACATGACTTTATTTCAATTGGCCAAATGTGGCTCAGCAACAAGAAGTTCCTTATACATAATGTATTTTGTGCAGCAGCCTTATGGGGTTTATGGAAACTGAGGAATTTTATATGTTTTCAGAGAGGACCATGGCTGGATATGAGGAACCTGTTTTTCAACATTGCAACACTACTACATTCCTGGATGATTCTGTGCCCGAAGGAGAAAAGACTGGAGTATGCATCAAGATTGGCGAAGCTCAGGGAGGTGGCATCAAGACCAGCAAGGATCTGCTGTTGAGTCAAGTTCAAGATGAATGGGACAAGTACATGTTCCAAACTGCGTTTGAGAAGGAGAATGGAAAGCTACCGGAAGTAATCCCGAAGAAGCTGGGAGAGATACCTGAAGATGATGCGTTTTTCGGAAGACGGTGGATCAGCCTCTACCCTGGAACAGCTGAATAGGTGATGTTGTCGGATAAGAAATAGTGATAGTCGTGGTGAGCTTATCAGCCTGAGTAAGTCTTGAGATGTTTGTGGTGTCTTTAGAGGATTTAGCGTTGAGCGGGTCACAAAACTGTTAATAAGCGATTTTTTCTTAGAGTGTGCGTGGTTTGTTAAGGGGTTACCCCCAGGTACTGAACTTGGATGAATGTTTGTCCTTGCGGTTATAATTGCAATGACAGGGGCCTTGCCCTTTTATTCAAAAAAAGATACATTTCAAAGGTTTGTCACCCAACCAAGCATCACTCCAAAGCCTGGTAATTTTGCCATCTTTAATCACTATTTTTCTTCCTTGTAGACATAAATCACTAACTTTCAACAGGTTGGTCCATATTGGAGAATCATTCTATATCTGTGATGTGATTCACAGTACAGATAGATTGACCTTTTCCGGTACTCCTTTGTATTCAACAATATCTTGTCATAAGCCTAATACCCTCCTTTTCAGGTTTCCACCACCAATTACATAAAGGCTCAAATTCATTTTTCTTATATCTTTAATACCTAAACCACCTTTTCTCTTGTGTCTACATATTTTTGTCCACCTAATCAAATGTTATTTTCTTTTAGTCCCCCTGATTTGCCAAAAAAAAAAAAATGTTTGTCAATTTTAAATTTTTTCCAGTGCTTTTGATTGATCCAGGCTTTTAGTTTTTGGGAAAAGATAGATGGACATGTGGTATATAGGAGTATTGCTCAAACTATAGTTTTATCAATGTGGACCTGCCAGCAATTGACATATAGCTACCTTTCCAATCTATAAGTTTTTTACCACATTTAGAAAACACAAAATTTTTTATAATTTGCAAAACCAAATTAATGTTGAAAGTACATCCAAGACTTATTCTGGATCCACACTAGCTAGAATTGCCCAACAAACAACTGAACACTGTACAAAACCAGTATTATAGTTTGGATAGCAAAACAGTATACCAAACACTAGGATGCTCTAATTAAACCTTCACATCATGCAGAGAAATTCTAGAACCAGACAAGCAAAGCATAACCAAAATATTTAGTTTAACCATCACATATATGATCCATAATCCATGATAGAACTGGTACCAAGATCTGGAGACGCAGGTCTGATGTGAACATAAATTAAAGATTCATAGCTAGGATAACAGGTGCTGCAAGCATTTGCGCTTCACATCTCACAAACCCTAATTTTCATCATCTGAATCTGGTGGGAAGTTTAAGTCCAGCATCTTCACGTCACCTCCCCTGCCGCCACCGCCCTCTGAGTTAGACGCTTCCTCTGCCGATGCCACTTGGCTTGGTGATGGTGGTGGATTTGCCTGCATGTTTGAGACACGAAAGCCTGCATCGGATGGCGACTGAAGCAGTGCATTGCCGGCAGCAGAGCTCCTGGCCACTTCAGGCCTAGGCGGTGGGGGATGCCTGTAATAAACAGGAAGCTTTGGCGGTGGAGGAGACGAGGGTCTCGTAATCATACGCTTTGTTGGCCGCACCGCCCTGATGGGCACTGCACGCAAGGCAGCAGGTGGCAACAACAATGGCACGGCGGCACCATGCTGAGCAGTGGGGCCATGCGCAGCTGCCGTGGGAGCCGTCGCTGCCACTGCCTGGGTGCTGGATGAACCCTGCATTGCCTGGTTGCTGGATGATGAACCCTGTCCAAAAACAACAGGAGTTGTTTGCTGCACGGGCTTGCACGCCAAAGGTCGTAACTTTGGCATGGTGGCACTGGCACCACACTGAGCAGTGGTGCCAAACATGGACCCAATGCCACTGCCAGTGCCAGCTACCGCAAGGACCTGCTGCATGCGCCTCGACAATGGTTGGAGATGCTGCTGCACGGAACCGACGGCAGGGCCACCTTGAGGTTGACCAGCAGAGCCGGCAGTTGCTGCAGTCCTAGCGGCCATGGGCATCACCTCATGGTTGGAGGAAGCCTGCGTGGTCTTGGGAGCTCCTTGCCTGGCGGCGTGACCTTTGGAGGAGCCGCTGGTGCAGGTGGCTGGGAGTTATTTTCCATGGCAGGTAGCCCCAACTTCACACTTGCGGAAAAGCTGCACATTATACATCCACAGAGAATACGACATGTACAGTTAAGGTTTAATTTGCTATCGAACATGAATATAATAGCACTTGATTTGACTGCATTCAGTAAATAGATGCTCATCATTACTGGCTACAAGTGCTTGGCTCTAACATAATTCAGGGCAAAGCTAGGTATTAGTTAGTGATTTGAATGTATGAGAGCGATCTATATTAACACATTTTAGCTATATATATTAATGGTTTTAGAGAAAGCACAACAGGAACAAATTAACACATTTTATGTTAATGGCTAAATTATTAAGGTGAAATAAATCAAGGTTACAAAGACCACAGGACAAAAGTTACTTAGGGAAATGGATGATTAGTTCTATTTATCAGTATATATCCATCGCACACATATATGTTGTTAACTGTCGATTTGCTATATGTTAATTAATCAAGAAAAATGTTTGTCAAACTATTAATTATTACTATACTCCATTGCAATCTATATATACTTAAAGAAATTGAGTATAAATATTTAGGTACAGCTAAAAATGGCAATTTAATATCTAATAGTGATTGGAGAAAAGAACAGGAAGTCCAACCGGAATCATACCAACTAAATCAAGCTAAACTTTGACGGTTATTCATAATCCACATAGAAAAAGTCATACGTACAGCCAATTTAACAGACCTAGATAGAACTATGATCTAAGATCTAATTGGAAAATTTGTAATAAAAGGGATGGCTTCTTCAAGCATATCCACCATGCATACAAATGGCATTAATTGAAATAGAAAATAAATTGTGTAGCAAGCAAATGTTGATATAATACCTAAGAATTGCTTTAGTAAGCTCTCCTAGATCGATTCACTCGGTTGTGGATCTCGCCAATAGTTGTCTGCCACTTATTCCTGTTACATTCAAAAATAATTAGAATGTAAAGGATATTAAAAGGCCTGTATCTTCTATTAAGAATTTTAAACGAGCACCAAACTGTATTTCAGAATTACAGGTCAATTATCCCACACTAGGCATAACAAAACAATACATCTTAAACTTACCTAATTTCTCAACAAGGAAACATAAAATAATAATAACAATAATAATTGTATGAATTCAAACTAATTGTAATGGTACTCAATTTTCATGCGACAGAAACTAGCTAGGATATGTTTCAACATGCACACATAGGGAAACTCATACAATGGAAAATCAACAAGGCATTTTATTGGCAATATTAAGACAAAAAAATAGAAAAATCTGAACCATCTTCCTTGAACAAACAACATAGTATTCAACAATGGAGGATTGAGCTGATGATCCACTCTTGTGAGGTAGTGTGTTGGGCACCATAATTATCATTCATTTTGGCTGATCCATTTATTCTTATGTCTATGATGTCTATACCCATTTATGATATGGAATATGAGATAACCATTTCTTGTGAAGAACATCATTTCATTTTCATGTTATGGTCTTTAATTTCTTCTGTGTTTTGGTCCACCTTTCCTTCATGCACTATTCTTTTATAGGTCAGTACCAGTCATCCCATTTCCCATCTGTTCTGATGACTAGATGCCCCCAAGATCTTGATTAATTGATGATTTATAGATTTCAGAGGACTCAGCAATTTTCTAGTGTTCCCTCATTTTAAGGTTAATTGTCTTTGCAATCTTGTTATGCCTGTGATCTGAGGCCTTTAATTTCACTTGCAGTCTTGTGTGTACATGTAATGATATCTGACATATCCACATTGTTCCTGTGATACTGGGGATTGATTACCAACTAAATCATATTGTTGGTTCTTGCTAGGTATACTTCTGCAGTTCTGTTTTACCATTCCTAGATGCTCCAAGATTTGTATCAAATTACGAAGATTATTTCCAAGGCTGAGGCTCGTGCACAATTCATAAATCATTCTATGTTACTTAGGACTTTTGCTAATGTCAAAATCTCTTCTGTTGCTCAATTCTGATCATTTGATCAAACTGTCAACTAGATTATTAATATATAATGTTTTGTATGATGTTTGTGTTGGCCCCACCAAACTCTGGGAATCCACCCATGAACAAACTATTGGCTTCAGTAGTGGTTGCTGCAAACTGATACAACACAAACGAAATGGCTTTTGAATCATTGCAACTGTGTGTAACCTATAGACTGAATGCGTTGTGACCAGTAGAGATACATTTGCCACCGCATGTAAGAGATCAACAGACTACCTGGCATGCAGCAAACCAAGCAAAGCCATTAATTGCTGCATATGAGTTTCAAGCTGTTCAATTTATTCGTCCATCTAAATGTATACCATCTCATGTACTAGCTTGTCTCTCTGCAGGTAGTGGCAACCAATATACACCTTTTGCATGGACTAAACCTGAAGGGGTGCCATAGGAACCTATCTGCAATCATCCCCTGGCAATAACGGTACTCTGTCTAAATTTGTCAATACATTCCCTAACACGCCTCTCTTGTAATTGCCAAGGTTATTACACAAGTCAACAAGTAACATGTTGACTTTAGAAACAATTAGAAATTTCTCAGAGCGGCGCAGAAACAAAGCGGCAAAGCACAAAATAAATTACTGGCTAAAATAGCCGGCTAATATGAGCCTCTAATTACACATAAAAAATCTGTAGCATGAAAGGGACGTCTAGCGAAAGCAAATTTCAATTCTGCTCACTGTTGTCGCGCTGCTCACCTGAGACTGAAGATAAGCCTGTGCTGAATTTAATCCAAACAAAATCGAGTTGCCTAGCTAGAGCAAGTACTGGTACTGCTGCCCGACACCAGCTCTGCTGCTCACCAGCTGCAAAAATGAGGAACGACTTTCTTAAGAAAAAATCAAGAACGAAAACCACACGGCCCAAGCTGCAAAATCGCTGTGCAGTGCGGGCCTCAGGAAGAACACAGACAGAGAACTGAGGGAGGACGAACCCAAGCTCAATACCACAATAATTTCAAAACTAACTCGGATTGAGGTGAGATTTTAACCACGTCCTCTTCTTATAACATATCAAATTCATCCTAGCAGCAAACCCTCAACAAGGTTGCGAATTTAATCATCAATTTCGGAAAATCGGAAAACCCTAGGTCAAAGGGGAAATTTGGGGAAAACTCAAATCCGTGCTGCTCAAGTGAGATATTTGTTAGGAAATCACCCTACCCTCCTTCAAACATGACCTGTACCAATTTAATCCAAGAAATTTCACCTCAAGCGCAGCTAGATCCGATGAAAGAAAAATCCCCAAAATAGCTTATTGGAAAAAGTTAAAACTCATATTTGCAAAGAGGAACAAGTGGAGCACGGAATTGAACCTAGGATTAGCTCAAGATGACGGGTTACAAAGCACTCCTCGCAAAATCAAACCTCATGTTGGAAAAATGGTTCCCAGATATGTTTTGGAAAGGAAAGTACATAAAGGCGGCTAGGGTTTGTTGGGAAAGGCAAGACCTAGCCTTGCCCTTCTGCCCTTGGCTTTATATATGGACAATGAGAATTTATAAGTGACCCCTTGGTGTGAGTAAAATTGACAAGCCACTACACCCCCTATTGGGCCTCTTCTAGGGTGATTTGGCCCATATAAGTATTCACTCATCCAACAATAGCCTCTCATCTAACATATAATGGGCAGTATTAAATGACCCAGTAGACACACAATACAACTCAAAATCTTGTTTTGAGGACTGACCTAGCATCCTACATGTATGTGCCTCACTATAACTCCACCCCAAAAACCCAGTGGAAAAAAAAAGATACGGAGAAAAGAGCAGATCCACGTCTCAAAGGTAAGGATGTCATACATTTGCCCAAAGGTTCTTACTGTCCCTTAGGATTCGCACAGATTGAAATCTTCGCTCTACTCACGAAGGCTGCCAAAGAAGGTCTACCAACAAAGGCCAAACCAAAGAAGGTGTCGCAACAAAGGCTCATCTATAGACGGTCTATTCATGAAGGCCAAGGTAGAGAAGGTTCATTGATGAAGGCAAGTCCGGAGAAGGTTTATTGATGAACGCCAAGCCAGAGAAGGTGTCCCGATGAAGACTCGACTAGAAAAGGTCTATTGACAAAAGCAAAGTCGGAGAAGGTCAGCTAACGAAGGCCTAGCCGGTGAAGGTCTGTTGACGAAGGCCCGGTCGGTGAAGGTCTGTTGATGAAGGTCGAGTCATAGAAAGTCTGTTAACGAAGGCATGGCCAAAGAAGGTTTTTTTACGAAGGCCAAGCCGAAGAAGGTGTCTCGACGAAGCCAAAGAAGGTGATTTGTTAACGAAAGCCCGAGCGAAGAAGGTACCCTACTGAGGGCCTGGTGAAAGGTCCTATTATGTCTACACGGGGGGTGAATAGACTAATAGAATTTCTAGATGGTTGCAAATTTAATCTTCAATTTTGGAAAATCGAAAAACCCTAGGTGAAAGGGGAAATTTGGGGAAAACTCAAACCTGTGGTACTAATCTATTCCAAGAAATATAGCAGAGAGGTACCTGTGGCACTAATCTACTCCTAGTATGGCTCAAGTGAGATATTTGTTAAGGAATCACCCTACCCTTTTTTGAACTGACCTGGCACTAATCTATTTCAAAAAAATCACATCAAACGTAGTCAAATCGGACAAACAAAAAATCTGCATAAATAGCTCAAAAATCATATAAAAAAGATAAAACTCATATTTGTAGAGAGGAACAAGTGGAGCATGAATTTGAACCAATGATTAGCTCAAGGTCAAAGCTAAGAAGACAAAAATCTCAAGAAGAACCACACCTCTATAACCCTAGACTCTTAATACCAAAAATGAAAGCCACCCTCCAAGGATACCTACCGAACCAGCCCCTTCACATATATATAGGCATCCATCAAAAGACAAAAATGCCCTTACATAAAGCATATAACTCAAATACCCTCTAGGGTGGAACCACCAATCTTTTTGTTGAGACATTGGAGGACCCAATGCCTTCACGACTTCGCTTTGCCTCGATGCATGCTTCGCAATGGTGCCATGTGTCCTCGATTTTCCACTTCGATTTTGAGGCTCAAACCGGTCAAACCTGTTGTCGTTGGTTTTAAGGCCCAAGCCATGTTGACACCGGTATTGTGGCCCAAATCAGTAAACCCTCCACCAATGATAGTTTTGAGGCCCAAACCCTCATGCACGCCTCGCCAAGCGTGACTAATAACCGATGTCATTGTCTGACCTCCACCAAGCTTGATGCATTCACCTTCCTTCATGACTTGACGCTACATCTCTCCCATGTAGATGTGTGTCCGGTCTCCGCCAAGTGCCATGACTCCATCGTCCTCCTCCTTGACTCGATCGATGCCATCTTCATCACCCATGTACTCTTGCTTGTTGACTCCCCAAGTGTCACCACCATGATTAGTCTTCTGGCCATCTAGATCCCTCGGTCCAAGCCTCACATTCGTCCTTCATCACTTTCTTGATCCATTGGTACATAATAATTTATTTTGTCTCGATTCTTATTATTGCTCCCTCCTTTTCTATATCCTTTATAATGCCCTATAATAATTTATTAAATGTACATAGAGGTATTTGAAATAAGTCATATTAACTGATAGAATATGAATATAATATACATTTAAGCAAAAGAAAAATTGCTTATTCCATAAACAAATGAAATTTTCTTCACTACTCAGATAAAAAAAACTTATTAGTAATTAATTAATAATGCAAACAACCATGTTATGTAACATTAAGTATAACCTAAAATAAAGAGTAAAAGTAAAAAATTATGCATGCTAAGTTGTTGCGCGCCTATACTGACATCGGGCATGGAGAGAACAAGGACATAGCTCATGTATTTAATGTGATCAAGTCAATACATTGAACTGATCTTTTGTCCAGAGGACCAACTATTAGGAACAAATTCCATTTTGCATATTTTTTCTTTACATATAGAATTAGTGATACTAGTGAGTTCTAGGACACTCATTCTCGAAGTATGGTAAAACAAGTAATGGACCGAAGATGCGACTAACGGCATGATCGGTTCCCTGTATGGGCTAAGCATGGGTTGTTAGGTACAGCCAGCAGGTGGTTTGTTTCCTGGTTGTCTTCCTTATCCTTGCCGGCAACTTGCAAAATGCCCAACTAAGCTTAGTTCCTAGGAAACAAACACTGATTCCATTCCTCACGCGCCTAGCACACATGGACACAATGGAGCATGTGGAGAAAAATTATTGGCCCATATGGTGCAAGTGGTGACATGCATGTGCTAGTGCAGGCGTGCTAGGATTATCACTTATTTTGAGCCATATCTATGTATCCATCCTCGTCGGTTTCTCCTATGCTTCATCCTATATCCATTGTTAAAAGCCCTAGCAGGTTGTCTATTGCTAAATAACATATTTGTCGTTGTATACATACAACGATGGCTTCATTATTAATGATGGGGGGTCTGTTGCTATAGCCTTTAGCAACAAACTATATATTGTTGTACACCCCTTTCAAAGAACGGATTGTCTAGCGCTATTTAAAGGTTGTGGTGTAGTCACTACCTAGAAAACGGAGATTTCATGAGGGTTACATCATTTTGTGGGAGTTTAAAACACTCTCATGAAAATAACTTTTTTTTCATGAGAGTGGCATAAATCCATTCGTAGAAACACATTCTCTCATCGAGTGCTACATGCCTCGTCATGAAATCAGTTGTTTTCATGAGAGTATTTAAATACCCTTCATGAAATGGTAAAACTGCCACAAAATTGTTTGTTTTTATGATAGATCATTTTCATGAGAGTCACTCCCACCTTCATAAAATATGGGTAGTTAGTTTTCGGTACAAAAATAAATCACTTAAATACTTTGGAAATTAGAGAACACGAACATAAACCGTGACAACTAGCCCTCATGAAAACTGTATTTTCATGATCTCATTAACATGAGAACTAATGTGTGATGGTTGATCATCATGAATCATTTTCATGAGGGTAAAACCACATTTATTGAAGGTATTTCCACCCTCATGAAATCTCAAGATTACGGTAGTGAGTGATCATCTCTCGTGCGCTCATGTCTCGCTTGTTGAATTCCTCCACTCCTAATCCTTCTTGGTGAGGCTATTCCTCTCCCTCCCATTGATCTCTTACAATACATTACGGACCATGGATGAGTGAATTTGATTAGTGTTTCCCATTTCTCCCCTTTTCCAATCATATTTTAGTTTCATGGATTCAAATAGAATCCTCGCTTTCGATTTTTTGCGAGGATTATTCAAATTTTGCCCCTAGAGATATGGTCACAAAAGAGACAATTTCTTTTTTGCATGATGGGCATAACTGGATCGCGGGACATCGGGGCAAGAGTCATCCCTTTGCATGTGCCACGATACACCGATGCACATGTTGTAGAAGCAGTGTGGCCCTAGATCTACGGAGAAGAGGCACTTCCTAGACAAGCTTTCACCTAAGTGATTTCCCTGTCCCGACCACTAAGAATGTCATGACCGATGAATCGATATCGCCTTGGGATACTCTTTGGGATCGCGTGAAACACCTACATGCCGTTGTAAAATCACTAACCACAATGTCCTTCCCGATATCTTTCATGTGCAGATCTATCTCTTTTATTCATCACCTCTCATGAGAAATATGTTGGTAAAATTCGAGCATTCTCTCTAGGGGATGTGCAATGATGAATCTTAGTAACTTTTTTTTTTTTTTTGAAGCCAATATACTTGTGTAGTGATGATTACTTATGATGGAGGATGTGAGTGATGATCTACTCTTGTGAGATATTGTATGGGGCACCATATGATTCATTTCGGTTGATCCATTTATTCTTACGTCTACAATGAAATGTCTACATCCATTTATGATATGGAATATGAGCTGATGATACAGATCTTGTGAAGGACATGACATCATTACGTTTTCATGTGTTATTGTTTCTTTGCTTCTTTTGCTGGTCTACCTTTACTTCATGCACTATTCTTTTATATGCCCCCCAATTTTTTTGATAACTAGATGCCCCCAAGATCTTGATCAATTGATGATTAATATATTTCCGAGGCCTCTAAGTTTTTCTAGTGTTCACACTTTCAAAGGTTTCTTTGCAATCTTCTTATGCATGTGATCTAAGTCTTTTATTTTCCCATGAGTCTTGTGTACATCTGATGATATTTGATATATCCACATTGTTCATGTGAGGTATTGGATATTGATTACCTACTAAATAATATTGTTCATTCTTGCTACGTACTTATTCAATTTTATTTTATGATTCATAGCTGCTCCAAGATTTGTATCAAATTAGGAATCTTATTTTTGAGGTACTATGCACAAATGATAAAATGAGTTAGTGTTACCTTAAGACTTTTGGTAATGTCAAAATCTTTTTGTTACTCACTTCTCAACATTTGAACTATCAACTAGAGTATGTCTCTGTATGTTGTTTGTGTTGGCCACCAAACTGTACTCTTCTCTAGCTGAGAATCCCCATGGTGTAACCAATGGAGATACTGAGTTGCCACCACATGAAAGAGGTCAACAGTGCATGTAGCAAATCAAACAATCCATTACTGAATCTGAGTCTCAAGCTGTTCAACTCATCCATTCATCCAAACACCATCTCTATGTAGCTTGTCTCTCTGACTAGGTAACCAAACATACACCTGTTGCAAGTGAACTGGTGAAGAGGTACTTGTATGCGCCCTTGTATGAGTGTGGTTGCTCTCCTTCCAAATCACACCTATATAGAGGGTGAATGCACTAGTGCGGGGACTAGACTACAATCCCGGTTGGTCGGGGGATTTTTAGTCTCGGTTTGGTGGATCCAACCAAGACTAAACCTTTCTTTAGTCCCTAGCAAAAATATGGTCAGGACTAAAGGCATGAACTGAAAGTCCGCTCTCTACTAGTGATGGGAGCACCATGCAAAATTTATTGGCATGAATTAGGACCTATAATTTTATCTGATGCGCCTCTTTTTCAGCAATGACAAATCCACATATATAGCCATGTTATGCTTACTGGACCAAGGAACTATGCTAGGAATATTACCAAACACTTTGAAAGCAGATTTGTCTAGACTTTGTATAAAAAAATTAAACAAAATCAAAGGGCATTTTGACATCTTAGCCACAACAAAATATGCAAAAACAAGGGAATTGCTACCATATAGGTGCCTAGTTTTCTCATTTTTTCAAGCATTGAACGCATGTCGCCTAGTTGTGTGTTAGATGCTCTTTGAGGCTATATTTTGTGGTTAAACCTCATAGAAAAATACATTTGAGTAGTACTTGACTATCTTTCTTTTGACATAGACATCATCTTGGCGGTCCTTAACTTAGATTTTCAACCAACAATTATCTACTCAAACAAACACCAAACTCAGAATTAGGGCATATAACTAACCAATTCCACGTGTTTTGTTAACTGTTCATTTGTAGGAGAACATGTCCAACTAATACTAGAAACATGCTTAAAAGTATACAAAGTACACCATAAAACAACACCCAACATGAGCCCAAGAAGAGAAGGCCTACTCACAAGGCAAAACATAGGGCCTAAACTAGGTGCAAAACCAAGCCCAAACTGAAACCAAACATGCTCCAAATTAGTCCAAACTTTGCAAGCTTGGCCCATACACCCTAGAGGCCCACCAAAAAAAGACTAGGACAAGGCAACTCCTCTAGGGGATAGCCGCCCAATGTGGCAGCTGCCCCCTAACAGACATGCCTTGGGCCCAACTTTGGTGAGGTGATGCAAGTAATGTTGTGTGTGATGATTCTGGTGGTATGTGATAGGTTCAACATACCTGAAGGGCAGTTTAGAGGTCTATTTGTGTTTTCCATGTGGGGATCAAGCATCCCCTTCTCTACCTATAAAAGGAGACCTCTTCTCCTCATTTGTAGAACAACACATCAAGGAGCAAGACCAAGACCAAGCGCACCAATCTAAGTCTTAGGACATAGTTATCTAGAGTAGTAAGGGAGAGATGTGAGGGAAATCTAGGAAGCGCTAGACTTATTGGTGTCTCCTCGACTTGTACCTCAATGAACACCTACGCTATACTTCATTGGGCTCTCCTATTGAGTGAGTGTTCGAATTTCTTTGGTTATAGTCTTTGATTAGTTAAGCTTTATTCTTACTTGTTTGTGGATTTTTCATCCATGCCTGTGGCGGATAATTTACTAGAGGGCTCTGATGAATATGTATGACCCTGTACAACGCTAGAGTTGTAGTCGATAGCCATAGACATGGTGTCTAGGATAGAGCCACCTTTGTTTGCCTCGTACTCCATGGTTAAGGGGTAAGCAGCAAGTGGTGATAGCCCTATCTGTCCCTCATAATCCCCCATGTTTGGGTACATCATAGAGTTATAGTCTAGCCTCGCCTAGCAGATTAGGTGTGATCTGGTGTCTGAAGTAAGCAAGTAGAAGCGGATGAGTCTTTTCTATGCACTTTTTCCACACCCATGCACACCCAGGAAAAACTTCCCGGTCGGTCATCCATCCCCAAATTGTTCCAAGTCAAACATGCTTAACTTTGGAGTTCTTTGGATTTGGGCTTCTAGAAAAGAAGTTGCAACTTGTTAGTATGAGTATTCTATCAATCTTATTAAGCTCTGGGTAGGGGTGTCACACGTTGCCAGGGAACGGTTCCTATTCCATTAGATAAGGTGATGATCTTCATTGGTGCTCATGACTTGATCCATAACGTAACTAGTAAGATCTTGTTTCAACCTAGATATCTTCAAATCGGTCAGCCCCCTGTAGATTACACGAGCTTCTACAACACATGAAAAAGATATAATATAGTTAAGATAAGTTTAACTACACACTCTAAGTAGGTCGATAGGTTGTCAAGTAGGTCTTTGAGGAGCCAACATATGAGCCAAAGCAAAGATCACGATGGGAAGCTCATGTTATGCATGAAAGAACCCGTAGTGGTCATTGTCCATGGCTGCATTTTGATCGAACCGACCCAAGTACTATTTAAAACCCAAATTTCCAAAACTGATGACATTGCTTGCTCTTTTTCTTGCACTTGTCATAGACCATGTGCAACAAGTTCAAGATAGCAACATATTATGATCAAATCTATCTAGCAAATAATCTTATCGTTATTGAATTTAGGATCAGTAGCTTGTCTTACTTGTTTAGTGTGTCGATGAAGGATTGGATGCTCTCTAGTGGGCTCCCTCGAGAGTTGCAAACATTGATTGTGTAGGTTTCTAGGATGATGTCAAGAAGGACATGATGGTTTCTAGGCTACTATCAATACGATGCAATAGTACTTCCTAATTGCACCCATATTCTAAACATGGTGCAATAGCACCTACATATTGCATCAAAAATCAATGATAACGCATAACAAAAATTTGTGCGATGCAATAATTTCAACCTATTACATCTTGGGTACGAAATCGGTGTTATAGGCCATACCTATTGCACGACATGAATTACTATTGCATCAAATGTCTTCTTGGTGCAACAATGTCTACCTATTGCATCAGATTTGCTAATAAATGATGCAATAGCACCCACCTATGCATCAAATTTGTGTTTGATGAAAGGCAAAGTGATGCGATAGGGTCAAAAATTAGTAGTGCTCATGAGAATCATAGACAACACTTAGTTTCCATGGTTAGTGTTTCCATAGACCATACATGAGAATCACGGGTTGTTCATGAGAACATTAACAAATCTAGATTATGTAAAAACTACAAACATGTTCTCACAAATAAAATAGTATGCCAAAAACCGTGGATCGTCCTACTAAATCTAAATATTCACTTCCAAGACAGCTTGAGAGCAGCCCCTAACCAACCATGAACCCATGGATCAACTGTCAACACCATGACAAAAATGACTATGGCGGTGCATACATGGGTCGTTTTGGGAAACGTTATGTCAACACCATGGACCGTTCAACAATACACTAGTACATTTCGTAAAATCACTTAGATCCCAAACCTAAGCGGCTAGCTATGGGATGCACGCACTTCGTCGTCACCACACATACCATCAATGGAATTAAAATAAATTTTCTCATGTTTAACCCTTAACCCTAGGACTCAACTACCCTACTATATAACCAAATGAACATGAATGAACACCTAATCTTTCAATGGTTTATCACATCCCATTCACTACAATTGTCACACTTTTTGATATCCAACTCTTTTGATGCGTTAATTCAATTGGTCCATATAATATGTGAGGGGTGTGTATGGATAGTCATGATCATCCTTGGTCACCAAGATTTCATGATAGACAGGCAACCCATTATTACGCCTACTTTGGACACATATTGTTGTTCATTATGCATTTGTATTTCATTTAAAATGATGAACTACTTAATGTTTCTTCAGTAAGTTAGACCAAGTCACTTAAGTTGATCATAGCCTCTAATTGCTTAGTTGGCTAGTTTCGGTACAAGTCGATTTTGAGCGGGTACTCACTATTGCGCATGTAGGAGCAACATTGGATTAAGTAACCGCATAAAGCTTTCAAGGGAATTCAACTTGACTCAACTTGCTAAACATGACTAAGGACTAACCTTAACTTAAGATAGTTAAGTGATGATCAATTGGTAGTCTCTACTCAATTGAGGGGTAAGGCCATTGTGAGAGTTGAATTTCAAGTGACATAGCTCATGGAGTAGTTAAGGGCCATCCATGGTAAGTTTGAGTAACCAACCATATAGACCACATGCCACTTATGAGGGAAGTAAGCCAAGTTCTTAGTGGTGACATGCTTATCGTGCAGATTCGACGTCAGGGGTGATGTGGTGTAGATGGATGTTATTACACTAGTACCCATTCAAACCATTCAATCAATTAGAGATCCAAAACCTTGAGGCAACCCTAGCTATCTGGGCATGGATATGGTGGTTCATCCTTGGTGTCCCTATGGATACTATTGTACACCTCTTCTGGGATCTTTTCAAAAACATGAAGTCTTCAGGAAGAATTGCTACTTTGTTTCTCTTCTAAACTTACTATAGTGAGAGTGATTGAAGTTGATGATGAGTTAACTTATATAACGTTGATCACTTGGCAATGTTCTCAACTTCTACTCATACATGTAACTATAATTGGTAAATAATTGTAATGTGACTCATGAGCATATCATCTTTTAATGAATATATGCCATGTTTTTATGCAAATTTGCAAATGCCTATCAATCTAAGTATCACCAAATATATATGTTGGAACAAGCCCTTTGAGTCATTGTACTCACGGTATTTTTGACAAGTTTTTTAAGTACTTCCGACTTGATGACCGTTGAATCAATCTCAATGAAGTCAAAGTGTAGAAGACACCGGGATGGGCGTCCCCAAATGAGCTACTGTTACTCTGAGGTCAGTATAAAAGTGAAAGAGAGCAAACTTAGCTACAAAAGTGAAAGAGAGCTACAATTACTCTCATGTTTTATCTTTTACGTGTACTTTAATGATCAACGATGTAATATGTTATTCTTCATGATAAGCGATGATTGTGTTTGTGAAATGCTTGATGACTGGCTCGTGAGATATACTTCTATTAAAGGTCTTGGAAGACGAAGTGCATGATGGAACCCTCCTAGGGATCCGATGTGTTAGTTTAGGCTAAAACAGATTGGTCAAGCAGCTGACACCTAGTTTAGTTAAATTGGCGCGCCGTACAAGGCCCTATAGCTCACTATCTTTACCATCTTACTTACCGTGTTTATTGTTTCCACCTATAATTTGCTTATGTGACATTTTCCTTCCTAGATTAGCTTTAGGCTTGTTGTTAGGATTGGCTATAGGTTGCTACACTCTTAGTGGGTTGGCCATAAGATAGAGCACACTAGAAAAAACTTAAAGGCACAGCATGATAGAGTACATTATGCTTTTTAGTGGAATTTAAATTCCCTAGTTTTTTTCCAGAAATTCAAACACTCCCGTGGCCACAAGACCTTTCACTTGTGAATCCTAGAGGAACCACCATCTATAAGTCGGCATAAGTATGGGACATAATGCAATGAGGAAGCAGACCATGAAGGTATTATGCCCTTGGATTGTGGCAAACATGGCAGAAGAATCCATAGACAACACGAAGAATCATCAGTGTTGGAAAGCAATGGCACTTAATTAATATAGAGGTTGGAGGGGAGCAGATTGGCAGAGCCAAAATTTCAAACTTGGGTATTTCCACTCAGATTCCTGGCGCCCGTAAATCATGTACTCGTGTTCGTGTCTCCATGCAAAGCCGAAGAGGAACAGGGGTCAGCCAAGGGGTCTTGTCCCTTGTGTCGAGGACCGTTTATTCGATTGTTTTGGGCTGCAACGAACAAAAACAGTGCAAAAATATTGCAATACATATATTTATACATAAGTATATACACATATATACACATAAAAGTACATCCTAGAAAAGTTGGATATTTCTGGGAATACTAGGAAATACCCTTGGATCCGTCCATGGAGCAGAAACTTCCCCCCAATCTCCTCATGTCACAAGGGCCGCATGGACCAACACAACCATGGCTAAGCTTTTATCGGGCTATGGTGTACATTCACCAGCTCTAAATGGCTGACGTCCTCAGCAGCTCATCACGTGCTCAACGATGCCCAGAACCATCATTGGTACACCCCCACTGGCACATACAACAAAGTTTGACATTCATATACCATCTCTAACACAACGTCTCAACAACAAACAACAACACAGCCTTTAGTTCCAAGCTAGTTGAGGTAGGCTACTAACACAACGCCTCCTCAATCCTTTATGTTTTTTTTTTTTGCCTCACTTACACTTTTTGGGCTCGGTGGGGAATCCCCACCTATTTTTTAATTCTATTGAAGGACAAAAGAGTGCAATACAGATGCACAAGGTGTGCAGCAAAGAGTAAGAGCCTGCAAGCTCAAAAAGAAAGCTATAAAAAACATTATGCTAAATTATCTAGATACATGTTCAGAGAACCTGCAAGGTATGCTGTCAAAGATTCGGTTTGACCTAGATACAAGTCAGGCCAATTTCCTGCACGAAACGAGCTTTCCAACCGTCCATATTGCAAGGTATGCTGTCAAAGATCAATCTGTCTATCCTTGCTTCGGGTAATTTGGATTTGGAACCATAAGGATTATAAGTTGGCTTTCATCCTTCTAAACTTTTAAGATGGTACTAAACCCACAACTGCAACTCCTCTTGTGCCATGCCATATGGGCCAACAACAAAACTACTGTAAGCTTCTAACGGTCTGGGCATTACACCAATACGATACATGTTTCAAAACAATGGCTAAGACTGAGAATATATCAACCATTATTTCCAAGAGATATTAATCAACCATTTCTTCCTTGGGGATATTAACTTGTGTATCAAACCTTTTTTTTTTTTTTTTGAAAGAGGACAATTTCATGGAATGGATTGTGGCATTATTGTCAAAAGGTGAGAAACAACCTTGAATATCAATGGTTAATGCATGATTCCGTTGATCTACGATATTATTGTCACAATCTTCTCAATGACATGATCTATCAAGCTGTAAAAAGGAAACAACATATTTCATGACAAGCTAACCATATTTTCTTACATACAGTCTATTTCAATTATATGACCAAAGTGTGGGATGTGCCAAAAACTAAACTAATTATCATCTAATATATGAAGTCCTCAAACACAATAGACTAATTGTAAGGCAAAACCTTTATGTTCTGACAGCTAGAAATTCCTATGGTAAGGCAAAACCATCTTCCATGCACTCAGTTCTTGTCTCGTGCATAAGCTGCTGCAGGAGAGAAGGGTTGCTGGTCACAATGGCATCAACATGCTCATACAGCATCTTCTTCATGGAGCTGCTATCGTCAACAGTCCATGCAAAAACTCTCCTATCATGTCTGTTTCCAGATTCAGCAATTTTCAGCTCACATGAAGTAGTGCAAATTGCAAACAGGAGATAACAAAAGGAGCTCTAAAATAGGTTATCACAGACAGGTACCTGTGCATGACCTTCATGACCTTCTCATGGATCAAAGGATGATACATGCCAGCAACTTTAGCCCCATCAATCCTCACTAACTCAGTTCTTCTATTTGTAGATTTATCCACCATAACAATATAACCAACCTATAACAGATGAGGCGACTGTTAAATTGTGCAGTAGAAGTAGTTGTAGGCATAGATAACAGATGGATCGTTCAAATAAAGAAATGAAAAAGAGAGAGAACAATGTACAATAACATCTTTAGACAACTTAATTATATCTCTTCCTAGGTCATCACTTTTTGTCCAGACAAGACAATTCTTGCAATTTGTTCTCCTGAGCTGCAAAAGAACAAAAATTGACATTAAATTACGATAAGTTTTCAAAACATAATATTGCTACAAAAATTGCAACATTCCAGTTTTCAGATAAAGATATATGAGAACTCACAGAA
This sequence comes from Hyparrhenia diplandra, assembly GCA_015847255.1. Classification (NCBI taxonomy): domain Eukaryota; kingdom Viridiplantae; phylum Streptophyta; class Magnoliopsida; order Poales; family Poaceae; genus Hyparrhenia; species Hyparrhenia diplandra. Next base: position 34,115 of record JADLZK010011099.1, read on the forward strand.
AAAGAGAAATAAACACAAAATTAGAGGAGTTTAGCTAGATATATCTACTGGATGGGACCACAGGAAGCTTTGCTATGGATGCATTATCTGAAGCAAAACGTGATCAAGTAAAATTAAATAATTAACAATTTTACTAGCTACAGTCAGAGCATTTGTCCATACACACTTTATTATGGTGAATGATCTGTACATAGCACATAGTAATTTCAATTAAGATCTAGAAATTTGATGATATGATACAGGTTTGGTAGTTACATGTGAAATACCAAGAGGTACAAGAACAGTAAACAAAGGAACAAATTCTATTTGAAGCATGTCATTACTCATTAGACAAAACGAGAGAGGGATACACAGAACTTACAAGAGACAATACATCCTCGGCTAAACCTTTCTCAAATGAAGGGGGTCCAACTTTCACATCAAGAATGACCTGCCTAACTGATTGTGATATCATCTACAAGAGGGAAAGAAGTTAACAATAAAAAACTTATAGAAGTATTCAATAAAAGCATAACATGTTTATGGCAAAGCTTTCACTGTTACACACAGGTCAGTTAAAGCTTAAGTGATTACATAGACTGTCCCATCAGAACTATCAAACAGCTTAAATTGGTTGGCATAATGCTTACCGCCAGAGCATCTTCTACCTTGGGAACTTCCTCGTTTAGGACTCTTTTTGACAACTGAAACCTTGTACTTAGTGCTTTTATCTACACAAAACTAAAAGAACAAGGCATTAGCATCACAGCTCCAGAATCAGTAAATGATCATGAGATGACGCAGGAAGCTATAACAGCAACAAAACAACTGCTGATATCTCGAACCATGTGCACCAACTCTGATTATTCAATTACAGTTTTTAGGGAAAATACAGTAGGGAAGGCCCCTACTGTGCATCTTATCTTATTAAACAAAGAATGAAGAGAAAAGGAGTAACAGAAAGGAAGAGAACGACCCAAATGCAGTAATTTTAGCAAGTGATAACGAGATTGAAACTGTAAATGAATCACCTCATCTGTGGTCCAGTGGCCAACTTTTGCTGTAGAATTACCAGACATCTTTTGTAGATCCCTGCCTGTGTCAATTGTGAATTAGGTCCAGGTATGTCTGTTTGAAAGAAAAGGAAGCACTAGCTGATTTGTCCTAAGAAATCTGCTGTCACAAATTTGATCGCATTTTCAGTAACATTTTGCTGGTTGGTGCTAATGGATGTCTTGAACATACTAAATACTAAACCATTAAAGTCACTCAAGCTAAAATATTTTTTAAAATCCACACATTCCACAAAGATGATTCCAAACCATCTCATAGCCATGCACTCCAAGGTTTTTAGAGGTAGTAAGAACTAAGAACACTAAATAAGACTGTAATGACATGCTTCCTGCAGTCCCTTACAAAAACTGAAGTGTGCATCATTCATGAAGCAGACTAGTATTGACTACAGTAATTGGCATACAAACTGTGTCCTCATAATTATAAACCAAACTTAATACTTTGCCAAGTTAATCGAAAAATGACAGCATTTCAGTACATAGCCAGACTATGTAAATGGGTATCGCGAAAAATAGTTGTGTGTCGTGCGATCCAACTAATCATCAGCTAAATAGCAGTTGCAGTGGGTAAAAAGAGTCACACATGCTCGATATCTATCTTAGGAAATTCGTCAGATAATTTCCATTTAGATGCCTGTTCACGTTCTACAGAAGCTACATGTTTGTGATACACCACTACACCAGCAAAGTGGCAGTTCAATTCAATTACCTGTCATGCAGAGCAAACAGCACACCGTCAGAGGACCTTGAAACATCCACCTCCACACAGTCGACCCGTGCATCCAGAGCCATCCGAAATGCGTCCATCTGAACCATGAGATCCCCACAAAACCAACAACTGATCAACACATTTACCTCATCCCGAACAGAGTGAAGAGGGAGAATAAATTCAGTGAGACCGTATTAGTCTCTCACACCGACCGAGTTGGGGAAGGCGTTGGTGGAGTCGCCGCCGTGCGCGCACACCATGGGTGGGCTCACGGTCCACCCGCACTTCTTCTCGCGCATCTGGAACCCAACAACCAAAAAAGGTTCAACAAACGTGTCACAGAAGAAACCGATTACATCAACCCTTAGATCAACTAAGTGAAATCTGGGAGCATAAAAGGCCCTCTTATGGAAGATCTCGAATCTAGGTGGATGGGGGCGTGGCGCACGCACCCGGTGGAAGCGGCGGAGACGGAGGTGGAAGAAGGCCGGCGGGACGAGGGAGAGGAGTGCGAGGAGAAGGACGAGCCGGAGGATACGGCTGGCCGGGAGGAAGCGGCAGAGGCGGGCGAAAAGGAGGCTCGCGGGCGCCGAGGAGCGCTTGGCGGTGGGGAAGAGGGGCAGCGGCGGGGGCTGCCGCCGGCGCCCGAGGAGGATCCCCTCATTCTCTGCGCTTTTTCCCTGTGGCCTCCGTTCGCCGCTTGCAAGCTGAAGCCAGAAATGAAGAAAATTAGCCCAGTAGATCAGCTTTCAAAAAAACCGAGTCCACACAACGAAAATTCCAGCCCGGGGCCCGGCCCAGCTTCTTTGTTCTGTATCGTTGATAAGGGCACTTCTAGTCTAGCCCAATAATAATGATTTATATATGCAATCCCAAAAACTTCTATATAAAAAAAACCCCACTGCGCAATTCTCTGCATCCTCCTTGCACCACGTCAGCGATTTTTCAGTTATCAAACGAATCCCACCTCCATCCATTGTACGCCAGCGCTTCTAGCCGCCCTTCTGCGATGCATGCATCCGTGGTGGTCGATTTAATTCTGGAACATCAAGAGGCTGTCGTGATCCACTTAACTCTATCAAGTAATCCTCGTCACCATCCTTTTGACCTTCCATTTGGTAACTGATCGTAGTGCTAAAAATAGCGCCACCAACTCACTCCCGGACATCAAGAGTCTTTTTTGTATTTGTGCGAGTAGGTTGAAACAGATATGACCATTAGTCTTCCTAGGCTATATATCTAAACAACTGGTGGCGACGCATGCGGGAGGTGCATATGGATCCGAGGACCGGAGGAGCAGCGGCAGTAGGAGCAAAGGCATGGCGCTGGCAGCAGCGGTCGGGAGGATATGACGATGACTCAAGAAGCAAAGAACCGAATCCCGCAGCTGAACCAGGTTGGATGCAGTATTTACGTTGAGAAATGAACAGCTTCGTGTATATCTAATCACCAGAACTAGCGCACACGCTCTCTGATAGATGCCTGCTCCTGGACCTGCAGCCTGCAGGTCACCACTCAAAGGGTATTACTTTCTGAAAAAAAAAGGTTAATGGATTTCATTAGTATGGAGTTTTAATATTTTATTCGGGGTGCCCCTTACTACTTCAGATTTTTTTATGTATATGGTATTGATCGTTTCATTCCAATGAGTAAGTTTATGTTTTATCCGCACCGATGCATAACATCATCTTTCATATATCTATATTTAATCCTCTACGTTTTGTTCCTCCTATCTTTGGCACCTGATGAACAAATGGGTTCATGTGATCTGAAATTGCTATTCAATTTTACTTAACTTTCTTAGTCTAATCTCCTTCATACCCGCGAACGCGCGGAGGAGTCCATCTAGTGTCTACATGATTTAAGAGGCATAGAAATTAGCTATGGCTGTTTCTTTGATCTCAAAAAAAAAAAAAAAAAAAAAAAAAGCTATGGCTGTTTCTCAAAAAAAAAAAAAAAAAATTAGCTATGCCTTCTGGTATTATAACTACTCGAAACACTCTCCTTTCTGCTCTCTCCGTCCAAAATTACAAGGGGACCAATTTTAATCTAAGTCAAACGATGGCCGAAGTTATAGAAATGTTATGACATAAAATTAATATTATTGGAAGTTATGAAATATATTTATATAATTTACATCTTTCATGCAATAGATATTAATACTTTTTAAAAAAAATGGTCAAAATTTGTGTAGTTTGACTTAGAAGAAACTTAGATTCCTTATATTTTAGGACTAAGGAAGTAAATTATAGGGATACTCCTCCATTCCAAATTATAATATTTTAGCTTTTTAAGATGTATATAGGTTTTGTAATACACCTAGATATGTTGTGCCTAGATACATCGCAACTAGGAGAAAACCCCGCACGTTACTGCGGGAATTACCGGTGAAATTATACGACTTATATTTACTAATATGATTGAATAAATATCATAATACATGTTAGTGGATGATTTTTTGCATTATGAAATAGACAACTAAATATATGTTAGCAAATGATGTGGCTTACTAATGTGAATAGCTTGAATAAATCATAATGACGTCGAGCAGGGAAGGCGAGAGCTGGTGAGCGGCCCTCTCCGAATCATAGCTGATGTGGACGTTGTCGATTGTGAGGAAGAGGTGGTCCATGCCGTCGAGGAAGACGACCCTGGCCGGGCCGACGTGGTGGCGCCTCGGCCATATGCCGCCCAAGAGGATGGCGGTCGGTGCGGTGAAGTTGGCTCGCCGTGTAGGCTCCCAAGGCGAGGAAGTTCGCCCTGCGAACTCGCCCGAATCAAGGCCTCCGGTAAGTCCGGCAGTAGAGGGTGGAGAGGAGGCCGGAAGGTAGAAGCGGCCGTCGAGGAGGAGGCTGTCTTCGAGTGTCGGGCTGGGCAGTGTCGCCTGTGGTGACGTCGAGGGGGCGATGCGGCGTAGGGTGCGATCCTCAATGTAGTCCCGGCGTAGCTGGACGAAGACTCGGCGGAAGTGTCGTGAGGTCCAAGGCGTCGCATGCCTCGAACGTTTCCCAAGCCGAGTTGCGGTGTGCGGATGCCGGCGAAGATGCCCTGATTTGTAGGAGGCCGGGTCCGGCGCCCTACGTTGAGGTGGTGGGGCGGAGGTGAACGTGGTCGGGCGACCCTCACGGTAATGCGCAGCTCGTGGTCGCGAGAAAGTCCCGTCCACGCGTCCCGGGCTTGCCAACCAAAGGCATGCCAAGGATAGCGTCGGCGTCCTCGCCCGGTGGCATGGCGTAGGTGTCGATGTCGAAGGTCTTTGGCGTCAGGCGTAGTGGTGCGTCGAAGGTGGCGGCGCGGCATGTAGGCGATGGCGCCGGTGCCGGTGGTGATCGCGACACGCGACCGGCCGAGTCGGAGGCCTACCGTTGTCACCACGCGAGGGTCGATGTAGTTGTGCGTTGCTCGAGTCGACGATGATGTTGACGCCCGTTCCGAGATCATACCGACAAGGTAGAGAAAATGAGCACCACGTGCCGGGAGTCGGGGTCCCCGATGGACCTTGATCGGTGGCTCCTCTTTCGCGTCCGCTAGTGGGGCGTTTAACACGTCATCGGTGTAGTCGTTGAAGATCGTGATGTCGAAGAGATGCTTGCACTTGTGACCCGTGAGAGCGGCTCGTCCACAGTTGAGCGAGCCAACCTTGCGTCGTTCATCATCTCTTACGGTGTCGACCATTTGAGCGGCCTAGTTGGTCTGCTGGCGGCGAGGGCGTGCGGGGGGCGGCCCAGAGAGGCGGGCGGGGGGCCACGCCCTTTTTAATGGCTGGCTTGCTTGGGTGTTGTAGAGGATGGCGAGGCGTCGCTCGTGCGCCCCTGGCGAGAGACATGGCTGCCTCCATGTCCTTGGGATCTTGCATCTCGGCGTCCGTTTTGAGCGGTTCGCCCAAGCTTCTTTGTGTAGATGTTCACTGGCTGCTTGTCGTCGAGGTGGCCTGCTCGTGCCACGTGTGCTAGGAGGCTGCTCCGTGTACTGCCGTCGGCGGTGCTGTCTTCCTCGGTGATGCTAACTTACCCGGCCAGTTGTGTCGTTCAGCTAGGCCAAAGCGCTCGTTGGCGTATTGGGCGAAAGCTTGTCCAATCTGCCCTTTGGTTTCGAGGCTGGGGACAGCCTCATGTACCATTCTTTGTGCCCCTCCCGTGAGATGATAAGGCGTACCGGACTTGCTCTGTGGCTGGCGTACCTTGCCCCCTGAAGAATTGCTTGCAGCGGTTGATCCATGGGAGGGGATCTTCTTTACCATCATAGGTGGGGAAGGACAGCTTGTGCAGGCGGGGAGCGAGGCCTAGAAAGGTGTCTGCCGGAGGTGGAATGGGGGGCGGCACATGCGCCCCTGCTGAGGATGAGCCTGCTGGCATGGTTTGTGGTTTCAGGTAGCACTTCATCAAATTATTCAGATCACCTGCGGTGACCTGATTGTCCTGGATCTGCTTGTCGTCAGTCTTCCTCTTGATGAAGTCTTTGGCGGCGTCCTGGAACATTGCCCGCATCTCGGTCTCGACTTCACGAAGTTGTTGGCGGCGTTTGAGCTCGGCAGGATCTTTGCTGGTGAAGATGGTGATCCTGTTATCGAGCTGGTCTATCCTGCTGTGGATCCTGACGACCTCGTTCGTTAAGTTCTTCAGCAGCGTCTTGGATTCGGTGTCCATGGTGGTGGGTGGATCGTAGTGGTCTCCGGATACCAGGTGTCCGATTCAGCTAGATTGGGCCGGAATTGACACGTGAATTGGGAAAGATTGGGGAGGGGATGATGCAAGACGGAGGTGGTGGTGCTCGGCGGCCGGCCTTGCGGCGGCAATGGCTTGGTGCGCCACGCTGCCCGAGGGTGGGCGGCGCGGCAGCGGCGGCGGTGGGGGGCAGGGGCGGGGCGTGGGGAGAGGGGGAGGCAGGAGAGTTGGGATAAAAATTCTTTATTTGCTTGTTACCCCGAAAGATTACAGACCCCTTACTTATATAGCCCGGCTATTAGGACTTGTATCTCAAGCAATCTCTCTAAAGGTTTCCTTATAGATTGGAATACCTTTTACAAGCAATTCCTATTTTATTTATTTCCTAATAAGGGTCTCCCTTATAGATGAGATACCCCTTGCACACCAAAACGCCTAAAAGATAATCCTAGATATTTCCTTCTTTATCTCGGGTTAGTTGCCGAAGAATCCCGCGAAAGGGAGGGGCGGCGGGGGAGGCGAGCCCGAGAGGGGGCGGCGCCGGCGCCTCTCGGGCCCGTCGGGCCTGTCCTCTGGGCCCTATTTCTGGATCATGACAACCCTTTTCCTTCTATCCGCGCAAGTAAATTTCGATGCAACCACGCCTTTTAATGCTACAATAGTATTTACAACAACTCAAATCACGAAAAAAAAAAAAAAGCGCGATGATCGATGGTGCCACGAAAAGGGGCCTTGGCGGCCACGGGGCCAATCTAGTCGATCTTCCTAGGCACGGCGGCCCGGGGAAGCAATTCCGAGAAGGGCTGCGGAGGTGGTAGAGAGTTGTAGTACTTGATCGCCACAGGCACAAATTACCGAAACCCGAAACCCGAAGGGAAAAACCGCGAACCGAACCGAAAAGTACCAAAACCGAATATTTGGGGTTCCTGTTCGGTTCAGGGTTTCGGGAACCGAATTTACCGAGGGAAATTCGGTTTTTACCCGGTTTTAAAACCCGAACTGGAACCGAAATTGTACAGCGGCCCATAAAAATCTAGGCCCAATAACAGCCCACTCGCCCACATGGAGGAAACCCTACTCACTCCGGGCTCCACACCACTTTCAGCGCGCCCCCCCCGTCGTCCTCCCGTCTCGCGCAGCCGCCCAGATCCCGTCTTGTCTCGCACAAACACGCCGCCGCCCTCCGTCTTGGCATCCCCGCCTTTGCCGCGACGCCCCGCTGTCCTGCGTCGCCCCCCGCCCCGCCCTCGATGCACGCCCGCGTCGCCGCCCCGCCCTCGATGCGCACCGCTACGCCCAACCCTAGGCATGCGCCCTCCGCATCGGGCCGCCGGCTCGTCCTCCCGCAGCCCGATGCATGCCGGCGCGCCGCCCCAAGCCGGGCGCCGGTCACCTCACGTGGCACCGACAAGGCTCACGAGCAACGCGTCCCCCACGCCCCTTGGCCGCCGTCGACCCGTCATCGGGGAGGCGGTGAAGCCCAGCGACTATAGCGGCGACGCCTTCAATTTCTCCTCTCTACTTCTTGTTCGGTTCTTTTCGGTATATACCGAAAAACCGAACGAAAAAGAACCGATACGAATTTGCTCGGTACCGAGTTTGTGTAAGGAACCCGATCGGTACCACTTTGTTGAGGAACCGAATTTGTTGAGGAAACCGAGGAACCAAACCCGATCGGTTCGGTATTACCGAACGCCCAGGGGGTGGGGGTGCCTGACCTGGAGGCGCATGAGAAGCTGATCCTTCATGTACCCATGGCTGCCGAGTGACGGCGTTGGGCGGTGGCGGCGGCGATGGTCAACGAGTAGGAAGGGACATCGGGCGCGGGCGTGCAATCGGTTGAATCGACCATCCGACAAATCTCGTGGGTGATGTCCGGATTCTCGGATGCGGATGTATATGCGATGCGAGGGAGAGCAATCTTTGTGGGAGACGGGTCGGATGCGACCGATATTTTCTTTCGGGGAGGGCTTTTAGAGTTGCGACATGTATTTTCTTTTCGGGAGGGCTTTTAGAGTCCGGTATAGATACAGAAGGGAGGCCGAAGAGGTGAAAGAACACTACAAGAGTTTAGGCCTTCTGTGACAAGCTAATAGTGACAATTACAGCCTTTTTCTTGTCACTAAACCCCCTTCTGTGACTATATAGCAGTTGTCACAGAAGGTGGGTCATTAAACCCCTTCTGTGACTAACAGACCCAATTGTCACTAATCTTAGTGACTACTACATAGTTTGTCACCAAGTTATGACTATGATATTTGTCATAACATACAAGATGGCATGATGACAAGTGTCCCTTTGTTGACGTGGCACATGACATGGCGTATGATGTGGCATAGTTGGTATGACAAAAAAATGTTGTCACAAAAATGAATTTGGCCCATGGCCTGGTTTTTACAATTCTAATCGGACCAAGCCCAACTAGCCTATGGGCTAGCCATCCATTTTGGCCCAATTATTAACAAATTTTTCATCATAAATAATAAACCACGAAGAATTTAGTAATAACAGTAATAATTAGATCCAAACTGATTATTTCATCCAGAATGAGTGATTCATACAATACCACGAAGAATTTAATAATATCAGTAATAATTACACATCCAAACTGATTATTTCATCCAGAATTAGTGATCCATACAATACTTATTAGTACGAGACATTCATCAACATACAACAGTAGCAGGAACCACAAAGTTCTACAGGTCCATCGTCATCAATAGTCTTCAGAAGGAGCAACCACAAGTCAAACTCGAGTGAAGACCATGATCACCATATCACCAACAGCAACATCCACGCACAGAAACTCCAAACTCCAGTGTGAAGACAGTCAGCACAGCACCTGCCCTATTTTATGTTATCGAGCAGTAAAAACATCACTAGTTGTATTGACTTTATCAGGATGGAAAGTAAGGAGCGGTTTTAGGCTAGTAATTCCAAATTTTTCGTTACCAATTTTCATGCTCTACATGGGAATCCTCGTCCTTGCTCTTGACGATCCTAAAGCACCATGCCTATGCTGAAATATGCCACCAGCTAATGCCTACAGTATCAACAAAGCCAAAAAAAATAATTAGGCACAGGATTGATTTCAAAGTTCAAGCAAAGATTGATATAAACAAGTTGTATACCAAAATGCACATCATAGCTCCCTGCACTATCAGACTGAATGAATAGGGGCTTCATGTCCATGCGTGAATGGTTTCTACAAAGAAATCATTAGAAAGCAGTGAATCAATAGCTAAATAAGTGGAAATTTATTCAGACTTTTTTACTTACGAGGATGCAGACACTGATGCAAAGAGGGTTACCAACACACAAGTAAATTGTATCAATGTTACATATCACAGCCATAACATTCATAAGTGTCATACAAGTCCATTTACATGCTAACAGTTCATCCTGCAGGCCACTGATAAGTTCTGTGCATTAAAATATATAATACTAAGAATTCTATGAAGCCAACGTTAACCTCATTCCACTACCAATTACATCCAGGTACAGCCATCATTATCAGTTACTTTTTTTGAAACGAACCAGGCGGGAGAGCTGCCGATTATATTAAAAAGAAGATAAGCTCAGGCCCGAGCACAACAATACAACAGCTAGAAGACCACAAACAACAAGAAAGAAACCACGAAAGACAACAAGGTCGACTACCAACAACACCTTACCGACAACAACAACAAGAAAAAAACCCTACAACATATTACGAAGAGGGCAAAGCAACTTCCGCCACAAGGTTCCGAAAGGCGGGACCCTTTAAACCCATCAAAGAATTGAGGATGTGCGGCGGCAAGCAGATCCTTCAAAAAGACCACGACTTCTTGAATTGCGTCGTCATCGAACTTCCCATCCTTCCCAACAATGCCCAAATCCCCTAACACACCACGTCGAAAGCAAGACGCCCGCCTATGGTTTAAGACTTATCATAGGACTTGCGTCGGCGATGACGACTTGATATCACGGGGAGGTGGCGAAGAGTGGTGTCTTTGGAGGACACGCCACGCCCCTGCTCCATCCTAGGCGTGTCGCGCTCCACATCGACCGATGACCTATCATTGGACTCACGGCGACAAGTGAGGTCCTCTCCCTCCCTAGGTCTAGGGTTTGGAGGAGACGTTATCTCTATAGATGGATCCTCCGGGGCTCTTCAATGTTGATCTCGGTCGTGGAATGGAGAGGGCAGTCTTCTGTTGTGAGAAGGATAGGTTCAGCCACCTGAGCATTAGAGACGACTTCCTCATCAACAGATGCATCCTCCACCAAAACAACATCCTCAATAGAGGTGACCTCCTGTTCGTCAAGGTCCCCCCGTGAGCACCTCACTAGCTTGCTCTATGGTTGTCTTCCGGTGAATCTACGTGCTAGTCACCTCTTGGTGAATCTGCGGGTAGTCACCTCTACGGTCATCTTGCCAAGAATGAGGTCTGCACTATACGCACTAGTGTCCTCACACAAGGAATCGTGAGGGCATGCAAGCCGCCGCGAGGGAAGCGAGGATCGAAGGTGTCGGCGTCAGGTCGAAGCGGGAGAACATGGACCAAAGAGCTCGGGCACGTCGGGAATAGAAGAATGATCAGCACGCGGCTCCACACACTCCAAATGGTTGGCTATAATGAAGCTAGCCAAAGCTTGATGGTTGAAGCCTCCTCCCCGGGGCGTCTTCGCTTCCTCCATACGAACTGCAATCAAAGCGATCGAGGTCTGATCGCAATGACTCCAACAAGTCTTTCGCAAAGGACTCCACGAGAGGTGCAAGCATAGATTGGAGGGTCGAAGTCGTCGGCGGGGAGAGACATAACAACGATTGCGACAAACAAGCTCAACATCTTTATCATGCGAACCGAAAGGTTGTCGATTACGATGACGAGTTGCAATGGTCTGCACTCGCCTTGGGTTCGCGGGGCGTAGTGCGCTAGTGATGAAGCACGGAGCTCTGTCCAATGGAGGCATGGCAGCGACATTTGCGCAACTCCGACCATGCTGAACGGCATTGCCGCTCTCTATGCCCGGGGACGTCGACGGCGAATGCGGCGAAAAGTCGCGACATGATCTAACTTGATGGTCGCCCGAGGCAAGACAACGGTAGCATCGACCTGGGGGCCCTCTTGAAGGCGAGACTCGCTCTAAGCTGTGTCTTGAGTGACGGAGGCGAAGGTGGAGGCGATGATGAAGATGTGTTGAGGGAGCGCCCTTCCACTTGAGCCTGCGCACGGGGAGTAGCTTTTGGAGACGGCGACATGGTGCTTTCCAACTTCCGTCGACAAAGGCTGCGGATCGGGATCCCGCCAAGAAGAGAAGCTTGTCGATGGAGCATTTGTTGGCGAAGGAGGCGATCCCACTGCGTGAAGTAGGCGAAGGTGGTGCCGACTTGTCGGAGTTAGCGTGGCGAAGCCGGCCACCGCCGTAGAGGCGGCGCTTGAATTGAGGCTCCTCACATCAAAAGACGATGGGGCTAACGGTGATGATTCTTTGTGTTGCGGGCAGCCCGAGGTGTCCTTCAACGCCCCAAAAAATTGCTTCTTACGCTTCCTCCCGACGGATTGTTGCCGGCAGCAGGTCGGATGGAGTCGGTGGCGCCCGCCCGGGCGCTAGCGGCGAGCTCACTCCAACACGGGTCCGGGGAGAAGCACTCTGCCGTCGCGACGGGGCGCGAGCCCTCCCGGGCGGATCCGGCGACTCCCCTTACCGGCGATGGATCCGGTGCGGGCGAGTCCTTACCCGTGCGGATCCGGTGCGGGCGGGGCGAGAGCTCTCCCGTGCCTCGGGTGCCTCGGCTCCCTTTCTCCCGAGCGAAGCCCCTCCCCGGCGTGGCTCTGCGTTGGCTTGCCGCACCGCCGTCTTCTTCGGCGAGTCGCGTGGGTGGCGAGCAGCCGGGCGGCGGGGCGCGCCTCGGAGAGGCGGCGGCAGAACAGGCCTCGGGGAGAGGCGACCCGATCTCCCACGCGTCGTGGCGCTGGGCGGCTGGGCCTCAAGGCGACGACCGCGAGGGAGGGGAGTCCGGATCCGCTTCACCGGGCCGAGGGCGGGCTACGGGCAGCGGAGGGCAGCCGGCGACGGGCGGCAGCGCCGGGGTGACACCCAACGCTGTAGCTAACGCGTCAATAAGTGAAAGTAAGCTGAATATCTCAATTCATTATCAGTTACTGAAACCATCGACGTTCAATTGGACATCCATGCTAAAAACAAAATGAATTCGGGATAGTTAGCCTTCAGGTCAAGTGCAGATATCAGTTACTTAAACTACTTGTGATGTCAAACAATGTCTAAAAATTATAAATAAAATATATATAAGAATACATGTTATTTTGAGCCCACATTCTAAATTTGGATGGAAAATGAAGTGTTTTGATAGGGATTACTCCAATTTGTATTTTTTTTGGCCCGTTGGAAAAAAGTAATAATATCTTAAAGTGGTTTAAAAATCCTGAAATTTGACATATGGGCATACTACAGATGTATAAGCTTGTAGTAAAAATTTCAAATCGTTTTTAATAAGCTATGGTTATATGTTGTTCAAATTGGTATATCTTCTCACATAGTTACATATAACTATATGAAAGATGTGTCTATTTATGAATAAGGTGCAATAGATAATTTTAAATAAAAACGTCGTCAACTAAAAAGTTATAGGTATCATCATGACATACAAATTTTACATTAGTCATTTATCCATTCAACTTTAATTGAACGGTTTAAAATAATTGAATTTCAAAAGATGAGATCATTGAAATAGAATCTTCGCACCATAGATAGTTTGAAATGGAATCGTTTTCAACCTGCACCGCCAATTGATAGATCGTGACTCACTAAAAAAAAACAGGAAAAAAAAAATCATCTTGTTTGGAGTTAGTATGAGGGAGAAAAAATAGATAGAAAATTTAAGTACAGATTAAAAAAAACAAAAGTTGAGCTTTCATAGTTGGTGGCCTCATGAACAGGCAAGTGGGGAGTGGCCACGTGGCCCTGCGTTCTATCCCGCAAGAGGAGGAGGTTCGGGACGTTACCTTGCGGAATCCGAGATATTATGCTACATATTATAGTGTGTGTGACCTTAAGATACCAAATGTTTGTAGTTCAGGTGGTAGAGGTGCACGCATTGAAAGCAGGGCGTCCTGGGATCAAACCGCCGGTGCCTCAATTTTTGGCTCAAGTTTTTCGAATTTGTTTTTTTTTGCTTACGTGTTGTGTTTAGAAAAAAATATGTCAGAACGAAATAATGGATAGAGGACCACTCGGTTGGCGTAGTTGCTGCCAAGCTCACCTACGCATTTTTTTTTTGTCACCAATTTTTCGGTTCTGTATCTAGATTTATCCTACAAAAGAAAACAGAATGCTCTAATGAATTGATACAGAGGTTTAATTAGCTACCTCAATTTTTTTTTTTTTTTTGAACTGACCTCAATCTATTTTGGAATCGCAATATAAGGTCACCAGGTCAAGCATCTTTTGTTTCACAATTGTTAGTTTTTTTTTATTTATTCATGCAAATCCGAACACAAGACTAGTCTTTTCTATTATATTATAATGAAGCCATAAATATCGGTTGGTTAACATTTAATTAACAGTAGATAGCACCGTTCAATTAGTACACATCTTGACACGTAGGGTGGCCGATTCAAGCTCTTTTGCTTCATATTTTTTTTTTTTTTTCATGCAAATACAATCACAAGATTAGTTTTCTTTTGAAGTTTTAAATTTATAGTAGGGGCTATAAATGTTTTACGGTTAACATTTAACTAACATGTGATACCACTCATTCAATTAGTACACATCTAGCTGGTATGTGGGTACTATCCGTCTAGGGCTTTGGCAATGTGTTTTAAATATGTTTTCTAATTAATGACATCACATTTGATCACTTTTTGTCACGAGCTATTGTCACAAAGATTGGGAAGTGCACATGGTGACAATTGTCTATGACTAAAGCACAACTTAGTCACAAACACTTGTCATTCATTGAAAAATTGTCACAAACACATCGTTTACGTGACAAGAAAGCTGCTTTGTCATCTGAAAATTGTCATAGAAGACCAAATTTCTTGTAGTGGAAAAGCGATGGTGAAAAAAAAAAGTGGCAGAAATTTTCTCTCTTTATTAGTAGGTGCATTTAAATATGCCCATACGTTGTAAACGGACGGATAACGACACTGTTATATATTTATTTATATTTTATCGTAATGCGGTGTTTATTATTTATTTTGATCGAAAAGTGAGTTATAAGGAAAAAGATAAAAACAAATAATGAAACACAGGAGCATGGGATGTCCGCGCGTAGCAGGGCAGCGAGACATACTCCGTATCAACCAAAAAAGAAAAAGAAAAATGGAGATGTTGATAAAAAAGGGAAAAGGGGACTAAACAAAAAAGTAGAACATGGTTTATTTGGCCTTTTGGCCTGTACAACTCTCCCATGGGCTTCAACTTCTGCTGTCTGGGTCTACGCTGTGCAATTTTATTGGTCTACGCTATCTCATAGGCCCATTTATCTCGACAATTGATTTAAATCGTTGATTCTAATTCGATGGCCGAGGAGGATCTGCGCTCTAGATGCTGGAAATTTACTCACTTTATCAATAGGTGTAGATATATATATGCGCTCACTGTAGTAATACCTGACTTGGCGTAGTATGGAGGGTATATATGCATTATGGCATGGAACAATAGATTACGCGTATGTCCCCGCAGTCCCCGCACTGCTGGTTACCCAAAAAAAAAAAAAAAATTCTCAATGATAGAGTCCAAGTCGCCCGTGACCTGTTCCACCTATATATATTTAGCCCAATACGCACCGCCACCTACCAGAAGCATATAGAAGATTAATCCTTATATTCTCCCCGATCGAGTGCGCAGCAAGATCGATGGCGTCGCCAGGGCTCATGGACGACCTCATCGGCGAGATCCTTCTCCGTCAATCGCCGGAAGATCCAGAGTGCCTTGTCCGCGTCTCCCTCGTCTGCAAGGCCTGGCGTCGCCTCCTCTCCGATCCGGGCTTCCCCCGCCGCTACCGCGAGTTCCACGGAGTGCCACCACTGCTCGGCTTCCTCCACAACGAGGTCGACCGCAAGAAGTACGATGGTATCCAGTTCTCCCCCGCTTCGTCCCTGTCAAAAAGCGTCCCCTATCCTTACCCCCCCGCCGCCGGACTGCTATATCCTCGACTGCCGCCACGGCCGCGTGCTCCTCTTGAACCGCAATAATATAGGTCTCATCGTCTGGGACCCGATCACCAACAGCCGGCGGGACCTTGGGTGGCCCAAGATGGAGAAATATTACTGCTTCAAGGCAGCGGTGCTCTGTCCCTTAGACGGCTGCGACCATCTCAGTTGCTGTGGTGGTCCCTTCCGCGTGGTCTTAGTAGTCATCGACTTCCCAAACGAGCTTGGCGGTGACGATGCATCAGCTAGAACTTACTCATCGGAGACTGGCACATGGAGGACTGGTCTCTCATCAGTTCACGTTGGCCTCCCCAAGCTTGGCTGCAAGGTGATAGGGAGCAGCCTAGTTGCCAGAGGAGCACTATATTTCATCCTCGAGGAAGGACGGAGAATCCTCAAGTACGACTTGGCTAGCTGTGTCATATCGGTGATGAGCCCACCACCTTTGCCTATCGGAAATATGGTGCTCATCAAGGCAGAGGGCGGCGGCCTGGGCGCCTTTGTTGTGGAGGGCCACAACCTGCACCTGTGGGTGTGGCGGACAGGCCCCAGTGGCATTCCGGGTGGGAACTGGGCAGAGTCATCCAGCTTGACATTGGTGACCTCATTACAAAGCTTTATGCATTTGATTTCGCAGAAGGTGCTGGTTCCATCTTCTTGAGAGCAAACAATAGCATTTTCACTGTCGAGCTAAAATCTGGCCGGACCAGGAAGATAGGAAAGGGAGGGGATTTCAAGGACATCTTTCCCTTCATAAGCTTCTACACTCCTAGTACTAGCCTCATGCCCACTGATTTATTTCCACAGTACTAAATTTCTAAAATTTATTTAGACTGCTGTATCATTATTTTTGCCTCTGAGATGTTATTCCAGTATACATCATAGTCATATGTCTAATTTTTTTAGTTGTACCACCTTCGCAAGTTTTTCCCATTATATCTTTTCTGAAGAGATCATGCGTGCTACCACCAGATTGCAAGAACCAATGATGATGGAGTAATCAAGCATGTTACTCGAGGAAGCCATCGTGAGCATCTTGTACAATTGACACTTGTGCTGCTCTGTATCAGTCATTGTCACCTAATGTGACTGCTTCGGTCATTTTTTTTTCTGACGGCAAAAACTGTGGGGGAGTTCCTACAGTGTCAAAACGATTTTATAAATTAATTAAAGGAGAGTTACAAAGACTTACATGGAGAATTAACTGAATGTATCTAACCAGAAACAAAAAGCCGACCTAAGATCAGGCTTGAATCTAAGCGACTGAAGATTACATTGATTTTTAAAATTACAAAACCAACTCTCTTGGCTGGGTTCTCGTCGATCAAAAAAATCTTGTCATTGCGCATCTTCCAAATGTCCCATGTAGCAATTAGAGAGGCTTCAGTGAAGAAAGCTAAACCATGTGTTTGTCGAGCTTGGATGAAACGGTCCTGAAGGTTGAGATTGGTCCCAATTGAAGTTGACACCGAGGTGGGCGTAGTCGTGACGAGGCAGCCGCGAGCTCGTCGAACATCGGGTCCCACTCGGCGAGGGGACCTTGCTGTACCACCTTCGTCTCCCTGCGATTGGTGGGCCAACCTTGCGCTTCGGGAGCTACGGCCGCTTGCGGCCACCGTCGAGCTTGATGGGGGCGACTGGCGGAGGATGCGGTGGGAGACTATGTGGACTGCGGGCTCTGCCCGATTGTCTTCCCTACTCCCACCCGGGTCTCGGCTATGGGGGCTGAGGGAGACCCCGGGGGGCGGCCGCTCCACACTTCCTCCTCCGGTGTCGCCGGGTCGTCTCGGACAACAATGTCGTTGCGGGGGACGGCCCGGTCCACGAGCTTGCTCCCTGCTTTGCCGCGCCTATGGGGCCGCACCGCCCACCGAGGCTTCGGTGCCGCCTTCCTGGGTTTCCACGTCGTCCCCATCAAAGAGCCTCTGTTGCGGTTGCCGCCTCGTCGGCGTGCATCCCACGGTACGGCAACCACTCCATCGCGGCCGCAGCTCCGGCTCATTGCGAAGTCCGTCTGAGGGGATCGGTCCGGAATGCCAAGCCCGCCCGAGTGCTCTGAACAAGTGGAACAGGGAAAGAGACCGGACGAGCCGTCTAACACCCCGGACCGGTCTTGGGCTGTGCGTTTCCCGACCGCTTTCGTCCAACGTCCCTCCCCACTGGCGACTCACGGTCGGGGAACTCTTCCGCCCGATGAAGCCCCGGGTCCTTCGTTGAGCTGGGCGAGGAGCTGGTGGAGGCTGTAACACCCTGGTGTTAAGCATGACATTAGCACATGCATTTCATACCATAAACATCATTAGCATGCATGCATCTATCATTTATATCATGTTTTGCTCATAATTGCATGCTATGCTTTGCCTTGTCATTTTATGTATGAAATGCTTGCATAATTTGTTGTTTGATATTTATTTATTCTTAGTTATATTTATAAGATGTTTTAGAGCAAGGTTGATGTTGGTCATGTCTTTTAATTAGGTTTTATAATAGTAGCTTGACTTGGTTTGACCCTGTTTGACCTAGTTTGACTTTCTAGTGAATTGTCTTGTTTTGCTTAAAAGTCCTAGCTAGGTTTTATGCATGTGTGTGCACCCTTCATGAAATGTGTGAATAATTTAGTGTAGAACAAAAGGTGTTATAGGCTCGTTTCATGAAAGTGAGTGGATCGTGTCCGAAAAGTCGAAAGCAGTTTGATTTGATTACGAATTGGGGTTTACTTTGACCCAGGAGTAGTTTAGCTTCGACTGATTGTAGTTTTAAATCTAGGCCAAACTAGCCAAAACTTTCTATATATGAAATGCTCAGAATTTTATAACGAACATTTCATTCAATATGAGTTTTGGCTGGTTTTGCACGAATCTCGAAGCACAAGGTAAAATAGGTTGATTAGGGTTTGGATTTCAGGTTTTTAGTGACGCTTTCGTTTTTGGCCGTCACTGAAATCTGGCCGGCCACTCTGCCAGCGCGTTCGGCCTCCGCACGCCGCGTGGCATCGTTTTCTTGCCACCTCTGCCGCGCCGCGCCTTCAGGGGAAAGCCAGAGCCGCGCCGTGCACTCCACTTCACCCTCTCCCCCTCCCTTGCCTCACAAGCCAAGCAGCAGCGGCTGCAGCGCGCCGTCGCGGCCACCATCACTGCCGTTGGCGTCGAACGCCACCACAACCCCGTCCACGTTCGTCCAAACCCGCCAGGAGCCTCAACACCTTGAGCACCATCCCTTTGACCCGCTGGAACCCTGAATCGAGCAAAGGTAGGGCCTAGTCGGCCGTTTCCGCCATCGCCGGAAAAATCGGCCGCCATGGCCGCGCTCGCTGTCGCCGCCGTGCCGCACGCCCACAGCAGCGCCACAGCCCGCTCTAGCTCGCCCAAAATTCCGACACCTCGCCCTCTACCTCCACGACCACCCAGGGGCCCAAACCGCGGCCCATAACCGCCGGAACGGCGAGTTTCCGCGTCGTCGTCCCGCCGGAGCGCCGCCGCGCGGGCTCACCGCGGCCACGCTCGTCGGAGCCATCTCCGGCCAACCTAGAGTGCGCCCCATGTCCGCCTCAACCTGCTGGTGCTCATGCGCCCGCCCGTCGAGCCAATCCGCGCCCCGGTTCGCCGGAACGCGACTGCGCCGCCGCACCGCGCACGCCGTCGACCCTCGTCCTGCCGCCCTCCGTGGCCACCAGCTAGTGGATCCGGTCCGCCTAGACCACATAAAGCTCGTGCTCACCTCGCCCTGCGTCGCCGTCGCCGGAAACGTCAAGGACGCCGACGACCGCGCTGCCGCATGCCGCCTCTCGTCGCCGACCGCGTCAATGATCTTTTCAGCGCGCCCTATGGCCACCAATCGATCCGTCTCGTCGAGACGAGTCCGTAGATGCCCTTGGATTCGCCGGAGGACCACCGACGGCGAAAATCCCGTCGACCCCCGCCGCTCCCCTGCTTCCGGTCACTGACGTGCGGGCCCCAGCTGTCAGCATCAATATCCTTTTCATTTATCTGTTTTCAGAATTGCATGCATGACTTGCAAAATTCATAACTTGGTCATTTTAGCTCCAAATTGAGTGAGACAAATTTTGTCATGTTTTTTATGCTCTGCTCTATGATAGAAAAATATGATATGCCATGTTCAGATAGTTTTTATATTTATTTATATTTATGCCATAAATGCCATGTAAATAGATAAAAGCATATCTAATTTTTGGTGCATGATAAAATAGGGGTCCCTGTGTAAAATGTTCATGTTTTGTGATGTACATCATGGGAAAAATAGGTTTGACCCTAGGTTCTGTGGTGGAAATATGATTTTTGATTTATGTGCTATTTACCATGCTTTCTTAGGAAATTCATAGAAAAATAATTACTAGGGTTTTGGAGGTGAGACTTGGTGTGATTGGTTTTGATAGGTTTTAGTAGCTTGTCATACTCAGAAATCTGTTGTCTGACACTTTTCATAGTACAAAGTGTTTTCATGCATAGATTTATTGCTAGCTTGTCATTTTTGTGTACGACAGTATATGCATGATCTTGCCATGGAATGTTTATGGTAGCCTTTGTAGACCAGTAGGATGCTCTGGTAATTTTTGTAGAATTTCCTGAGGTGGTTATGTTTTTACCATATTTATGTTGCATGGAAAATAGCCTAGAAATGCATATTTATGTTAAGGTAATGTGTGTTGATAATTTTATTGTATGTTCTTAGCATGAATGAATAGGATCTGTTGGTAAGCTTAGTTTGATAAGCTTGGCAGTTTGGTAGATTTATTATTCCTAGCTTTTATATAATTATGTTATGCGTGTGTAGTGTTTGCTAGGACATATCAATTTATGTGCTTTAACTTATCCTTTGGCTTATCCAGTAGGTTTATTTGATAGATAATGACCTTGTTTGCTTGCTGGTTAAGTTTGGTAAGGTTTGCATAAATAGTTTGCAAGTTATAGTAGTTGCATGTAGCTTGATAGGTTAGAAACAGAGCCTCTGTTTTCCCTATTTTCAAGGCTGTTAATGACAGAATCAGGGCAGGATGGTATGGAATGTTTTGTAGATAATTTTGTTAGCTTTCCAACAAGATTATTCGTTTTCTGCATTTGGAGTTATAGAACTCCCCTGTGTGATCGTTTTCCGACAAAGCATGTCTAGCTGCCATTTCCCAGTGATTAGTGAATTAGGGTGTTTTGCTTGATGTAGGTTATTAGGGTTTCTGGTGTAGTTATAATTGTGTTTCTGCAGAAGAGATATGCACTTACTAATATCATACATCATAATGCATTCAGCCATTCCTTGTCAATTGAGCATTCCTTAATATTCATTTTTGCATACACATTCATATTGGATCGAAAGGATGAGAGCACAAGGAGATCAAAGAGCAGCAAGAGGAGGTTCCAGAAGAAGCAGGACATGTCGTCAAGCTGTTGAAGTGCCCAAGGCATCGCTCTAACATCTTTCGAAGGCAAGCCCCGGTGCATGCTGCCCTTTCCTATGCTTTCTAACTAAATTGTGTTGCGTCCTTTATATATGTTGATGCATTAAGTTTAGGGAAAGTGATTGAAACCGTTGATGCACAGATATCCTTGTTGAAGTTGATGCCCTATCCTATTTAGAGGTCTAGGTTATAAATGCTCAGTATGGTGATTGCGGTAGATAGTGATTCCGGTCACTTGAGAGGATGTTTGTGGTTAGTCACATGGGTGACTAACAAGTTTCTTCTTGAGAACCCGATAACATAAAACATGTGAGATTGGGTGGAACTTGTGGTCCTTTTCACCGATCGATTAAGGACTCATACTTTATCGGAATGTGGTCGGAAGTTAAACGTGCACGGCATATAGTAGGCTCGCGGGGTCGTGCGCCCACGGCTTCGCAAGAATGTTAGGGGCCGGCCATGCTCGCTTTATCGCTCCTCCTTTGGCGTTGGTTGCGAGAGGGGTTTTATTGGGTGCAAGAAGATATGCCGCGATGATGTTGGTCTCGTTGCACGCTCACTTGGCACCCGAAGGAGGGGGGTAGCCGGCAAGACCCGAGACTTTTACGTCCCGTAACATCTTGAGGAGTAATCGGGTCTACCTTGATCTAGTAGACTTGGTGTGTGTCAGGGTATTCGCCAGCTGGTTTGTAATCGATTCGAATCGCCATCTCTCTGGTCGGTGAGAACCGGGTTGCGTCCATGGCAATGTAGTCTTAATATCACAATATATGTTATATTTATCATGATCTTTCTTTGTTAAAATAATGATCAAGTTACTTATGCTGTTATTTATATTCTTGAGCATATGTTTAACCTTGACTATCTGAGGATCTATGGTTATGTATATAATAAATAACCTTTTAACTTGGAAGAATTTAAATAGTATGTGTAGGTTCACTAATCAACTTTATTTCTGAAATTAAATGTGAGTCGGCCCGACTCGGATAAAGCCAAGCATGATCCTTGGAGTCTTTTCCTTATTTTTTGGTTTAAGACGGGTAAGTCTTGCGGAGTATAATTAAGTACTCACGGGTTAATTCCCGATGTTGCAGGTGACTTCGTCTAGCATGAATTGATCCAGTTGTGGTGTGCTGTGGTTGAAGGATGATGCCTAGGGCATGGCAATCTCCATATTTTCCCTGTCTCATGCTATTATAGGGTTAACACTATGTTGGCACTATCTTATTTTATTTCCGCTATACAATTATTTGGCTTTCGAAAATTACTTGCTTCCGCACTCTGAACTACTTTGTAAACAAATGTGTACATCGCACTCTGATTATAATATATTGAATTTGGTTTGAAATACTTGCGGATTTGAACTACCGGAGCTCAACGATCCTTGTTGTACTGTTGATGAGTTTGAAATCACTCGGAGATTTCGAATACGGGTTTATATGGACTCAAGTGTAGATCTGCGATTGCTTCAATAATTTAATTATACTTGATTTCTTATAAATTGGTCGGCTCGTCGTCGTAGGCGAACCAGCGGCTCTCTTTAGTCGCACATCTAGTTATCCGGACTTAGTACATCGTAGCTTGCTGCGCCCGTTTAAGCCGGCGACTTTGTGTCGTGTGTGACCTTCTTACTTGATGGCATCTCGCCAAAGCGTAAGTAGGATGTATTCATAAACTCGCTTTTCCTTGCAAAGCACGTGCACAATGCACGCTTTCGAAAAAAAAAATTGAAGTTGATCCTTGCCCAACACTGCATTGCAACACGTGAAAAAGACATGATCAATGTTTTCTTCTGCCCTTGCTTCACACAAGACACACAGGTCATCGTCATGGAAACCAACCAAGCAAAAAAATTTTAATTCTGGGCGTGCATCCAGACCTCCATACTTCTCTGAAAATTGGGTGAGCATCAAATGGTTCGAAGATATGGGAGTAAAATTTCTTTGAGGTGTAACTGTTGCCCCATATTGGTACCCAACAGTCTTGGGTGTTGTCGTCATATGGTACATCCTGTAGGTGTTCCTGGAGTTGCTCAAACTCTGCATAAGCCTGCTGTGACAGAGGCATGATGAACAATGAATCGAGCTCTTCTTCCTGCATTACCTCCAGAACAGAAGCGCCTCCTGATATTGCATATGACATCAATCTAGGAAAATTATGCTGCAGGATACCTCTCTTGCATTTAAAAATTTTCTAGGAACCCCGTTTAGAAGAACTGCCGATGCACCAGAGCTCAATATGCTATTAACCCAATGTAACCATTTAGAAGGAAATCCCAAATGTTGCATTACCAAGAGGATGACTGAGTGCTCTACAGTATCGAAAGCCTTCTCGAAGTCGAGCTTCAGTATAATGGCTTGTCTTCTAGAGTGGTGGCATTGGTGTATGTACTCAAAGCTCCATGCTAGGCAGTCTGTATAGTACAGCGCCCTGATGAAACCATATTGGTTCCGGTGGATAAGTTGAGTGATCACTGACTGTAGCTGATCTGCCAAGATTTTGGTGATAATTTTCAGTCCTATGTTTTGTTAGATTGATCTCCACCGGTTGGCCGGGGCCCTTGACTCGCCCCGATCGGGGATGCCCGGCCCAATGAAGTGGCTGGTGGGCCCCCGTCGCCGCGGTGCATATAAGAGGAGGTGGGGCCACGGGCTCGGATCACGAGGTTCACGATAGCTGCCAGTCCCCACCATCAAACCCTAATCCGATCTTGAGGGGCGCGCCGCCGACGGGGAAGCTCCACCGGCGGCGTCCATGTCCCCCGCCATCGTCGGACTTCACTTTGCTACTACTGCATCTACACCAAGCCACGGTATGTGTCCGCCATTCCCCATCTCCCTCTCGGGATATACATGATCTACATCGATTTATACCAAATAAAGAGCAGAACCCACTCGATCTGGACCTAGATGATCCCCTAAGTATTACATGTTCATCAATGATATCGGTCTGTAATCACTCACTGTTTCTGGGTTGCCAGTTTTGGGGACCAAAGTGATATAGGATGTGTTGATATATACACTCAAGGTTGGCCATTTCCATATAAAAATCATGACACAACTTGTAGAAGTCTGGTTTGATGATTTGCCAACAACTTTTATGAACAAACTATTGAAACCATCGGGTCCCGGTGCTTTGTCGCTGGGCATCCTTCTGATGATGAGGTCAATCTCTGACTGGGTAAATGGCACTATCAAGCAGTCTATACCTTCAACTGGTTCAATGAGATTATTCAAATCAAAGAGCATAGTCGGGTTCGTGCTGATACCCATACAGTTTCTGAAAGATGTCCATAACAAGCCCACTTTTCCTTGATGATCTTGAATCCATATTCCACTGTCATTTAGGATCTGTGCAATTGAGTTTCTCCTGAACGAAAGTGTAGCCATGCTGTGAAAAGAATTTTGTGCACTCATCTCCTAGTCTGATTCTATTTACTGTGTACCTTTTCCTCCAATATAGATTCCGATAATGTAAGAATTTCTGTAGTTGAGCTTTGACCAAACGCCTTAGATTTGCCTTTGGATTGTATAGTCGTTTTGCCTTCTTCAAGATTATCAAAAAATGCAATTACTGTTTCACAATTGCTAATGAGCAGCTTTATGTTCGACAGATTTCGGCTCCATCTTTTTGAGATCTCCCCTTAATTTTTTAAACTTAATGGATATCTTTCTAGTCGAACTATTGTCATTGGGAGAAGACAACCAGTTGTTCTGCACTGTGGCTAAGAAATCCTCCTGCTCCGCCTAGAAATTCTCAAAGCTTAAAAAAAAATGTTTGATCGGGGGATACTGGTGCTGATTGAAACTTTGCAGGGAATATGATCCGAAGTGATCTTTGCAAGAGGAAGGACTTTGGTATTTGGGAAATCAAGAGTCCAATTTGGGGATGTGAAAACCCCGGTCTAGCTGTTCGAGCAGCGGATCCACTGACTAGAACTATTATTGGATCTTACTATATAATAATTTCTTAGCAAATATGCCCGCGAAGGCAGCGGGTGCAATGACAATAATAGCAATTGTATATTGAATAAATTTTAAAGTTATATATATCTACATATACATATGTAATTAAATCAATGCATTTTGATAAACCAAAACGATCTACAACTTAGTATATAGTTTATTTATTTTTATGATGTTCATGACATCCATAATCTCATACTAATGTTGACAACATGCGTCGATTAATCTTGTATTCTTATCAAATTTAAGTATAGTATCTCTATAGATTTTTCTCTTGTTGCAAAGAAAAAATATTTAATTTCAGTGTGTCATAACTTTTATTTTAGTTCTATACATGTGTAGTTAAATATCTAATCGCATGAGTTTTTGGTACCAAAAAAAATAATATTATTAAAGTGTGCAAGAAATTACTTTCCATCATGTCAATAAGAAAATATTTTGGTTGGTTCGCCTCTTGATGAGTATGACGGGAATTTCTCTCAATTTTCCAAACCATGGTGAGTGTAGAAACATATTTTAATTAAATTCAATTAGCCATGAATCTATTAAGATTCATTTCATGATTTGATTCGTTACACAGTTGCCGTGAGGCTTGTGCCGACCACCCTCGGCCCACGTTTCTATTCTGTTGTTTTCCGCCCAGTTCCCTGTTACAGTCCAATATGTTGTGAGACTGTTTTCTGGCACGCGGCCCGCGACCAGCGATGGTGGAGGTTCGTACGAGTGATCAGGAGTGCGAGCAATTCCGTTCCCGCCGTCACGTACGTAAGTATTCTCTTATTTTTCTTTTCCTTTTCTTTCTTTTCTTTTTTCCTTTTCTTTTTTATTTTTATTTTCCTTTTTCTCATCCTTTTCATTTATATTTTATTTTTGTTTTTATTTATCTTTTCCTATTTATTTTCCATTTCTTTTTATTTTTTTCTTTTCTTTAATTTTTTTTTTTTAGTATAAATATGATATATTCTATAATGTATACACGGATTTTCTTTCCGTATATATTTTTGCACGTGGCCATTTATTCTTTATTTTTTATGTTTTTTTCTTTTAAAGTTTTATGTTATCTTTTTTTTTTTATTTTGTTTTCCTTTTTATCTTTCTTATATAATTTATTTTACTTTACTTACTTTTTTTCATTTATCTTGTTCGGTGGTTTAATTATTATTATTATTATTACTTTATTTTTTTTCTTTTCTCCGTTGACTCCTACGTGCATGTGTCGTAAGTGGTGTGTTTCTTTTCCATTTCTTTTTTATTTTTATTTTTTTAAAAGAAACGTGTTCCATGTATATTTTTTTTACTTATCCATGTTGTACATATAGGTACTTTTTATCTGGTTCGTCCATGTATACTTTACTTACTTATTCATGTTGTTTAAGTATTACATATGTGATGTTTCTACAATACACATGCGATGTTTTTATTATATTTTATTTTTGTTCACATAGTACACATGTGGTGTTCTGTGATACATGTTTTGATATTTCTATAGTACATGTGTGTTGTTTTGTGATATATCTTTTAATGTTTCTATATGTGCTATTCTCGTGATATATCTTTTGATGTTTCTATAGTACATGTGTGATGTTCTACATACATCTTTTGATGTTTATATGTACATATGTTATGTTCTCGTGATACATCTTTTCGATGTTCATATAGTACATATGTGATGTTCTCTAATATATCTTTTTGATGTTTGTGTATTATTAGTGTGATGTTCTACTATATACATGTGTGATGTTCTCTCGATACATCTTTTGATGTTTTTATAGTACAATGTGATGTGATGTGATACATCTTTTGATGTAACCTATAGTACATATATGATGTTCTCTGATATATCTTTTGATTTTTTTTTGTATTATTAGTATGATGTTCTACTATATATTTTGATGTCTGCAAGTGTACATTGATGTTGTTAGATATAATTATAGTCCATGAGTATTTAATATTTTTTTCCTAGACTTAAAATGGTCTTTTACATGCAAGTACGCTTGCTATTTATAGTATATAGAAATAAAAGAAGCTAGAAGCTTCTAATTTTCTCTGCGATACAGTGCCATGCATGGTCACGTTGAGCTATAAAAGAAGAAAGCTAACGAAATACTCATGTCTGCATGTTCCCGTGCCTCTGCTTCTAGTACGTATAAAACACGATGGTGAAATCAGATTTTCGATTGCGTACTTATTTACACGATGTCAATGTGATGCGTCATCCATAGAGTCGATCGAGTATATTTACACGATGTCGATGCTTCGGGCCGGAAACCAATATCCAAGCCATCTTCTTGGAACGGCGTACGACAAAGACAATGCATATTTTTTATATATAGTTTTTTTTTTGAGAATTTTTATATATAGTTTTATATATACACGGAGATATCTTGATAGGTACACGTACTAATCGATCACCAGCAAGAGTCAAGACACAACATGTATGATATCCCCAAGTCGGTCACATCCTATTGGGCTGACGTGGTCTGGTTGCCGGCCGCTGCACGCGCCCCTCGCGAACTGGGCTTCGTTGTCATGGGCTGCCTCCAGCGAACTGCTTTCATGGGCTGCCTCCACGCAAACTGGGCTTCGTTTCCATGGGCTGCCTCCAGTGAACGCGCGAGCTGGGCCTAATGTGGCCTCTCGCCATAACGGCCGCACTGGTCGGCGCTGGCGCGATTCGCGCCCGGCCTGTGTCGGCGGCACACGCCCCCTCTCCGGTGGTGCATGCCTTCTTGTGTTGGGCCTTGGCCCAACAAAGATGCTACCGGCGGCTCCAATCTTCCCCATGGCAGATGTTTCTTCCCCAACTCCCACGTCCCTCCGGCCGTGCCGCCCTCCGGCGTGTGAGGTCAGGCGCGTGTGGGAAGCGGTTTTGCACCTAAATTGCACATGCACCCACACATGGATCACATGATACGCATTGTGATCCATGCCAAGACACTTCAGCAGCGGTGCATTGAGAAGCGTGTGCCAGCACGATCACAATGCGTATCATGTGGTTCACGGTGTGGGTGCATGTGCACCTAGGTGTAAATTTAACTTTCTCGCCGCGTGTGCGTGAGCTCCATGGCCGTGTGCATGTGCACATGTGCGTGAGCTCCATGGCCGTGTGTGTGAGCAACTTGCAGGAGGTCGCGGCGCGTCGCGGGAACTCCATGGTGGTCGCGCATCTGCAGTAGCGCTGCAGGGAGGCCGTGCGTCGCGGGGAGTTACATGGCCGCGGCGTGCGATAGCGCTGCAGGATGCCACGCGCGCGGTCTGCGGGAGCTCCACTGGTTGCGATAGATGAATAGTACTTGTTATACCTCTATCTATACAGAAAGACGAAATTTGAGTCAACACGAAAACATAGCCGAATTTAGGGTGAGAAAAAAAAACTGTCTTAGATGAAAACGTAACCGAGTCAATTTCGTTGGCAGGCAGAAAAAGATGTGTTGAAGGCTGGACGAAAGGGAGGGGAGACGACGGAAATTTCTTCTCTTTATTCATAGGTATAGATATGGATCAGTAATCCATGGTTGTCTACAGGTTCAGTTTGTGTCTGACAGTAAGAATACATGCTCAATTTACAATTTTTATGACGAGTGCAGGTTCTATGTAATGTATGCAATCCACAACAACACCGCCAATGATAGTGCTCATCGTTGTGTCTAATATAACCTATAAAAGACACGCAATCCAACCGGATCCATCACCCTATCATTTCACTGTAACGAATCCAGGTCTACAGTTTCGGATCCTAAAACTGTAACAACCCGCTAACAACAACAAACTCCCGAAATTTCTACCACGTACCAAAGACCCGTCCTCTCCTTTCCAGTTATCCTCACGCGGCAGCGCTCACACTCCCGTCCACCACCGTGTGCCGCCATCCCCCAATCCTGCAGACCGCCGGACTGCCGACCGACGTACCGGCCCCATGCACCACCGGCATGGATGGCCGAATTCCGCGCTGCCCCGTGGCGGCAGCACGGTAAACCGGAACGGCGGCCCTCAACGCGGAGCAGTGATGCGGCTGCCTCCGGGGTTCCAAGGTGCGCGCCGGCCACTGCTTACCTGCTACGCAACCACAGAGAGGGTCCCGTTGCAGCCACGCCTTTCGGACTACTCTCTCTCTCTCTCTCTCTATCTGGGAGGGATCGGCTTCCGGTCATAGAGAGGCGGCAAAGGTAAAATGAAGTGGGGCCATAGTAACCAGACTGCCTATATTTTTTGTGTGGTGAAAATAGATTTCCATTACTCGACGCCGCTGAATCTTCAGCAACTACAAACTGAACCTCGAGCCGGTATGGGAACCAACAATTGTTCCACATGATGTCTCTTGGAAATAAAATGGTTGATATATTTTTCGAATCTTAGCCATTGTTTTGACACATGTATTGTATTGGTGTAACACCCTAGACCGTTAGAAGCTTTTAGTAGTTTTGTTGTTGGCCCATATGACATGGCACAAGAGGAGTTGCAGTTGTGGTTTTAGTACCATCTTAGAAGTTTGGAAGGACAAGAGCCAACTTATAATCCTTATCGTTCAAAAATTACACAAAGCAAGGATAAACAGATTGATCTTTGATAGAATAACTTGCAATATGGGCAGTTGGAAAGCTCGTTTCGTAGAGGAAATTGGCCTGCCTTATCTAGGTCAAACCGAACCTTGCAGGTTCTCTGAACATGTATCTAGATAATTTAGCATAATGTTTTTTATAGCTTTCCTTTTGAGCTTGCAGGCTCTTTCTCTTTGCTGCACACCTTGTGCATTTGTATTTGTACTCTTGTGTCCTTCAAAATAAAAAGATAGGTGGGGATTCCCCCACCGAGCCCTAAAAAATTGTAAGTGAGGCCAAAAAAAGTGTGAGGAGGCGTTGTGTTAGAGATGGTATATGAACGTCAAACTCCGGTGTAAGTGAGGCCAAAATAGTGTAAGTGAAAGATGTTGTGTTAGAGATGGTATATGAACGTCAAACTTTTGTTGTATGTGCCAATGGAGGGGTGTACCAATGATGGTTCTGGGCATCGTTGAGTACGTGATGACCTGTTGTGGGGCGTCAGCCATTAAGGAGCAGGTGAATGCACCATAGCCCGATAAAAAAGCTTGTAGCGATGGTTGTGTTGATCCATGTGGCCCATTGATATATGAGGAGAGTTTGGGGAAGTTTCTGCTCCATGGGTGCGTCATTGCTTTCCAACATTGATGATTGTACGGGTTAAGTCCCGGTTTCGAAAAAAAAACATTGATGATTCTTCGTGTTGTCTATGAATTCTTTTGCCATGTTTGCCACAATCCAAGGGCATACCTTCATGGTCTGCTTCCTGATTGCATTATGTCCCGTACTTCTAGCATATATGCAGACTTATAGATGGCGGTTCCTCTAGGATTCACAAGTGAAAGTCTTGTGACCACGGGAAGGTTTGAATTTCTAAAAAAAAAAACTAGAGAATTTAAATTGCCACTAAAAAGCGCAAGGTACTCTATCATGATATGTGCCTTTAAGTTTTTTTTCTAGTGTGCTCTATCTTGTTATCATGAAGAATAACAAGTTACATCGTTGATCATGAAAGCACACGTAAAAAAGATAAAACACGAGAGT
Organism: Hyparrhenia diplandra; assembly: GCA_015847255.1. NCBI lineage: Eukaryota > Viridiplantae > Streptophyta > Magnoliopsida > Poales > Poaceae > Hyparrhenia > Hyparrhenia diplandra. Next base: position 64,658 of record JADLZK010011099.1, read on the forward strand.
AATTGTAGCTCTTTTCACTTTTGTAGCTAAGTTTGCTCTCTTTCACTTTTATCCTAACATTAGAGTAACTGTAGCTCATTTTGGGGACGCCCGTGTCTTCTACACTTTGAATTCATTGAGATTGACTCAACGGTCATCAAGTCAGAAGTACTTAAAAACAACTTGTTGGCAATACCGTGAGTACAATGACTCTGAGGACTTATTCCTACATATATATATTTGGTGATACTTGGATTGATAGGCATTTGCAAATTTGCATAAAAAACATGTCATTCATTAAAAGATGATATGCTCATGAATCACATTGCAATTATTTACCAAGTATAGTTACATGTATGAGTAGCAGTTGAGAACATTGCCAAATGATCAACGTTATATAAGTTAACTCATGATCAACTTCAATAATTCTCACTATAGTGAGTCTAGAAGAGAAAACAACCTAGCAATTCTTCCCAAAGACTTCATGTTTTTGAAAAGATCCCTATAGAAGTGTAGAACAGTACCCATAGGGACACCAAGGATGAACCACCATATCCATGCCTGGATAGGGTTGCCTCAAGGTTCTGACCTTTCTTCAATGTGGATCTCTGATCGATGAATGGTTTGAATATGTAATACCTTATTTTCCTTGCACCGGTGCATGTTCTGATGTGGTTTTTGTCATGGTCTTCTACCCCGTCGTGGCGTGGCGTGACATGATGCCATAGTGCCAGTTATGTCGGGCACTGTTGGCACGGTGGTGATTTGTCTATTGTCATGTGCAAACATGGGACCGCCACAGCCTTTGTCATCGTCTTGTAGTGGCGTCGTTTTGACGGCGCTAGAGTTGGTAGCCACCTCCGAGTTGTCGGTCGTCTTTGCAAGCCTTAGTGTCAGCGGTCTCGATCCCAAGCCACAAAGTAGAGGCAGCCAATGGTTTCACCAAGATGGGATTGTGCGCCCCATCCCATAGTCGGTCGAATTGTACCGCCGTCCTATTGGATCGTACTTGGACGGTGGGGCGTCGTGTCGACTGTTATCGTCAGGTGATATTGTCTTGTCTGTAGCAAGGTGATGTTGTCTTGTCTGTAGCAAGGCGCAATGATGGCCCTGAGATAGTCGTCCCTTCATTCTTGGTGGTTTTGAGCAAGGTGTGCCTGTCTCTACCCAGGTAGGTTCACTTTGATGGTGTTGGCCTCCCTTCATTCCCTCCTGGGGCCGGGACGAAGGAGAAGTCGTAGTCTATTGTCTCTCTTAGCGTTCAACCTAGGTCCCTTGTGGTTTTGGTTACTAGGCTTTAACTAGCTGGGCCTTTGAGATACCCGGGGTATTATAACACCATAGAGAGCGAAGCTTTCCGCTAACTATAATGGCTGAATTAATATGAATAAGGCTGATGGTGGAGTGCTACTGCTAACGGCAACCGACGTGGGTCTGAATGCTTCCTTTTATTCATTATTTAATCTCAAATAATTTCTCTATTCTAGAAACTTCATGGGAGAAAGTTATATACAACAATTTACTTTAAAATATTTGTTTTAAAAAAAAAATCGTCTTGCACAAAAGCTGATGGTCAATATTTTAAATGCTATTTTTGTAGAGCTTTCTAAGAAACCTTGTTGGAAGATTATTTTCTAAACAAAATTGTGGAGAAATTTCCATGGGAATGTGGTTTAGATAGTTTTCTAAAGAAATTGTTTTAAGCTAAGGGCCCGTTTGGATCCTTTGAATTTGAGGAATTGGAATCTACTTAACAAATTAAGCTATTTAGTTTGGAATTTGAGATTCCATAACTTTCCAAAGTTAAAAAAAGTTTATCTCAAATTCATAGGGTGGGAGATAGGAATTGAATTCCATTGACCAACCGCGAAAACACCCTTTGAGATAGACTTTTTTAACTTTGTTAAGTTATGGAATCTCAAATTCAAACTAAATAGCTTAATTTGTTAAGTAGATTCCAATTCCTCCAAATTCTAGGAAGCCAAGCGGGCCCTAATTTTTTTCTGAAGTGTCGATTCTTTTTTCCTAAAAAGCTAGTTCAGATTAAAAAATAAATAAATAAAATGGCAGTGATTATTGGGCCAAGATTTGTTTAGATGGCTAAAAATTGGAATGGAATGTCACATCGTATTAATTGTAGCACGTTTCGTTTGTTAGTGGTAAATATTATCCTACCATGGCGTAACTAGGCTCAAAAGAATCGATCTCGCAATGTACATCTAAACTGTGTAATTAGTTATTTTTTTACCTACATTTAATACTCCAAATATATATCTTTTTGGTGTATTTAATGTGATGTGATGGAGAGAAAGTGGGGAAAAGGTTAGAAATTTTAGCCATCTAAGGGCACTCCCCAATGGTGTATTAATGGTAGTTTCTATCTCTATTAAATGTCTTGCCAACTAGCAAAATGATGATGTGGGCGACCTAATTAATGAGGAAAGAGAGCAAAAATCATAGAAATGGTTTCTTCATGGAGAAACCATGTCTACTCTTGACCCAATGCACAAGAAACCATGAATTTGCCATTGGGGAGAAACCACTAGTTTTATATAGGGTTAATGCAACTCTCCCGTGGAATTGGGAGAGAGAAAGAGAAAATAATTATTCTTCTGAAGAAACTACCCTTTGTGAAGAATGGTTTCTATAGGTGATTTTTTTTGCCATAGAAAACGTGTCAGTGTCTTCCATTGGGACTGCCGTAAACAAGGCTTCCAAACCCCAGATCGGAGCATTTCCACGGCTAGGAGTCGGTTCCTTGCAATGCAAGTTGCAGTTGCAGCTACGAACAGCTGGCAACTCCCTCCTCCCTGCCTTGGGCAGCGCCCGCCCCGCCGCCTTCTTCCTCCGGATTCCAGAACAAACGGGTGAAGCAGCAGCCACCCCCAACACATTTCAATCCGCCTCGCCACCCCGGCCCCCTTCTCTTCCACCTCCATCACCGTCTCGAGAATCAGCAGCCACGCCCCTGCCGGCGCGGGCTATCCCCACCTCACCCGGCGGCACGGCAGTGCCCATGGCTGCCGCTCCGGAGGCCCGGCCCTGGGCGGACCTCCCCACCGCCTGCCTGCGCGAGGTCTTCTGTCGCGTCCCGTGCTTGGCGGACCGCCTCAGCACGTTCCGCGCCTGGCCCCGGTGGCTCGCGGCGTTCCGACCGCCCGCGCTCCCGTCGCTTCTCCTCCCCGCGCCAAACCCCATCGGCTCCCCAGCCTCGTCTGCGTCCACGACGACCACCGGCATCATTGCCGCCACCCCACCCGCATCCCTCACGGCAAGCGCTGCTTCGGCTGCCACGATGGCGGTTGGCTCTTCCTCGGCATCCGCGATCCCCGAGGCCACAGGCTCTTCAACATCCACACCGGCGCCATCCTTGATCTTCCTAGCCACATGGAGATCAACTTGTATCCGCTACCGATCATTTTGGATTTCCCCATGACCATTCACGGCGTCGCGCTCTCGGCAGCGCCTGATGATGAGATGTGTGTGGCCGCGTGCATCGTCACAACTACCGGCACGGCTCGCTACGTCGTACGTTGGCGCATGGGGCAGCAGGTCGCCTTCCACATCCAGCCACCAGAGCCAGACTACAGCTTCGTGCTCGTGGATGCGGAGGACTTGGTGTACCATGATGGCTCCTTCCATCTGCTGCTCAGGCGTAGCGCAAACATTTTGGTGTGCACGCCACAACTGCTCTTGATCGACATGGAAGAATGGGAGAATCGAAGCTTCTTCCATCCCGGACGGCGTACCTATGATGATGATCACCTCGTTCGCGGTCGCTACCTCGTCTCTTCCCGCGGCCAACTGCTCTTGGTCGTCAGGTTCGCGCCGCGCACTGGTGAGCACACCTCCACCTCCAAGTTCAAGGTATTCCGAGCCATTGAGCGGCCGCACCAGGTGCCTGAGGTCGACCCCCGCTTCCCCGTCACCAAGTACCCCTGGGCATGGAGCGAACTGGACTCGCTCGACGGCCGTATCCTTTTCGTCGGCCGTGGATGCTCCAGGTCCTATGAGCTGAATGATGCACAAGGCCGGATTCAGTACAAGGGCTTCAAGGCAGACATATACTTCTTCGATAATCAGGAGTTCTACTTCTTGGATTCGGAGCAATACCTCTGCAGCGACAATGGGAGGTGGTCTGAGACTGACGGTGTCCAACATTGCTTCCCGCGGGATGACCCATCGTGGATCTCTCTTCCGGCTTGGCTTCTACCTTGACAGGTTTTTCTGTATTGGCTACCATATGATCTGATCCTCGAGTTTGAGTGTGATTGATGATTCTGCATTGAATTGCTACATATGATGATCCTTGAGTTTGATTTTTGCTTGAGATCTTGGTGCTATGTGTTCCTTATCTCAATACAGGAGTGTAAGTGCAAGGGATTGACTCGTTTACAGTATATTCAGACTGTTGTCTTGCTCTTAAGATCAGTGATGTTGTCAGGGCATGATGATTCTTTTTTGAACCAATATCTTTGTGCATTGAATTGTTACATTTGTTATTACTGATTGTCAGTGCTGCATTCCTTGCCTACCCAATTACTTACACTTGTGTGCAGACTGCAGAATATTTTTGTGAGTATACCAGATTCTAGCTAAGCCTGAATGCTAATTCCTTAGTGGACTTGCCTGTTGACTCACTGAATTGCCCTTCGCAAGTGTCCAGAAATTTGCAACATCTTGTCTTATTATTAGCATTGCAACAGTGGCTTACTATCCCTCGCCTTGCATTTCCAATTTTCTGTTTGCAGTTCACTGAACATGCAACACAAATATCAACTGGGCTGAACGTAGACTTTATTGGTGTTTTCATAGCAGCAGATTGTTCTAGTTGATTATGAATGGTACTATTTCTGTTTGTCTCACCTGGCAAATACACAGTAAACTGGTTAGGATAAAGAATGGCACTAGAACAACTGCAGAGCATTACTTCTGTGCAGCTTTTCTTTCCCACAGTTTTTAGAACAGCTGCAGAGCTAGAGTGTTTGCATGTTGGTGCACCCTTAATAAATGTGTAGAAAATTTTGTAATGAACAAACTTTGTTTAAGGGTCATGCTGTGAAAATGTGCCTAACAAGTTGATTTAGGGCTCACAAGTCAGGTTTAGGGGCTGATTCAGAGTTCTGAATTTTGCTAGTCTGAAATGTTGTTTCAGTTTCGATGTACCCTTGTTTGGGGCTTTGTAGTTTGAAATATAGGATGAGTTAGATCATTATAGTTTAGTAAAAATTATGTGCTCTTCTAGCTCTTTGCAGTGGGATAATTTCTTTGAAAAACCATCCTACTGTGTATGAAATATGGGGCAGCAAACTTTGGCCGTCAGTCGGCTAAATGGCCTGAACCAGCCGGTTGCCGATGCAAATCGGCCGGCTTCAGTGGCCGACCGGCCACAGCGTTTGGACACCACGGCCACGTGTACGCCGGCGCCGGGCCCATTTTGCCGCGCTCCTGAGTTGAAGAACCTGAACCGACGCCCTCGCTGCTCTTTCTCTCGCTCTCTCGCTCCGCTCGAGCAGCATAGAGCAGAACCGAGCGCTGCGCCACAGCCGTTCCCTAGTGTCGTGCATCACAGCTCGCCACCCTCTGCTCCTCCCCACGCCTCGCCGCTCATGCAGCGCCCCTTCGCTAGCTGTATTCGTCGCCATGGTCGCCATCGCCGGAGCCGCTGCCGCCGCAGACCGCCGCCTCCGTGGCTGGCAGCCTGTAGGCCGTCGCCGACTGGGCTGAGCCCGTCGGTTGGTGCGCCTGGCAGCGAGAAATATGCGCCGCCACTTATCCTGCGCCACCGTCGGCCATCCCGCCAGGAATCGGCCGGAGCCCGGGTCCCGGCCTCCCCTGCCCCGCTCTGTACATGGTCTGGCAAATGGGCCATAGCAATCCTTGGGTTCGGATAGGGGACAAACGCCTTGTGATCCAAAAGAGACCGGTCAGACCAAAACTCATCGCGGCACCAATATATATTTGTCACGGTTCTGGTTCAAGCCGCCGCTCTCGCTCGCCTCGCAACGACTTTAGGGCTTTCGATCCTCCAATCCAATCCACGGCGCCCATGGAGCTGGAGTGGTGGCGGCGGCGGCTGCCGCTGCTGCTGCTGCCGCTGCCGCTGCTGCTGCTGCGGCAATGGCGCAATAACCAGAAGGCGACGAGCATCCATGACGTTCCCGACGACCTACTCCGGCTCATCCTCCTCTGCCTCGACTCCCCGATCTGGCTCATCCGCGCGGCGTGCGCCTGCAAGCGGTGGCGTCGCGTGGTCACTGACGGCCCCGATGAAGGCCGTGCCTTCCTACGCCTCGCCAACTCGCTCCACCCGACCGTCGTCGGCCAGTACCATAACACACTTAGCAATGGCTATATTGGAAAAATTCGGTTCGTGCCGACGTCCTCGTCGCCCATTGACGGCAACCGTTTCTCCCTCGACTTCCTCGACAAGAAGAAGTCATATTGGCTCGTCCTTGACTGCCACGGTGGCCTCGTCCTTCTCCGCGAGTTCACCTTTCCGGATCCGTCGTATCGACCCTACTGGTCATGCCTCGTCGTCTACGACCCATTGACATGCCAAAAGCGGCAGATCCGCAGTCCACCACCGCCGTACCATGGACTCTACAGCTATGATGACAACTTATTGCTCCACGGCGATGACGGCAACATCTCCATATCCAATTTCAGGGTGCTGCACCAGCTCAACGTTTACGCCTCCAACCCTATGGCCTATGTATTCTCCACAGCTAACGGTGGAAAGTGGGATTGGCGCTTGCTAAGTCGGTCGGCAGACGAGGACATACTGAGCTACTGTCACGGGTACATGGTCGCCGGCCGCGCCGACGACGGATCCCTGTACGTGGTCTTAATGAAGACTAGAGGCTTTGGTAGAAGGATCATAACCGTCGACAACACCAGCTTGGTGCTCTCCAGGGTCAATGTGCCTACCACCCAAGTGCTGGACACGGCAAGTTTCAAAAAGTCAACGTTCACCATCGTCTATGGCCCCGGCGTCCTAATTGGTCCATGTTCGTCGCCGACGACTAGCATCGTCCACGTGTGTGGTGAGGAGCTAGAGCTGTTCCGCCATGTCCATGGTAGGGAGGAGTGGGTGCTGGAGCACAGCATCCACAACTTGTCGGAGGCGACACGTGGTCTCTCAATCTCCCTAGACAAGGAGCAACATGTGGCGTGGAGGACCATGGTGGGCCATATTGCAGACGGCGGTGCGTCGTTTGCCATCTTGTCAGCATACACGACCATTAGGTGGTGGCACTTCTCTTTCGACGTAAACACCAGGGAGCTGCGTCTGTTGCCGCAGGAGCTCTATCGTGACACATATCGTGTCACATGGAAGACTTTCAACTACACCCTGCCATGGCCTCAGTTCCTGCGGACCTGCCCTTGAGCGATCATTGATCTACTTATCCATCACACTATTCAAGATATATCATGTCTATTTTGATCTTCTATGTTTGAAGAGTTAGATATTTCCGGTGTCAATAATCTAGAGTATTAATTTAATGGCGCTATTATTATGTTGAACTATTTGGTACTCATTTCAAAACTATTTGCTTCCGCTACTTATGAACTTAAGTATATTGTATTAAATGCTATTTGAACTCCGATGAATTTGTTTCCGATTTGTGTTTTGAATACCTGCAGATTGTACACTATGAGCTTCGAAGATTTGTTTTGATAAGCTTGAAATCACTTTGAGATTTCTGAAATACGGATTTGTATGCTATTACGTATTGAAGCCGAGTCCCTTGCCACACCACTTTTATACTTAATGAAATGTAAATTGGTCAGCTTTGACAAAGTGCTACAGTGTCCGCGGGTACTGTTCATAGCATAGCGGCGGCTAGGGTTTTGGGCGCTAGGAATGCCGGTCGTGGGGCTCTACCCATGGCCAACAAGAGAGAAGGGTTTTCCTTCTTATCTCTTGCTTGATTGTAAATTAATACAAATCCTCTCATGATATAGAGAGGTCTTACTTGGCCGCCTATGGGGCGACTAATTAACCTAATGGTCCTGCCCATGGCCAGCAAGAGAGAAGAGGTGCAAAAGAGGTGTAAGCATGTACGAACAAATATATAAGAAGTATATATATCCGTGTTGTAAGCATGTTAAGTAATCGATAAACATGGGAAAAGAGGTGGAAAAGTGAAACTCAAATTGAATGAAAGAAAGTAATACATCATCTACGAATCTCAATATTGATAAGACAAACAATGATATATAGTACGTAAAGAACTCTTCTAGTCCTTGGTCTGTGGCATCTACTACCGTGATTCTCTCTCGTCCATCTGTTCATTGACTAGCTGTAACATCCCCAAATTTCCACGAAGGGAAATTCACGGATAGATGTATAACATGATAGTCTCAGGATTATTCCATCACATTATTCAAATTACAAATCGATTCTGAGTCAAACTTCGAAATAAAAAGAGTACATATAGAAGGGTAATATTATTACATCGCCACTTGGCGGAAGCAAACAGAGTCATGCAGCATCGAGAACAGCTAGAAGAACGTTGCGGAAGCGTCATCATCCATCTTGACTTGAGCGTAGGCACGAAACCATCTAATCCTCCAAGTAGCGAAGTTCACCTTGCAAACTAAAAATGAATTTCAGTACAATGATGCGGCTATTTCCCTCCCTATGCTTTGCTTTGCTTTGTGGTGCTTTGTGGAATGCAAAGGATATATCAAAAGACCTATATTTAGGCTGTAGTTTCCTATGCAAACATCAAGTTTTATAAATAAACAAGTTTTAATTACCATCCCCAGCATCACACCAACCCCCGGTGTAATGCCCAAACCAACATCATAACCAAACTCGGATCCATTCCCACAACACATCTCACGGCTCACACCATCGCTCGATGACGGAACGACCCTTCAACTCCTTACGTCGCCCTAATCGGCTCTCGCCCAGTAACCCCAAACCACACTCAACTCGGGGTGAGAAGAGAAAAACACCCTCGCTACTCGGAGAAGAAGGACCTCAAGAAAACCTAGCCAAAAGACCGGCGCGGCCAAGGGTAGTCCAGGCAAAAAGGCGGCGCAAACCCTAAGTAGTCCAGGTCTCAGCCGGGTGTCCTAGCCCGAAGGCCGGACTATACGTATAGATTTACAACTCTGCGGGCGTGTACTCAAGACCACACGGCCGCCATCATCGGCGTAGCAAGTGCCTAGGCTGGCGTCGACGGAGACCACCTAGTCGGACAATGCCACCTTACCACTCGGCCGGGAAGCTCCAGGAGTACCACCGTCGCGGCCGAGACTATGAGAACGGCGTATCGAGCACTCCCGCGGCTCAAGATCAACCCCCCCGTCTCGGCGGGATGGAGGCACTTTCGGGGCACATCAACGCTATAACACTAACCGCTACCACCTAGTAAGTATGGCATCATCCAAGTAGATGGGGCAATCCGCAACCCGCCCATAACGTAAGGCGTGAGGTGAGCACCAATTCCCAAGATCCCGGGTCCTCGAAGACAATAAGTCCTTAAATAGGACCGGGCAAGACATCTTACGAACTTCCTTTCCGGCCTTCGTCCGTCACGTGAGTCGGCACCGGGTATCCAAATCCGTACAAAGTTACCATACGGGTAGGACAAGGTGGGAGAGGCCCGAAGCACACTCCCCGGCAAGGCGGTCTCGGCGACTCGTCGTAGATCTGCTGGTCGACACAACCCTCACCACACACCCAAGGCATACCACGGAATCTCACTCACCACATGACCTCGAGGTCACCGGGCACCAAAGTCGCCCACAAACATACTCAACGTCAGGCTCATATATCCCGGATCATATATATAACACGTAAGTGAGATATAGCACTGATAGCAGCAAGATATAACAAGCGCGTGGCTAAATCTATCAACGGGTATGCAGGTGATGGATTGCGACAAGGTAAAGGCTTCACAAGCATTCTACTCATGCAATCCTATCATATAGCATTGCGGCATAAAGTAAAGCGCTAGCAATCTATCATGGCATGCGTAATAGGATCTACGAGGTGGGTGGGAAATTAGCACCTCAACGATTGTCTGACAAGTCCTCCTCCGACTCCCGAGTTGTTCTCCTCGAGTAGCTCCTCTTCCATCGAGCTCGGTCCAAGCTAACCTCGAAGAATCTACCTCCACGATACTACACAGCGACAAGAGAGCAATCGGTCAAAATAAAGGCGGCGAGGACTTAAAAGGACTATGACACCGACGGAACACAAAAAGAGAAACGGCTAAGCCCTCTCTGGCGTATATCCGATCCTTGGACTAAGAAACAAGGGTGGTTGTTTGCTAAGTACGAGCTGAAGTCGTTGCCAAGCTCGTATTTCACGGGTCGTCGAGTCGAGCCTATACATTTCGGGGTAAATGGCATGGACTCTAGCTCATCCTAAGCAAACACCACTTTGCTCACTAACTTTCGATTCAAACGTTATTAAATTAACGGGAATCGAAAAGAGTGGTAAAAGATTCGATCTCCCTAATCCGAACACCATTATAATTGACGAAAATTAAAGAGGGTGGAGCGAAAAGAGAAGAGAAGGAACGGCACACAAGAATACGAGTGCTTAATCCACTTGTAGGGCACCAAGACCAAGGTGCTTGAATTGCACTAAGGGGGTCTATTAGGTACAAGCATGCAAGGGTTTAAGCACGAAAAAGAAACCAAGGGAGACGCGACATTCACACTTCTTTAACCCACTTGTCATAGCAACGACGGGAATTAAAGGAGTGGAATCAAGATTTGCAATTAAACGCCAAACAAGCGCGAGTTCAATCAACGCCTTACTAGATCGGCGCGGATTGAGGCAAAAGGCGAGAAGAAAGCGGGATCCGCACTCCTCCGTCGTCCTAGCGCCGCCATAGAGCGGCGATGGTTGGGAGAGAAGAACCGCGGTCCAACGATCCAAACCCACTTTCGTAGGGCACCACGACCGTGCATCTAACAACACGGGGCTATTCCAACGGTTTCATCGCAGTGCGGTTGTCACCGCTAGATCCGATGAAATGCTAAGGTCGTTCGCGGTACAAGCATACGAGAAGGTGAGGATAAACATCGCGAAAGAAGGTATAAACCCCGCCGGCCATGGAAGGGCCATGAGCTTCACCTAGGCGAGTTGGCATCCGTTGCAACACAAAGGTTAACTCATAATTCGTATCCCACATAACTTCGGTCATTGTGGACTCAAGGTGTGCGGGTAATAACCGCGTCGAGCTTGACATCGATATCAAGTCCACAATGACCTTGTTCGTGGGACGAGAGCACGAGTTAACGACCGTGGTACGACGGGGGCAACTAAACACGAGGGAACGAGTTACGCTCGGTGTCACGCGACCCACGGCGGGATGAACCCACGACCGAAATGCTCGAACGAGATACAGTCCCTCGACCGGCTCGAAGGCTCGGTCCACAGACAAACACAACGCACAGAGACGACACACAAAACGACCACAACGAACGGAGTCGCACGCTTCCATAGCATAAGAGAGATAACGAGATAGATAGACAAGACCGGCGCGAAGGCACGGCAGAGGCAAGATAGATAGATCAAGATAGATCATAAATGACACGATAGACAAGATAGAACATGATCAAGAACCAAGATGGATATATATTGATAACCAAGATCATGAGTAACAAGGTAGATATATTAATAAGATAGATCACATGTATTAGACATGTATAATTGACAAGATAAAAGAAGAAGGGTGTCAACGTCGTCATGGACGGCGCCAACGGGATTTAAAGGCCAACCTTGGAACTAAGGGGCTGCAGCGGCTCGATCTGAATAGCTGCAGCTTGCTGTTGGCCGGCTACAGCTTGCTGTAGCTTGCTGTTGACAACAGCAGCTAACCGAAGGGGGCTGCAAGGTCCAGCGGCAATGTCCAGCCCCAATGGGTGGCACATTAGGCCCCTGCAAGATGTAGAACAGCGGCACGAAGGCCGAACATCAGGCGAAGTCGACGATACGGTCATGATCAGCAGCGGTATCAAAGGGGAAACTTGGCTGTTGGGTGCTCACTGGTGACGAAAGTGCTTCGGCGAGGTGCTGCTGCTGGTAACAACTCTAGCAAGGCTGCTGCTCCCCTGCAAAGATGATAGGCCATGGCACAAGGCCTAGCATCAGCTGTACAGCAACAACCAACGAAAGAAGGAAAAGAGCCTTGGGACTTGGATGCTCACCGATAGGGGGTTGCTGCACAACTTGGGCAGCGGCTTGGAGAGGTGTTGCTGTCCCAGCGAGGCAGCAAGGCAGCGGCTTTGCTGCTGTCGCCCCTGATCAAAATAGTGGCACGAAGGCCATACATCAGAAGGGACGCCAACATAACTTCACAACAAGGTAGAAAGGACATGGCCTTGTTCTCAAGGGCTTACCGGCAGGACTGCTGTTGCCTCCCGATGAGGCAGCAAGGCAACAACACGTTGCTAGCTTGTTGGCTCCCTACAACAGTGAAACAATACGGCACGAAGGCCGGTTTCAGGTTGTGAACATGAACAGGAAGGGTAAAAGGCAAAGCCTTGGGCTGTTGGTGGCTCACCGACGAGTCATGCTAGGCCACAGAGTTGACTATGTCGTTGACGAGGCATGATGGGAGGCAAAAACATTGGTTTGCTGCTATGGACGGCGACCCAACGGCTTCCAAGGTCACTGCTTGGCGTTGGAGCTTCCAGGCAGTACCTTGGCCTTCCTGTGATGGTGAGAGGGCACGGCACGAAGGCCGGCTGTCAGGCAAGATCGGCAACAGGAGCAAAAGGGAGGGGCTTGGTCAGTACGATGCTCACCGAGGCTGGAGCTGCCGATGGAGCAGAGCTTGGCATGGTTGGTGTGGCTTGACGCGGAAGGCGGCAGCTTGGGCGCGGACTGGTACGGGAGGCGCTCGGCCTGGAGCAGAGGGCATCGCGGTCGAAGCAGAAGCGTGGGCTCGACGGCGAGGTGCTCGGCGTGCTTGTGGGCGAGGACGGGGCCGTGCTGCTTGGCAGCGGTGATGACGACGGCTGGTGCTCGGCAGCCGGCGACGTCTCGTGCAGAGTCGAGGTGCTGCGGCTTGGCAGCGTTCCCGGACGGCGCGACGAGGATGGATCGGCGTCGGGGTGAGGAGACGTGACGAGGTGGCAGGTCGACGGGTTGGACTCGGCGCGCACGGGCGTCCGGTCGGGGTCGACGGTGCTCTCGGTCGTCGCCGCGTTCCTGCTTGGCATCACGGCGCGGTCGCGGCGAGGCACCGGTGGCGAGGACGGCGAACGCCCGCGCTCGGCGTGCAGGGCGCGATCGACGGAGCAGCGCGTTGCGACGCGGGTGGCGGGCGAGCTAGAGGCAGCAGTGGCGGCGCTGGCGTGGAGAGAAGAGCGGCGGCGGCCATGGGGAATAGGATGGGCGGCGGCTGCTCGGCGTTTTTATAGCCGCATTTCTAGGGCGCCTGATGGGATGGACGGCGGGGAACCTCGACGTCCGTACACGGGGACACGTGGCGCGCGCATCCTGCGGGGCACGGACGCCAGGAAGCAGGCGGTCAGCCGGTCACGAGCGCGCGCGTGCGTCGCACGCGATCCGGGCGGCGGCGGCCTGGGAATGCTGCTCGCCCTAGGGTTCAGGAGGGGCAGCGGTGGCTTGGGCTAATGGGCCAGCGCAAGAGCGGACGTGGGCTTGCGGCTGCTGGGGCTGCTGCTGGCGTTCGTGGGCCAAGGCGAGGGAAGGCGAGCTGGGCCTGCAGCTTGCTGCTGCCTGCGGGCTGTTTAGGGAGAGAAAAGAAGGGATGGCTGGTTTGAATAGAAAAGAATGAGGCTCTCTCCTTTCTAATTTGCCCGAAACGATTCCAAGGTAAAGAGATTTAAATTCGGGATTTGATATGAATTCAACAAGGAATTGAGACCAAATCAAAATATGAATTTGGTAAGTAACTCCACGAGAGTTTGAAATGCATTGCCGAGAAAAGTGATCGAGAGGAGTTGGGATTTATTTTAGGAGGAGCTCAATAAATAAATAAAAAGGAAAGAAGTTTCCCTTTTATATTGTGACAAGAATTAAAGGGAGATTCAAATGAAATTTGATCTGAGCTCGAGAAAGGGTTTGAAATAAATTCACAAAAAGATATTTGGCGGGAATTTTCACCAAGGACAATGAGAAGGTTGCCGCGAATTTGTGATTCTAATCCATCGAACTTGATTAGATCCAAACGAGGTTGAGAGAGGAGCATCTAGGCTGTCGCCAACACGATTTGGAAGGAGATCCGATAAACCAAAAGGGGTTGAGTCTGCTATGGCTTGGCATAGACGACGTTGGCTAGTCGTGGTCTCTATTGGCTGGCCGGGTGTTGACGGTCACTAACGACATGTTTTTACCGTCAACATACTACCATAAAGGGAGTGAAACTATACCTTTCTATACTCCTATACATCTATTACTCACATATTTCCACTTGTAGTGTCCAAAATGTATTTTGTAGTATTTATAATAAAAACAGGTGGAAATACGACCAAAAGGCGTGGCCCTGGAAAGCGCACTTCAGAAGATTACAAGCCCAATGGAGAAACGGACCAAACATGCGAGAAATGGGCGAGCCAACGCCGCCCTACAACTTTTAGGCCCGACCACAGCCCACTGCCAAAGTTCAGGTCAGCGGAGCCGGGCGCAGTGCGGCCGCTTTGGCTTTGGCACCGTCAGGCCCAACTTTGGCGAGGCGGTGCATTAAGTCTCCAAACCGGCGGTGCGAGGGTGCGTGCGCGCGATACGGTGAACTTTGGACGAGTGTAGAGGCGGTTTATGCCATTAGGGGAGAATATTCCATGGTTTATTCCTTCACCCTCCTCCTATAAATAGATGGCTCTCCCTCTCACTCACACACACCTCACAAGAGAGTCATACTCTCCCACTCCACTCTTCTTCTTCCTCTACCTAGTAGGTTAGGATGTGGAGCTAGGCAACAAAGCTACCAAGGAGGGCTTGGCTCCTTGGAAGATGGACTCCCGGTATAATCTATCTATGGTATTCTTCCAAAGCCTTGTCCCTATTATCTTATCTTGGTTGTGCATTTGAATTAGAGTCTTCATGTTATATATGCCTTATGGTTTATCCTATGATCTAACATGTTGTTCTTGACATGATCATGACACATGAACTAGTCTATAGTTTCTATGTTGTGATATCGTCATATAGAACTTTATGCTTAAACCATTCATGCAATGTAATTGAGTAGTGTCGGGATTGTCTTTGAATGGCGGTTCGTTGTGTCCTTCGGGCTTGCTCGTGTCCTATTCAGATCCATCCGTAGGGTGGGGACCATGGGGACATGAGTAGTGTCCTAGTATCTTGGCGTGGTGTCCGGATGCGGGTTGTAATGAGAACCTTCAAATTACGAGGGGCCCACATGTACTAATTATCGGTTAAACAACCTTTAATAGTCACATATGTGCACGTATAATCACGAAAAGTACTATTAACTTTTCCAACCGGGATCCGTTACGAGGTCATTGCGGTATTACAACGGTTTTCATACATAATCGAGTAAAAGCGCGGAAGATTTATATTACAATACTTTTACACCCTTTATTTGAAACAAGTTTTACAAAATAAAAAGTAGGAGTAGTGAAGAGTTTATTACACAAAAGATACTACTAGACCCGCCTTACGGGTCTCACCTCTCACTCATCATCACTTTCTTCTGACGAATCGTCATGCAAAGACGGTCCGGTGCGAGACATGACTTCCGATCTGCAACATGGGTCAACAAACCTCGATGCGGGAGTACTCAACAAGGCTTACCCGACTAAAGAAAATAGGAGGAGACTTCGGGAATCTTTGGTCTAATAGGAGTCAAGGTAAGGCTTTTAGCAAGAATCAAGGACTCTTTTTGCGAGAAAAGCTTACTAATGGTAAATCCTTACTTTCAACATTTTATTTTCAAGTAAGTTTCTCACCTATTCTAGGTGACCTTATACTATAGCATACACTTGTAGAAGTTCCATCACTTATTCCATCTTTTCCTTGTTCCATAATTAAATCTCAATGTAAGGCGGGAAACCAAGTCTCCATATCCAGAAACACGGCGATTTCGAAATCGATTAACCCAGTGGGGAGTTCTTTCCACCACGACATATGTAGCACTTAAGCTTGCATATATCAACCCTTTCTGGATACTCAAAAGCGGAACCGCGTCGTCCGCCACCCGAGAGTACCGTGCGCCTCAATCGGGACTTTAACCCACGAGGGTAACATGTACTCCCGCCATCTCTCCACTCCCGGTCTTGCGGTTATGCGTTTCGATTTGACACCCCAAGATGGGGGCTTACCGGGTATGTGTGAGGAACTAGGGTCGGCTTGTGATGGGATAACACCCATGGCGAGGCGTGCCATTGGTCCAAGCGACCTCGGGCGCGGTGCATTCCATAGTCTTGGTTACCGAGGGCTCACACGTTTCAAGTCCTTAATCGACAAGAGGAAATACTACTTGAGACTCCATTCTCAATGCAAATTACCCGACCCGGTCTCAATTTCAAAACCATATCCCGGTATGGTTCCATCATATAGCATCCTTTCTCATCAAAAGCCTCTTCGGGCTAGCATTAGGGACTTGTCACATTTTGACTCAAAAGTCTAACTAGTATAGCGGGCTAAGCGTTCTAGCATTTTAGCAAAAGCGAGGTTATCAAGGTAGATATTGAAATAATCAAGGAATGGTAATGCATCAATTAGGTTGTCACTCAACTCCTATTACCTAATGCAAAACATAAAGCAAAAGGTGATATAAAGCTTTATAAAACACAAGGGCGGTTTAAATGATCCGGGGCTTGCCTTGATCGGTGAAGAAGCTTGATTCGGACGACGGATCACCGATACTCGAATTGAATCAACGAGAAAAGCCTTCTTCGGCGACTTGATCAACCACTTCACGATCTTCTTCGTTCACTATACGAAGGATAATGTATGCTTAATATGATGCCATACATATATAAACATGAGGTGCAAGGGTGCATGGAATGATAAGCAACTTAAGTACAACTTTCCTTCACGATAAAGTTACAACCCAACAAAACCAACTTGTTGAACTACTCTACGAGATATTATCACCATTGTCTATGGAGTTCTCAAGGACCATCTGACAGTGGTGTGGTGTAGGGTTCACAAAACAACCCGAAATCTACCCAAAACCTAAGTTGAAAAACATTAAACAATTTGATTTTCACATAAAATGATAGGGTATAAAATAATAGAATTTTTAACTTTTTCTCAAAACAGGCTCAAAAAATTTTGTACAGGTAGGTCATGTCCTAAAAACAGTACCAAAATAATTTTCATGATTTTTTGGATAAATAAAATAATTATTAAAAAATCAAGGAAGATGCATTTTTCAATTAAAATTTGTATTTTTAAATCATGCCAAAAGTATTCAAATTTCAAGTTTCAAATTTTTCATGGATAGACATACTCATGGGAAGGCTACACAAAAATTTTCAGAATTTTTAAAGCTATATTTGAATTTATATGAAATTTACAAAATCGGTACTATTCAAAATAAAGAAATTGGATAAATCATTTGATAATCGAAAAATGGGTTCTGGGCGATTTCGGCCTGTTACTGTGCACCCCAGTTACTGTTCACGGCCCACAAAGGAACGATAACGGACCGCATTATGATGGAAGCGGTGTTGGCTGGCCCAACATGAACGGTCTTGGGCGAGACCGCATTTCACGTGCAGCGCGGGCGCTCACGGCGGCGGCTGCGGCGCCCGCCGTTAGCGGCGGCGCGGCCGTGTTCGGCGCTGGCGGTGGTCGAAATGGACAACCGATTGCAAAACGTGGCGGGGAGCTCACCGGGGTTCTAGGGCGAGGGGGCTTTGGTCCGGGCGAGCAAAGCCGGAGATAGGTCGGTCGGCGGCGGCGGCGGCGGCTCGGGCTCGGCGTTCGGCGTGTTGGGGCTTCGGCTAGGACAACGGGCGGGTCGATCACGGGTACATCATCAAGATGAGAGAAAACAAGAAGAAAAGTGAGCAAAGGCTCACCGGAGCAAGGTTGGCGACGACGGGCGGGCTCCCGGCGGCGCTAGCGGCCGGCGAGCGAGGAAGAAGGGGTCGCCGGCGGCGACTCGGCGGCAAGACAGCTGCGGCCGGGTTGAGGGGCGCAAGGAAAGTGCGGAGAGGCTGAGGTAGGTGGTTGAGTGAAAGGTGGCTCGACGGCGTGCGGCGGCGGCGGAGGAGAATGGGTCCGGCGGCGGTTTTGAAAAAAAGAGGAAACGACGGCGGCAACCATGGCCTATTTATAGGCAAAGGAGGGATCGGACGGTGGACAGCGGCGTCGCGAAGGTGCCCAGCTGGTCGGCGTCGCGACATCATCGGTGGGTGGACGGCGCGAACCTTGATGCCGGCGGTGGCAGCGGTGGGTTGGTCGGGTTCTTGCAGCCCCCCAACCCTAACTTTGAAATTTTCAAATTACTCCCAAAATTTGAACTGAACTCAAAAATTTCAAAAAGTAACCCCCTTAATTTTCAAGATCTACAACTTTCACAATAGGACCATTTTCAAATTCTGCCTCTAAACATGACTTTTTGAAAAGCAGTTCCAAAATTTGAAATTTGAATTCAAAATTACTTTTAAAATCATGTAACAACTTGAAAAACTTTGTACATGACTTTTGTTCCTCTCAACAAGATCTACAAACTAGCTTTTGAAAGTTTTCTCAAATTTTGCATAAATTTTGAAATATAGAAAAGGGGGCAATTTGGGTTTGAATGAAATTCAAAATTACTTTAAAATTTTGAACTAAACTTTGAAAACTCAAAATACCAACTTTGTTCAGTTTTGAAAACTCTACAAAAATGCTTTAATGACCATACCCAAAATCTTGATAAATTTTGAATAAATTTAAAGGGGACAAACTAAGGTTGAAGATTAGGGTTTCCGACAAAGGGGCGATTTCGAATCGAGGTTCCTCCGTGTCTTTTCGACCGACAATGCAATCAAGCATAAAATAAACTTATTTTAGTTCAATGCAACACATGGTGGGCTAATCATGCATGCTTTGCAATGATCATGATGACATGTCGATTTTAGGGTAATTAACACCGGGGGTGTTACACGGTATCCTTCGAATATGACGGCAAGCCTTGTCCCTATTATCTTATCTTGGTTGTGCATTTGAATTAGAGTCTTCATGTTATATATGCCTTATGGTTTATCCTATGATCTAACATGTTGTTCTTGACATGATCATGACACATGAACTAGTCTATAGTTTCTATGTTGTGATATCGTCATATAGAACTTTATGCTTAAACCATTCATGCAATGTAATTGAGTAGTGTCGGGATTGTCTTTGAATGGCGGTTCGTTGTGTCCTTCGGGCTTTGCTCGTGTCCTATTCCGTCCATCCGTAGGGTGGGGACCATGGGGACATGAGTAGTGTCCTAGTATGCGGGCGTGGTGTGGGATGCCGGGTATCCTTCGAATATGGACGGCATGCCACGGTCGAGGGGTAGGCGGCGGGGTTGTGACTTGACCTGTCCGAGTCCTCTGTAATCCCCCACGTTCGTATGTTGTGTAGGAGTCTAAAGTGCCTTTTCATTGGGCGGTATGCAGGGAAGGTCTCCCCTGTCCATCTCACTCTCGGCTCCGACCTCCTACTCATCGTGTTGCCACGACTATCAAGCGGTTCTATGCACATGACCATGACTAGAATATGTATGCTCCACTTAGGACTTTCTTTATTCCTTATTTATCTTTATCCTTGAGTTTGGCTTGAGTGAGTGTGTCAAGTTATCGCCTACCGTTCCCTTATATCCCTTGTTATAAGCATTGGTCCATTATTGCGATCATGTTATCTTGTTCATGTCTCTATTAGATCCTTTTCCACCATGCCTTCCTGCGGGAAAATATAAATAACGATACCACGAATACTTCGGGTGAAATGCTACAATGATAGATCCGTGCGCTTGCGGATGAATATCTAATATGGCAAGGTCTATCACCGTTGATGTTCCTAGTATGATCACCGACATGGTGGTTTCACTTAGGAATGTCGGCGGCACATTTTCGCAACCGTTATTAGAGATGGGTTCTAAACACATTTCTAGTGATTGCGCTAAGAAATGTCAACAAGCATTTCTGGCGCCGTTCGAGGAAAGGCATTGGTTTTTTCTAAGGAATCTATTAGAACATGTTCATCATGATAATATGCATGTGTAGTGACCTTTGTTAGTAACAGGTTTATCTAAAAACAAAAAAAAATATTCTATAAAAAAACTTTTATAAAAAAATCTTATAAATAAAAAGCAAGGACATGTTATCAAGTTAGTATGCACCTTTCGGGTATTCTTGTCGCTAACCATTTCAGGTGAAGACTAAGAAGAACAAGGGGGCACGCGACGCTTTGAAAACATGGGGGCTACATCAATAAGAAAACTTTGATGCTCTTGGGTGGAGGAACACACTCAAAAGGAGACCACGACTTTGCACACTTGACTTTTTTCACGAAAGTCCAAGTGTGTGAGGGAAGATGGTGAGAATATCAAGTTCCAAGTGCACTAAGGGGATTATATAAAAAAAAAAAAAAGAGCTCGAGCAAAAAAAAAAAAAAAAAACAAAAAAAAAAAAAAGGGTTGTTGAAAAATAAAAAAAAAATAAGAGATAAAAAAGAGAAAGTAAAAAAAAAAAAAGAGTGTTGGAGAAAGAAAAAAAAAAAAATTATATATATATAGAAAAAATAGAAAAAAAAGAAATAAGAGGAGAGAGGAGCAGGTTGGCCCGATGTGATCAAAATAAACAATGAAGGCACCTGACTCCACCCATCATTGCTTCCATGTAAGTAAGACGGGATCTTTCTCTCCCAAGGCCTCTGTCACAAGCACCAAGGCCTATGGATCGTGCACGTTCGTCGTGTGCGCCTTAGCCTTGATGCTTACCTGAGTGAGTTCGGTATGCCTCCCTCTGCTCCGGCCCGAGGAAGTCATAACCAAACCCATCATGCCACTGACGTAGCAATTCTGAACTCTATCTTCAAGCTGCCGGTTGTTGACACCTCTTAAAGCATAAAAATACAAGTTTAAAAACATGAATTAAGGGCTAAAGTCAAAGACCAAACATAAGTCTAGGGGTCTAACTAACATAATTCCACGAGTTTTGGTATTCTCGTGGACTTTGCGAGGGACCTAATAGATAAATGCGAGAGAATAATGGAGAAAGTTCCGAATATACAAGGCCTATGAAGACCGGACTTGTCCGTGAATCAATTCAACCCGAAAAGTGGACTAAAACATTCTAGAAGACACCAGAGGGACAGGAGAAGAAGCGGGGGAAGCCGGGGTGGCACTCCACCACTGGCGCCCGCCCGGCATCCACCACAGCGGCGCCCGGTGGGGCCCCCTGTCGGCCTCCCCTTTTTTTATGTCGGTTCACTACCGACATTGAGGTTGTATCTACACCGTTGCCAAGGTCGGTTTGATCCAAGGGTTGACGTTCATCGCCAAGTACTATATAAGAAGACCCGGTGACCACGAGGCTCATAACAATTTCATTATCAACTCATACCCATCAAGTCCGACCAAGTCTAGACATAAGCCCTAGTTCATACTAGAAGTAATTAGCTACCTAACTAGTTCTAGTTGAAGATCAAGTTCATCTTGAGTTCTGATTAGTCAAGAAGTAGCAAGGATCGTTCTTGAGACTTCTCTCTTGTATTCAATCTGTAAGTACTCTTATATTTAGAATACAATTGTTATGGCTTTGATCTTTATAATTATTATATTCTTATTGATATGTGTTTATGCTTGCTATGATTATATATTTAGTTTAGTGAGATTGCTTTATATTTTATGCATGGAATTGTATAGCATCCATATAGATGATCACTATGTGGGTGATAAGCAATGTAAACGTGGTGTTTATACAACGTTTATCCGCAATTGCACCCTACATTCCGGGCCGTGTGGTAGATCGCGGGGGTGACAGCCCTGTTGAGTCCTTTGTAGTCCACCCTCCGAATGTAGTGGCACGTCGAGTTATAATTACGGTGATGGATAAGTTTTATCCTTATTTGTCATTGGTAATGCTTGCCATGTGTAGAAGTAATCCAACCTTGCCATGATAGCTAGATGTATTGCACTAATTGTAGTATTCATTGACATGTATGATTAGGGATATCTTAGGAATATTCATTCTAGTCTAATTTATAACATGCTAATTGCTTGTATGTTTCTAGTAAGCTTAATGATCTTAGACTTGGGTATTTATCAATTATATTATATTTATCTTTATCCCTGTGACTTATCTGTTGAGTAATGTTAGATGCATATGGATTTACTACGCATTATAATCTTTGTAAAGAAGATGATCTCATAGCTAAACCACTATATAAACCTTTAGACTTCCTTTTCTCTCTACCTTTCCATAGACTCCCTTCCCTGTGGAAAATATAAATACGATACCTAGATTACTCCGGTGAAGTGCTACAATTGGTGTTTCTATACGTAAACTGCAGATATCATGTTCATTCTTTTATCAAGGCCAATCAAGAATACCATACCCGCATTTCTTAGCGTTATTGCTAGGGTGACAGACTAGTGAATAGGTAATGCCTAGAAATGAGTGGTATACCTTGAGTACATATCTGGTGAGATTAACTCCACTATGGATAGTGTTACTATGATACAACCACTACTAACACCGCCTAACTCCGCTTTGTTGGATCATGAGGATTAATCCCATATCCAAGCTAACATGATTAGATAGATATCCCATATATATTTCTTTTCGCCTTCCTAATTGGGATGGGTGTAAGAAATATCAACACCGGTCAAGTACACTTCAGGTACGCAAAGGTCCAAAAAAAAAAGAAGAGAGAAGGAAAGGAGGAACATCCTCCTTGACACCTTTGCGACCACTAAGGCCCATGGTCCATACACTATACGTGTGTATCACCTAAGCCTTGTGGCTCGCCTGAGATGGATCATCAAGCTACCACCGCGGGAGTTTCAACATTCTTGCCTTCATGCGCGGTTGGTACACACACACACTCAGGTATGCAAAGGTAATCGATCACCAATCCTTTTTACTCATACTTATCTCCATATAAAGAATCCATGTTTTCTTTTTGTTCATGAAATACGCCTTGGGTTTGGATGTATTTTCATTCTAGAGTGTGATACATCCATTGGTCTTTTAAATCAAGCATGGTGCTTGGGTTAAAACAGACCTTCTTTTAATCAAATTTTGACATGGTGTTGAAATTTGATTAATGAACAAAAGCTGACATCATAAACATTTGAATTATTTCATGATGGAGATAAATCAAGGCTAGACTTATATTGCATCTTTATCTTAGCCTTGTTTGAGTATGAAAAGTTTGGTGAAGGTTTTATGTTCTCCCTTGATAATAAAATCTTCAAATAAAAATCTATGAAAAAAAAACAAGTTGCTCTTTTGCTCATTCCTGCATATGTTTCGAATTTTGGTAATCATGAAGGATGGTAAATCCACTCGTGAATATACCATATACTAACCATGCGAGGACAAAAAAGGGCGGGGGTAAAACCCCGATCGATGGGCGTTGAGCCGGCTTGGGGGGGAGGACCACAACAAGGTAATGAGAAACCTACACTCTCATCCATTGTCCATTACCTTGCAAAAAAAAAAAAAAAGAAGAAAGAAAAAAAAAAAAAAACAAGAACAAAAAAATCATTTTTGTTAAGCCTTGCAATGCCTTTATCTCCATTGGATGAATCTTGCTATCAATTCATGCTCCCTCTTTCTATGTTGGTATGTTTTGGTTTTGGAAGTTTTGGTTATTCGAATAATCATACTTCCATAGACTTTTTGAATTGAGCATGGTGCTTAGGTCAAAAAGTCTACCCTAATCAGATTAGACATGGAGTCAAGTTTGATTATTGAACAGAGCTGCGGTGTAGAATTTGGTAGACCATATGGACTAACCCCCTGCGAGGAATTTATCAACATCATGAGGGTAAGTCAAGAGATGACAATGGAGATCAGAAGTTGTATGGTGAACCAATAAAATAATAATAATGATAATAATAAAATAAAAATAAATAAAAACCTTTGAAACCCCAAGAATGGTTGTCCCGCTCTTCCAAGATCATCACAAGACAAGCTTGGGGGAGTCCCCTGACACGCTCAAAGGAATGTCCTAATCAAGAATCAAATCATGGCGTGCACAAGCTAGCAACATTCTTAACCGAAGATAAGTCAAAAGCTAGCTTGGGGGAGGACTCCCACAAAGGTAACTCGTATCTCACATTCCATTCAGTTATTTTCTTATCTTATATGAATGATGAGATATGAGAATAAAAAAAAAGAGGGGAAGAAGAAAGAGAGAGAGGAGATTTATTCCACTCCATATATATGTGTTGTAGAAATGTTTATTTCTACCCTTGTTGAAATGATGAATAGTTGCTCTGTCTTATATTTTGCCTGTGCCTAGTTTATAACTTGAATTTCTCTAAAGTTTGGGTTTAGTGGCTAAGTCTTAAAACTCATCTTGAAAACCTGATTCATGTGGGTTGCATAAGCTCTATCCAGTCTAAGTTGTTGCCAAATATGATATGGTACAAATAGATTTACTATGATTTCGTTCAAGAGAGAGACTTGACATCCGGGAATCTAATTTAAAGAAAAGAGAAAAAGATATGGGCTATGCGAAAAAAAAAGAGAGAAAGAAAAAGAGATGAAAAATGGACACGTGTCAGGGGCGAGTAGAGCCAACATCTCCAAAAAAAAAAAAAAAAAAAAAAAAAAAAAGAGAGGAAATAAAAGACAAAAGTCTAGGGCGAGTAGAGCCCACCTCTCCAAAAAAAATTATTATATAGTAATAAAGCCCATACTTTCTCGAAAAACAAATATAATCTAAATAAATAATCCCGGATGCAAAAGTTGATCAAAAGAATGAATGAATAGTATTTCTATTATAACCGTTCTATCGGCAACCGCCCAAGACTTGAGGCGACTAACAAGCCCCGCTATGATGAAAGGTAGTAAAGGGTGAGTAAAGATGTGCCATTTTATTCAAACTGTAGTAGAAAATCTAGTTATAAACCCGGCACTTGTAAAATGTAATCGGCATAGAAGCAACTCGATCAACAACCAAGTACTTATCTTTTCTTTGGAGGGCGTGCAAAGGGTAAGCTTGGGGGAGTTGTTGACGGTCACTAACGACATGTTTTTACCGTCAACATACTACCATAAAAGGAGTGAAACTATACCTTTCTATACTCCAATACATCTATTACTCACATATTTCCACTTGTAGTGTCCAAAATGTATTTTGTAGTATTTATAATAAAAACAGGTGGAAATACGACCAAAAGGCGCGGCCCTGGAAAGCGCACTTCAGAAGATTACAAGCCCAATGGAGAAACGGACCAAACATGCGAGAAATAGGCCGAGCCAGCGCCGCCCCTACAACTTTTCGGGCCCGACACAGCCCACCTGCCAAAGCTCGGGTCCAGCGGAGCCCCGGGCGGGTGCGGCCGCACCCCAAGGTGCGCCCGCACCCACTTTGGCACCGATCCGCCCAACTTTGGCGGCGGTGCATTAAGTCTCCAAACCGGCCGGTGCGGTGCGTGGCGCGGTACAGTGAACACTGGGCGAGTGTAGAGGCGGTTTATGCCATTAGGGGGAGAATATTCCATGGTTTATTCCTTCACCCTCCTCCTATAAATAGATGGCTCTCCCCTCTCACTCACACACACCTCACAAGAGAGTCATACTCTCCCACTCCACTCTTCTTCCTCTACCTAGTAGGTTAGGATGTGGAGCTAGGCAACAAAGCTACCAAGGAGGGCTTGGCTCCTTGGAAGATGGACTCGGTATAATCTATCTATGGTATTCTTCCAAAGCCTTGTCCCTATTGTTGGTATTTATTAAGTGCAAAAAGAATATAAAGGGGTTCCATAGCGCCTGAGAATAAAAATACCATTGTAGCTTTTACGGGGGAGTATTCGAGTATCGTTATTTATATTTTCCACGAGGAAGCAAGGGTAAAGACTATGATAAATCAAAATCATGTATCTACTAACTTATTATACCAACTAAACTAAAAGTGAGGGGGTAAATAATGTATATGATATGTATGATAATTAATAGCATTTAACGAGGAGAATATTATAATATAGAGTAGATAACTAGGTCGAGAGGACAACGGGAGAGATCTAGGTTCCTGAATACTTCTCTAGTACTTTGGTTCTATGATAACTATTATTCTAATACACTTTGGAGCAGCGGTATCGTCCCGATCCTCGAAAAAGACGGGAAGGGGTGATCGGGAGAAAGGCCGCCAAAAAGCTCTACGAATCACCAACCCGAACGTGGTGGAATACAAAAGACTGACAGGGCTGTCACCCCAGGGCTTCCACAACTAACCGTGGGATTGGGGCGCAACCTCGGGTAACCTATAGCCTAGACACCACGCCTACACTATAAATTACTACTCTAGCTACCTAGCATAACTAGAGCCCTCAATACGGCGGAGATCCCATGCAATAGTATAATAACTATATCAATAACATGAAAGGCATAAAAGTACTAGAAAAGATATATCTAATTATGGCATAAAGTCTAATAGAGTTGAAATACAAAGATATACGAGAGCTGAAGACTTCTCGAGAAGGAACACAGTTCCGCTCTCCCTAACTCTCTACTAGATCTATTCTATTACATTGTAGCTGTCTAATCTAATTCTCTCAGGCGTCGTGCCTCCATCGATGAGATATGTATCGGATGCACGAGAAAGTGCAGGGGGTCTCTTTATATAGTCAGGAGGAGGTGCAGTGTTGGATCTAAATCCATCTCGTGCTCCCCACCGGCGCCCTCGGATCAAACCGACATTAAGCGGGTGGATTAGATTGCGTCTTAGAGTCGGTTGAGGAAGCTTCAGGCGCGGGGCTTGCTTGGCCTTGAGGGGGCGGCCGATCGGCTGATTATTGGGCCGATCGGCCCGAAGGGTGTCCCACCACGGGTCCATGTGCGTGCGTCGTGGCTTCTGGAGTCTTCTAGATGATGTTTTCTTGGGTGTTAAGTTTCGTTCACGTCGGGTGTAATCCGGAGCCTTCTAGACTTGTTTTGAGTTGGATTGTGTTACGAATTCTACCGTTTTCTGTTAAGTCCCCGCAAATCACAACTTTACCAAAACTCATGGAAATCATTAGTATAAACCCCTAATAAGGTTATCTAATTATATTTTAGTCCTTTTCCATGTTTAATTAATAATTAAAAGTATGCATTAACAAGTGTCAACAAGCTCCCCAAGCTTACCCTTTTCTAGTCCCTAGCAAAGCTATATGCTATAGCAGGATCGGGGAGTTGCTACTACGCTTTCATACCTCGGAAATCTTTGTGTTTATCAGAAATAAATTCTCCTCTTAACCAGATTGCTCATACACATTTTACCATGAGGTGTAGCCTTTTCATGAATCATAAGCAAGATAAACAATCAAGTTAAGTTCCATGTCTCAAGTTCTTGATCAACTATCATCACGGGGTTTTTCAATATTTTTTTAAAAGAAACTTCGAGAGATCCTATGTATGACCCTCTTAAGTAGATGGTGGTAGTGGAGTTACACATGTGGTAGGACATACATAGTGGGATGATAGTGGTGAAGTGGATGAGGATGAAAGGTAGTAAATAGCCCTTAGCCTTTTTCTAGCATTTTTCTTCTCAAGCACCTTGGACTATATCTCTCTTTCTAGAAATTGCTAGGACACAGGGGCTGTCCATTCTTGGAGAGGTGGGCTTTGCCCCGGACTTTTGTCCATTTTTTCTCTCTCCCTAGAGATGTGGGCCCTACTCACCCTCGGACACGTGTCCATTATTCATCTCTAAATATTTTTTTTTATTAGGGAGGTAGGCCCTTCTCGCCTAGTATGACTTTTTGTCCGTTACTCTCCCTCTCTCGTCTCACTTTTTCTCTAAATATTTATTTTTCTTTCCTCTCTTTTTTCTTTTTTTTTTTTTTTCGAATGTAGCCCAGCCTCTATTTGGCATAAAACACTGAGAGAGACATATCCAAAGATTGCAAGAGTTTATTTTTATAATTATGGCTAGCGGCTTGATGGAGTATGGGGATGCGTACTTAGGGTTAGAAGCGGCGTATTTAGTGGAGTGGGATGATCTTGATGTGAATGATAAACTCTTAAGGGTCATAGCTAAGGAACTCATCATGTAATGTTTTATAATTTTCAAAGATAAAAAACCAGGAATCGGGTTTCTCTAGGAAGATGATAAGCGGCGGACTCAACTTTTCATGTATCTTTATCTTTTTAATGCTAAGACTCAGATTAAGCATGTGCTTCCCACGGTGTTTGGGTTTAGAGCAAATTAAGCATTTAAAGCTTTGGGAGAATCTAAGTCCAAAGTGTAAGTACTTTTAAGAGGGATTAAGGCAGGAGCAACTATTCATCATTTCCTTACATAGGGATCATCTTCAGCGTTAGTTTTATTCTAGCAAGCATAATTAAGCACACTATCTATTTATTTATTTATAGCTAACATAAAGATCAAACTATATATATAACTTAAACTTTTTTTTTCTAGTTTTCTATAGTTATGCATCTTTTTATATCTTTTTAACAAAACAAACTAGTAGTAAATAAGGTAAAAGGATAAGAGTACTTACGGATAATGAGGGTTGCACTCCCCCATTTTGGATCTTGACATAGTCTTCAATGTTCTTGATGGTTGAAAGTAGAGGTAGATAGTGATGGTGTGATTGATCTTCTTTAACGCTAGACACCATATGTGTCATGTCTCTCTTCCTTGGGATCATGTCTTTGTTATTCTTATGGCTTGTAGCTTTGTCCATCCACTTCCTTAGAGTGATTACTTTTTTGTGATCGTGTTGTATGACACTCTTCTTCACAGATTCTTTCTCGCAAAATATTAGTGGACACATATACCGAGAGAATATACAACATGGTTGAAACAGGGGTTGTTGTCCATAAAATCTTATCTATGCTAATGAAAAAGGTGGTTCTTTGATTACTCTTAGCACAGATTTTTATTTATCAAGTCTTGTAACTCATTTTATTTGTAGCTGCACTCTAGCATGTGGATCAGTCTTGAAGGTAACTTGTAGCAAAAGATAGAGTGAATGATATTTGATACTTACAATTCTTCCATAAATGATGAATGAATCGAGTCTCCTTTTGCACAAAGTTTAGAGTTCATCGTATGCCTTACTTCATCTACGATCTAAGCTCATCTCTTGACTTACCGAATTGGATTTAAGAGTTTTTTCGGGGGGGTTAGTCGAACACAATAACCAATGTCTACACAAGCAATACTTAGTTCAATAACCAAACTAGACTCCATGTCTAATTTAATTAAGGAAGACTATTTAACCTAAGCACCACGCTTAATTTAAAAGCCTTTGGAAGCGCCCAATGGTAGAACTTCCAAACCAAAACTTACTATAGCAAACAAAGGTAGCATGAAAGCATCACTATAGAGATGTAAACAAATATGAAAAAGAGTATGATCGTGGTGAGATTTTTTTTTTAGATGCAAACATGAATGGAGTCAATGAACTAAACATGCATTGGATCTACTCGAGAAAAACATAAACTAAGCAGAGTGAATGCATGAGTTGATTAAGTAAACATGCAATGCAAGAAATTAAATGATAACTACTTAGTTAATTTATAATCAAAATTATCTCACTTTTTAATCATACTTACCATAGTGTGCAGCTTCTTCTATGTACGTCACTTGAGATGTATGTATTGAATTCTTGTGATGGCGACTTCTTCTTCCATCTATACATGGTTAGAATAATATATATATATTTAAATACATACCTTGAGATAAAGGGTTCCAAATGGTGATGAATCTTGATTGAAGTGAGGCACCTCGAAGTTCTTCAATGCGTGGAATCTTGTGGGAAGATCGAAGCGACATCTTTTGTCCCGTCTATTCCACAATTCAACGAGAACAAGGATAATCCTACTAAAGCTAGTTAATACACTAAATTAGCAGATATCAAGATCATTATCAAAATCTTTACGCCAATTGCTTCCCACAAGAAGCGGCCAAAAAGCTTGTTGGTATTTATTAAGTGCAAAAAGAATATAAAGGGGTTCCGCAAGCGCACAGAATAAAAATACCATTGTAGCTTTTACCCGGGAGTATTCCAGAGTATCGTTATTTATATTTTCCACAGGGAAGCAAGGGTAAAGACTATGATAAATCAAAATCATGTATCTACTAACTTATTATACCAACTAAACTAAAGTGAGGGGGTAAATAATGTATATGATATGTATGATAATTAATAGCATTTAACCAGGAGAATATTATAATATAGAGTAGATAACTAGGTCGAGAGGACAACGGGAGAGATCTAGGTTCCTGAATACTTCTCTAGTACTTTGGTTCTATGATAACTATTATTCTAATACACTTTGGAGCAGCGGTACCGCCCCGATCCCGAAAAAGACTGGGAAGGGGTGATCGGGAGAAAGGCCGCCAAAAAGCTCTATGAATCACCAACCCAAACGTGGTGGAATACAAAGACCGGTGTTTTGTCACCCCCCGGGCTACCCACAACTAACCGTGGGATTGGCGCAACCTCAGGGTAACCTATAGTCTAGACACCACGCCTACACTATAAATTACTACTCTAGCTACCTAGCATAACTAGAGCCCTCAATACGAGCGGAGATCCCATGCAATAGTATAATAACTATATCAATAACATGAAAGGCATAAAAGTACTAGAAAAGATATATCTAATTATGGCATAAAGTTTAATAGAGTTGAAATACAAAGATATACGTAACGCCGAAGACTTCTCGAGAACCGAACGCGATTCCTCTCCCTAACTCTCTACTAGATCTATTCTATTACATTGTAGCCTGTCTAATCTAATTCTCAGCGTCGTGCCTCCATCGATGAGATATGTATCGATGCCCCTGAAAGGGGGTCCAGGGGTCTCTTTATATAGTCCGGAGGAGGTGCAGTGTTGGATCTAAATCCATCTCGTGCTCCCACCGACGCCCTCGGATCAAACCGACATTAAACGGGTGGATTAGATTAAGCGTCTTAGAGTCGGTTGAGGAAGCTTTCCGAAGCGGGGCTTGCTTGGAGGCAGGGGCAGGCCGATCGGCCTGATTATTGGGCCGATCGGCCCGGAGGGTGTCCCACACGGGTCAGCGGGTGCGTCGTGGTTTACGAGTCTTCTAGATGATGTTTTCTTGGGTGTTAAGTTTACGTTCACGTCTGGGTGTAATCCGGAGCCTTCTAGACTTGTTTTCGAGTTGGATTGTGTTACGAATTCTACCGTTTTTTTCTGTTAAGTCCCTCGCAAATCACAACTTTACCAAAACTCATGGAAATCATTAGTATAAACCCCTAATAAGGTTATCTAATTATATTTT
Source organism: Hyparrhenia diplandra (assembly GCA_015847255.1). Lineage (NCBI taxonomy): Eukaryota > Viridiplantae > Streptophyta > Magnoliopsida > Poales > Poaceae > Hyparrhenia > Hyparrhenia diplandra. The sequence goes on from JADLZK010011099.1 coordinate 96,005, forward strand.
AGTCCTTTTCCATGTTTAATTGATAATTAAAAGTATGCATTAACAAGTGTCAACACCTATTATCTTATCTTGGTTGTGCATTTGAATTAGAGTCTTCATGTTATATATGCCTTATGGTTTATCCTATGATCTAACATGTTGTTCTTGACATGATCATGACACATGAACTAGTCTATAGTTTCTATGTTGTGATATCGTCATATAGAACTTTATGCTTAAACCATTCATGCAATGTAATTGAGTAGTGTCGGGATTGTGCCGAATGGCGGTTCGTTGTGTCCTTCGGGCTTGCTCGTGTCCTATTCCGTCCATCCGTAGGGTGGGGACCATGGGGACATGAGTAGTGTCCTAGTATGCGGGCGTGGTGTCCGGATGCCGTGTATCCTTCGAATATGACGGCATGCCACGGCCGAGGGGGTAGGGCGGCGGGGTTGTGACAGACCCCTGTCCGTCCTCTCGTAATCCCCCACGTTCGTATGTTGTGTAGGAGTCTAAAGTGCCTTTTCATTGGGCGGTATGCACCGGGAAGGTCTCCCCGTCCATCTCACTCCTCGCCCGAGCCTCCTACTCATGCGTGTTGCCCGACTATCAACCGGTTCTATGCACACCATGACTAGAATATGTATGCTCCACTTAGGACTTTCTTTATTCCTTATTTATCTTTATCCTTGAGTTTGGCTTGAGTGAGTGTGTCAAGTTATCGCCTACCGTTCCCTTATATCCCCATTATAAGCATTGGTCCATTACCTGATCATGTTATCTTGTTCATGTCTCTATTAGATCCTTTTCCACCATGCCTTCCTTTGGGAAAATATAAATAACGATACCCCGAATACTTCCGGGTGAAATGCTACAATGATAGATCCGCGGCGCTTTGCGGATGAATATCTAATATGGCAAGGTCTATCACCGTTGATGTTCCTAGTATGATCACCGACATGGTGGTTTCACTTAGGAATGTCAGCGGCACATTTCTGGCACCGTTATTAGAGATGGGTTCTAAACCTGTTTCTAGTGATTGCGCTAAGAAATGTCAACACCGGGCAACGTAGGATATGGGCTACCGTTGATCAGGCGTGGTAAGGCAGCTAGGGCTGGTCAGACGGGGTTACATGGGACTATGGCTAGCCGGGCAAGGCTACGAGTGGCCAGGCAAGGTTACGATGGGCTAGAGAAGGTCATTGCTAGCTATGGATGGATGAACAGGGCAATGGCCAAGAGGTAGCTACGACGGTTGGTCGATCAAGACGTTGGCATGGCTCATCTTCTTGTCGACGGAGACGTCTCGTCGTTGCAGTCTTCGGAGATCATAAAAGATAGATAAGGAAGGGATATTCCATTTAAGATCCAAGAGATACGAGAGATAATCCGAGGACGATTGGGAAGAGTTCAGAGGAGACAAGAGAAGCTCAGGAGAGACTACGAGAATCGACATGAGAGTCGGGAAGGATTTAAATTGAGGCATGAGATATCTCCAAAAATTATTAGGAGAATTTTTGGAGAGAGGAGAGAGGAGTTGCTACGGATTTGTGCACTCCGACACAAAACCTAACTCATCTACAAAGCTCCGACAAACTCCTGCAAACAATTCTATATGAATGCAACGTTTTACTAGTAGGTCCACTTACGTTTGACCTAGCAACTACATGATTCAAGCATTGCAGGAAAAATTTTAAAAAGTTCGTAATTTTGGCTTCCCAAAAATCCGGGTTGTTACACTAACACACACCTGCTTGAGCAAATCGTCCATCTGTTCATTGACTAACACACACCTGCTTGAGCAAATCGCTCTTGCGCGCGTGGCCTGGGCAGCCGTGTGGATGGCGAGCAGCGATTTGGAGGTTGTGGCGAGGTTGCATGCATGACGGGCTTCTCACGTCGATAATCGAAATTGCACGCGGTGGGACACCGCACCTGCAAGCTTGCTCAATGGAGAGCTCACGCGCGGCAAGGATCTCGCAGAATCGCGGCTCTGCAATGAGGCGAGGCCAGGGAGGTAAACAGATGAGGCTGTAGGAGAATTTATAGCAAAACCAATTAGAAGAAGAAGCGACAAATGTTGTGAACAATGGTGAGGTGAATCGTTTTACGAATGGGCGGCTCACATGATGATCTATGTCAGTTACTAAATAAAACCGATTAATTAATTGAGAATGAGAACGGTGCTAGTACGTTGCCTGGGCTTGAATGCTTCGTATGCAGGAGGATGTGTTGCCTGGGCTTGAATGGGGTTCGTATGCAGGAGGACGACGTTTCAAACGTAGGACGAAGGCAAGCACTAACTGAGTTTTTTTTTTGACAAATTTCTGGTGACGTGGCTTCACCACAGCCCAAAGAACTCCCCTAGTGGGTCTTAGTTTTTATAGGGGTTATATATAGATAGATAATAATATAATAGTTTTATATAATAAGATAAACTAAATTTATCCAACTTTAATAAATTTATTTATTTATAGAAATATATTACCTACAGTACCAAATCAGTTCATTTAAATTCTCCAAAATGTCTTCATATTATTTCAATGCTTCGGTTAGGACAAAACAACTAAAATATATGAGCGGGTGGTAGCCCGTTGGTGGTGGGGGTTGGATTAACCAACTTAGCATTAATGGCGAAAACTCTGGCTCAGTGATTAACTGCATGGGAATTGAAGTGTGGAATTCATGATTTTTGAACTATGTGTTGCATCCATTCGCATCCTACCATTCCTATCCGCACCCAATCTGTGGTGGAAATGTTGGGATGCCTCGTCATCTTTCTCTCAGTGCTTTCCATCTAGAAAGATGCAGGGCAGATTATACCCAAGCTCTATATGGCTTTTCAACTAGTATGGGTTTTCTTTGATCATTGACATAAGCTACGTTTCGGTCTTGCTCATATAGCTATTTGTCATTGGTTTTGATTAATTATTGAACTTCATTGACTACCAATCTCTGCAAATTATCGTTCTGCAGGCACGAGAAAAATAGCTTGTCAATTTCTTTGAGATAAGTCAATTCAGGTTAATTCAAAATATCATTTGTTTGCTTTGTTTCTAGTAAAACTTTTGGTTTGGATGCTAACTTTGACCTTTTTTTTTCGAAAGCGTGCATTAGCACGCATCGCATTAAGGGAAGTCATAATGTTTTACACCCACCTCGCCCATTGGCGAGATGCCACCGGACAAAAGTGGCCACACTTTAACACAAATCGCCCGGCTTGCACGGCGGAGCTTAGGGGGCGTACTAACTTGGTAGCCAATTATGCGACAAGAGAGTAAGCGGAGAGCGCCCTAACGAACTGTCTCCGCACCATTCATCTGCCTCGTCCATGATGGTTCGCAGGAGCTACGTCGTGGTCTTGGACACGTTGTCGAAGGTGCAACGGTTTCTTTCTTTCCAAACTTCCCACGTCACGAGAAGCACCACCGCATCGGAAGCCCCTTGCAAAACGGCGCCGGTATGGTAGCAATGGCGTGCAACCACCACGCCCACGGTAGTGGAGTGTAGTCGGACAAAGATGCTCCGTGGCCCGCCATTCGCAGAATCGGAACCGAGAGTCGTGGTGAAGACACAGCGAAAAGAGGTGGTCGGTGGACTCAATTTCCTCGGGAGCAAAGAACGCTAGTCGCCGTCACGCAAGCCATGCAAAGATCCGACGCCGGTCGTCCAAAACCTCTCGTGGATAGCCAGCCAAAAGAAGAACTTCACCTTTGGGGGACCGTTTTCCAAAGTTCCTTGGCGCCCGAAGTTGGGACGAGCCTAGGAAGAAAGCCGACGAGCTGGAATACTCTCCTCCCGCAGTCCACTTCCAAATGAACGGTCCGCACCCCCGGAACAAGAGAGATCCCTTGCAACTTGACCCAAAGATCCGAGAGTTGGACGAGAACCTCCATCGTACGCCCCCGGTGATGTCATGCATCCAACGGTTGGCCGGGCGGGGAGTCCTTGACACACGCCTCTTCTGGCCGTGTTGGAGTCATGCATCGACCATTTGCTCCTTGGGGCCCGGGAGAAGGGCGTAGATGGAGTTCGGCCTCGTCCTGGCCGTTCACTGCCACCGAAGCCTTAGTGCGAAGCCAAGGACACGGAGGTCGGCAGCAGTGAGGCCTCCATCCTCCTTTGGCGAGCACACAATTGGCCAAGCCACCTTGCACTTGTCGTCGCCGCCACCGTGTTGGTTCCCACCCGTAGGAACACACATCTTCTTTTGTCCACTTCTTTGATGGCCCAAGGTGAGAGTGCGCAGCAGATCGAAGTGTGGACTGGAATGGCGGACAAAGTTGCTTGGGCTAGTGTCGCGTGCCCCACCGTGGTCAGCATGCCTCGATTTCAGGGTTGGCAAATGCGGCGCACACCACGCCCACCGAGGTCGCTTCTTGTGCTCGAGTGAGCCGTCAGATGGAGAGCGGCGCCCCCGTGTACCTTGTGAGGAGGTCCTGGACGGGGCAAGGGAAGGAGTCTCGGATGGTTTGCACTTGTTCCTCCGAGCACCGGATCCGAAAGTGATGGAACACTTCTTTAAATTGGTGGCGAGGCCCGAGGGCCCCGTGAACACGTCAAGGATGGCCCGAACGCAGCCCGACGTCCGATGGCGAGGGTGAAAGAAAGATGACGAGGTCGCCCCATACACCAAGGCGCACACGCGCAACCATAGCCCCGGGCAGCGGCGAGAGGTGGCCGCGACGATCAGCCTCCTTGATCGAGCGTTGAGTGTGATAGAGCCAACGAATTTATAAGAAATCAAGTATAGTCGAATTACGAAGCAATCGCAGTCTACACTTGAGTCCATATAAACCCGGTATTCGGAAATCTCAGTGATTTCAAACTCATCAACAATACAACCAAGATCGTTGAGCTCAAGAGTTCCAACCGCAGGTATCTTAAACTAAATTGAATATATTATAATCGTGAGTGTGATGTACACATTTATTTCAAAAGTAATTCAGAGTGCGTAGCAATAGCTTTCGAAAGCAAAATAGTTGTACAACGTAAATCAAAATAAAATAGATAGTGCCAACTTAATGCCACCCCGTAATAGCATGAGATAGGAAATATGGAGACCGCCATGCCCTAGGCATTATTCTTCAACCACAGACATCACAACTGGATCGAATCATGCTAGACGGATCACCTGCAACATCAGGAATTAACCCGTGAGTACTCAATTGTACTCCGCAAGACTTACCCGCCTTAAAGCGTAAAAATAAGGAAAAGACTCCAAGGATTATGCTTGGCTTTATCCGGAGTCGGGCTGACTCACATTTAATTTCAGAAATAAAGTTGATTAATGCCCCTACACATACTACTCAAGGTTCTTCCAAGTTAAAAGGTTATTATTATATACATAACCATAAGTCCTGTATAGTCAAGATTAAAACATATGCTCAAATGATATATAAATAACAAAGATAAGTAACTTGATCAACATTTTAACATCAAAGATGAATATGAGTAACCATTATTGTGATATTAGACTACGATGCCGCGGAGACAGACGGGTTCTCACCGGCCCAGAGAGATGGCGATTCAAATCGATTGCAAACCACCGGCGAATACCCTATCATACACCGTGCCTACTAGTACAACGGTAGGACCTCGATCACTTCCAAGACGTTAGGGGGGACGATGTCTCGGACTGCCGGCAACCCCCTCCTCTCGAGCCACCAAGTGAGCAGCAACGAAGACGACACCTCAGGCGCCTCGCTTGCGCCCGATCAAACCCAACCGACCACGCCAAGGAGGGACGTTATGTACAAGTACCGCCCCTAACATTCCCACAAGCTTCATGGCTCAAGACTCGGGCGGAGCCTACTATATGAACAGTACATTCAACTTCCGAATGAAGCTTCCGATAAAGGGATTAGTCCTAATCGATCGATCGATGGAAGACCACAATATCCATCCAATCTAAACATGTTTTATTATTCAGGTTCTTAGCAAAAGCCTTGTTAACCACCAACGTGATTAACCCAACAACAATCCTTACAAGTGACCGGAAATCACCGCTTCATCGCAATCATCATAATCGAAAGCATTTATGTAACCTAGACCTCTAAGTAGGATAGGAAACTTCAGCAAGGATATTCGTGCATCAACGGTTTCAACCATTCCTATACTTAATGCAACATTCATAAAAAGGACTCAACAAGTTAATTGAGAAAGCATAGGAAAGTTCAAGATGCACCGGGCTTGCCTTCGTAAAAAGTAGTAGGAAGAAGTTAGAGTCTTCTCGGAAGCCGGAGTCACGGTCCTCCTTCTCCCCGTGGGGTCTTCTCGCTGCACTCGAGATGATGAAGGTTGACCTCCCGCTCCTTGATCTCCTCCCGAACTAACTCCTCCGATCCTAATATGATGCATGCACATGCGCCGAGTGAATATTACTTAATGCACGTAAACATACCGGGTATGTGAATAAAGTAGAATGATGGATGAATGCATCATGATGAATGTTACTAGTAAGTGCATATCTCTTCCGTAAAAAACATGATTATAACTACATGAAGCAACCATACTAATCCTACATCACACATGTATACTAGCATTAATCTAGAAACAGGGCAAGAAGACATGTTGTTAGTAAAATAGTCACACAGGGAGTTCTATAACTCCAAATGCAGCAAACGAATACTGTTGGAAAGCTAACAAAATTATATACAAAACATTCCATATCACCCCGACCTAATTCTGAAACTAACAGCCTATAAAACAGCAAATACAGAGGCTCTGTTTTTCGCCTAACAAGCTACATGCAACTCCTATAACTCTCTAACCAAACATGCACTTCATCTAGAACTTTTCCAAGCAATCAAGACAAGTCATAACCTACCAAATAAACCTACTGGTTAAGCCAAAGATAAACTAAAGCACATGAAATGACATTCCCTAACAAACACTACATGTGCACACTTTTTAAATATAAAAGCTAGGATTAATAAATTGACCAAACACACTAGACCAAAGAAACTAACCATACTAACAGGTCCTTATTATCATAAGAACAAATAGTAAACCACCCAAAAACATATTACTTTAACATAAACATGCATTTATAGGGCATTTATAGGGCATTTTCTATGCAACATAAATATGATAAATATGAAAACACCTTAGAAAATCCTACAAAAAAATTACAGAAGCATTCTACTGGTCCAACATGCCTACCATAAAAATTGCATAGCAAGAACATGCATATACGGTCCTACACAAAAATAGCAAGCTAGCACAAAAAAACAGTGGCATGAAAATACTTTTGTACTATGAAATGCATGAAACTACCTAACCATGAACATGAAATGCTACATAAGAGACACATGCAGGTACAAAAATCATCATGGCAAAAACCCTAGTAATTATTTTTCTATGAATTTCCTAAGAAAGCATTGTAAATAGCACATAAATCAACAATCATACTTCTACAATAGAACATGGCATATATAATATTTTGCCTACACTATACATCCAAAATCATGAACATTTTGTACAGGCACCATTATTGTATCATTCACCAAAAAATTAGATATGCATTTACCTAGAAACATGGCATATATTGCAATAAATCTAGATAAATATAAAAACTACCAGAAAACCTAATCTCATATTTTGCTATCAGATATCTATTGACAAGGAGCACAACAAAATTTGTCTCACTCAAAACCGAGCTAAAATGAGGAAGATATAAATTTTACAAGCATGCATGCACTTTCTCGAAATTTAAAAACAAAAAAAATAGCGCCGATAGCTGGGGCCCGCGCCGCGGCCTCTCGGGAGCAGGGGAGCGGCGGTCCGGGCGATGGATCTCCGCCGGCGTTGATTCTCCGGCCAAACCAAAGGTACCTACAGATTGCTCTTGAGTAGATCTATCGATCTAGACCCCTAACGCTTAGCTATCTCCGACCGTAGCATCCTCGACGGGCGACCGGCGGCGCGGGGCAAGATCGCATGGCGGCGCTCGCGCGTTTCCGCAAATACAATGCGAATGGATGCGAGCACGAGGTTCGTGACACCGAGACGACGCAAAAGCACTACCGGGTCGAAAGAAATGTCGGGAAAGGGTTTGACGGCCAGAGCGCTGTCGCGGCGGCGGACGCACGCGGTGCGGGCGGCGTTCCGGTGAGGCGGGCGAGGGACGACTTGATCAGCTCGGGTTTCGCCAAGATCCGGGCGCACATGGTGCGTGTGCTAGCGAGGCGGGACGTGGTCGGGTGAGCCCGCCACGGCGGCCCGGCGCGGCGGCGGCGCCCGGTGAGGTACAACGACGCCGTGGTCCGTGGAACGAGCGGCGTCTCTCATCGATTCGCCCTAGCCGAAAAAAAGGTGGGGAACGCCAAGGTGATGCTAGAACGTGAGGAATGGCGAGAAAAAAACGCCCGAATCGCACGGGCGGTGGCCTTCCCGCCGTCGGTGGCCGCGAGGCCGAAAATCCGGCGACGGCGATTTCGGCGTTCCCCTCCGGGCTCTTCTCTTGCTTCTAGCGGGTGTTTCAGATGGTGTAGGATGTGAGCAAGCCTCGACCGGGTTGGGATGGCCAAGGATGCGGTGGTTAGGGTGCTCAACGACGGCGGCGCCGGCAATGGTAATGGTGGCGGCCAGCAGCTCTCTGGCATCGCGTGGGCGAGAAGGGAAAGGGAGCGTGGTAGAGTGTGGTGCAAGGGACGGGGTTCCCCCTGAAGAAGGCATGGGCGTGGCACGGGGTGGCAGGGGACGACGTCCATGCGTCGAGCGCGGTCGGCGCGGTGGCAGAGTGTACGGTGGGTTCCTTTCTCCTCTTTTTTTAATTTAAACCCCTAAAGCAACCTGGTTTGCCCTCTACCTCGAGATCCATACGAAATTAGCCAAAACTCTAATTGAGCGAAACGTTCCTCATGAAATTCTGAGCAAGACACCTATACAAACTTTTTCCTAAATCGGCTTGGTTTAGAAACTATGATCGATCAAAGCAACACTACTCCGAGGTCAAAGAAAACCCTAATTTGCCTCCAATTCAACCAAACTTCAACTTTTCGAACATGATCCACTCAAAAATCATGCAACCAGCCTATAGAATCCTTTGTTCTACAAGAAATTGTCTACATAAGTCATGAAGGGTGCCCACACATGCATCAACTCTAGCTATGACTTTTGATCAAAACAAGATAATTACTCTCAAAGTCAAACTAGGTCAAACAAGTCAAACTACCATTATAAAATCAAATTAGGGAACATGACCAACATCAACCTTTCTCTAACACATCCTATAATCATCACTAAGAATAAATAAACATTAAACACCTAATTATGCAAAAATTTCATACATGAAATGATGAGGCAAAGCATAACAAGCAATTCAATGCATTTAAGCAAACAAATGACATCTATCATTTTCATGTGCATGATTGCATAAGACTAAATGATGGTTATGCTCATGAAATGCATATGCTAATGACATGCTTAAAACCAGGGTGTTACATTGAGGACCTCCATGACAAGGACGAAGAGGAAAGGCGAGAGCGGGTCCCCCTGCCGCAATCCACGAGCGTGGAAGCTCCGACGTCCCAGACGGCTGTTCAGGACAACCTTGGTGCTCGTTGTGGCCAGCATGGCGGAGATCCAAAGTGTCTCCACCATTGAGGGAAACCCATGTGCTCGAGCACCTCTAGTAGGAAGGGCTGCGACACTGAGTCGAATGCCTTGGCGAGGTCCACTTTGAGGAGTATAGCAGGGGCCCCCTTGGCGTGAAGCCACCTGCAAATCGCCTGGACAAAGCGGAAGTTCTCATGGATGCGCCGACCCTTGATGAACGCAGACTGGTTGTCTTGGATGAGCTACGACATGAAGGTGGCGAGGCGCCTAGTGAGGCACGCACTTGGCGAACAGCTTGCCAAAGGTGTGGATGAGGCTAATGGGATGAAAGTCACAGAGGCTTGCAATAGACTGATTCTTTGGGAGGAGCACCATGAGAGCTTCGTTGATGGAGGTGCGAGAAGTCACAGAAGTCCGTGTACCAGAGGGCTTGCACCGCCCGCACGATATCAAACTTTGACCCTCCCAACACACAAGAGGGCGAATCCAAAAGAAAAACATAAGGGCTCAATACTTCAACCCTTCGAGCATACGAGAGGGTGAAGCAAGCAAAAAGGCTAAGGGCTCAAGACTTTGACACTTCGAGCAAACAAGAGGGCGAAGGAAACAAAAGCCTAAGGGTTCAATACTACGACCCTCTGAATAGACCAAGGGGCAAAGGAACCAAAAACTAAGGGCTCAATACCAACCCTCCAAACCGATGAGAGGGCGAAGGAAACGACGACTAAGGGCTCAATACTTTGACCATCCGAAAAAGATGAGATTGAGGGCGAAGGAAACGAAATACTACGTGCTCAAGACTTTGATCCTCCAAACATAAACGAGAGTGAAGCAAATTGTAAAGCCGAAAGACTCAAGATTTCGTCCCTCCAAAAACATATGGGGCAATCCTTTGTACCCTTGTGAACATGTTTCATATGTTGCTCAAGAAAATATCCAATTCGAACATCAAAACAAGTCTTGACATCATAAATTCTAGGATATCATGTAACGAAAGGTTGTTCAAAGCAGACTTTCTCATAATATCTATGTCCACCTTTCCAACATGTCAAAAAGTCTAAGGGCTAAAACACTTCGCCCTCAAAATAAAAAGCCAAAGATGTAAAGCAAGTATTTTATGTGAAAAGATATATGGTTTCTTAATCCACATCGATTGCAATTTTAGTTAGCGGCGCTTCAAGCATCGTTGATTGGGAATCACCAGTCAAAAAGTATGAGGGGGCTCATTTCACTTCTATTTGCCTCCTCACCCCAAAAGTATGAGGGTTTGGTGCCAAAATGATATAAATGCGCCGAGGGCCTCGTTTCACCTCTATAGCTTTGCCTCAAAAAGTATAAGGGGTTGGCACTGAGATGATATAAAAGTGTCTTGGGACTCATTTCACCTCTATTCGCCTCCTTGCCTCAAAAAGGTTTGGGGTGGCACCAAAATGATATAAAATCGTTGAAGGGCTCATTTCACCTCCTCGCCTAAAAAGTATGGGGGTTGGCGCCGAATTAATAAAAACAAGGGGCTCTTTTCTCTCTATTTGTCCTATCGCTAAAAGACAACCTATTATTTAATAAAGAGCATGAAACCCAACAATTCATCAATGCAAACAATGACTTGATTGTTATCAACATTTCAGAAAGAGGTCTCTATTGGCACCTTCAACATTCTTGCCAACACTTTGGGTCAAGGAGCCATCAATCATTATCTTCGGTTTGGCCTCACCATTATTTTGGAGCCGGCGATTGCATCGACATCTTCAAAAGGATTTCACAAGCGCCAACTAAGAGGGGTTGACGCCAAAGCGCATTGGTCAAGCAATCCACCCAAGACCAAAGCCTTGCCTAGGGCCGATGAATGAAGGTTTGAAGACATGTCATGACCATCTATGACTATTTTTTTCCCACATCAATCGCTTTCCCTATATCAACTATGTTATAATTGGGGCCACGAAGACAAGCCGTAGACTAGCTAAAGGCAAAGTGGACTCTAGGCTATCCTTGAATACATGAAAGTCGTGCACCAATTTTAAGTTGTCGTTGGGGCCACAACATGTTGTGTTCAACTATTTGGTTTTGAACATTTGATCAAAACCAAAATGCCGAGGGGCTACTTTTTGGGGTCCGCCACACGCTTGGGACCATGTTGTCATGTTTTAGGCCCATTTGGGTAGCCTGGTCTCACTAAAACAATATTTAGGGGCTATTTATGGCCTTTAATGGCATCTTTTGTGTAACACCCCGAATTTTGGCCATTTTTAAAATTCGCTAAAAATTCAAACTTTTCGAAAACCTCGATTTAATTCATCTCCTTAATAATATTTTATGACTTAATTCAAAAAATCTTGAGGACTAGAATAATAAAATTCTATATCCTTGAATTTTGAATACATGAAATATTTCATTTTCTTAGCACCCAAAAGGAGTTGACAAATAATTGGGAAATAATAGAAAGAGGAGAAATAAGAAATAGAAAAGAAAAGAAAATTAGAAGGAAGGGAGATCAAGCAATCGCCCATTTGACTTTTCCCTCCCTCTCTCCTTTCTTTGCCACCGAACGCCCACCCCCGGCCGGGCCCATCCCTCTCCCTCCACTACTACAGATTCGTCATCATCACTACCGCCGGCATCATCGGGCGGAATTTAATCCACCGGAAGTGTTGAATCTTGCCCGGCAGTGATGAAACGTTCAGCGAGGGAAACCGTAAACTCCTCGATTCGACAAATTCCGGCAGGTGAAGACTCGGGATCACCACCGGTTGAATCGTTCCCGGCAGTGGTCTTGATGGACCACAGATCACTCGCGGGTTTGAATTAGAACCGAAAGCGATTTCAAGATTGACACGGCCGGGTTGAATTAGAACCGATAGCGATTTGGGAGGGGAAGCAAAAGGAACCGATAGCTCTGGGGAAGCAAAACAAACGATAGAAACAAACGGAGATGAATTAAAAATGACTCGAGTCATTATATATTACTAGATAATTATATATTACTAGATAATATATTTTACAAAACAAAAAAAAAAGAAAGCGGCGGCCGCCATCGCCTCCTTGCCGCCGCCGCCGCCACCATCACCTCCGCCGCCGGCCGCCTAGGCCTCATCGCCGCCGATGCCGGCCTCGCCCCGCCGCCGGCCGGCTGCGTTCCCGCCACCTGGCCGGTATCCCCGGCGAGGATGATGCCGGCCATGGCCTCGACCTTGAAGGCGTAGAAGTTCGCCTTCTCCACCAACGGCCAAGCCACCGTTGGCGGTCGACTTCTTCGGCGGGCCGGTGAGCCCGAGGGCGCCGTGGAGGCGCCCACGGTGAAGACAAGCTCCTCGTTGGTGTAGACACCGGCCATCTCGTCGATGAAGAAGCTAGTCGCCGGGGTTTATGGAAAGAGAGAGAGGCAAATTAGTGATGGAGATGGTACCAAATCAGAGCGTTGTTATATAGTAGCAAGCCATGGAATGCATGCAGGCCATTGTCATTCCCAAGACGCGGCGCCATGAAAATGGGGCCATCAATAAGACGACCGGCTCATCAAATGGCGTGCCGCGATCGGCCGCGTCTCCCCACGAAAGGCCGACCGGCCACGCCGCTTGCGCGCTTTCCAATGGCCGCTCTACGGCACGGCAAGCGTTTCCCAACACCCAACCCGAAATCCCGGTTCGATCCCCAACAAGCCGCTTTTTGACCATTTTTTCAAGAACGATGATCGAAGTTTAGCATTGTTATTTTGAAACAAGGAATGCATGTTTCACAATCGCTTTACCATTGCTACAAGATCAACCACACGTACCTTCGATGCCGACGGGTGAGGGAGCGGGAGGGAGGGAGGGAGACGATCGAGAGACTTCTGCTGGCTGGAGCACGAAAATGACACACTCAAGTACAAGCTGTGTAGCACGTCCACAACACTGCCGGGCTATTTAAAGAATCAAACTTTGTACCGCCCAACGGATAGCCATCACTTTTTTTTTCTTTTTTACCACAATATCAGAAGCCGTCACGTTCACTTAGCGTGTTCATAGTGGCTCGCGCCGCATGCATGCCGCCGCTTGGAGAACCGCGTTGCGGTAGCATTCACCGTCGGTTAGGAAACCGGACAGTGTCTCGAATCGATGAGAAAAGCCTGTGGCACCGGCCAGCCAGATGTCGACGGGTTAAATCAATGTCGTTAAAACACCGCCGGTGTAGTTTCACACCGCGTTGATGTAGATCACAACCGGTGCATATCGTTATGCCGGTGGTATACCGACGACATCACTGCCGGGTGGAAACTTGACCCGCAAAGTTGATTTGAGAAAAATTCAACGCCGCGACAGTTCTCAACTCGACCGGCTGACCATCGCGCACCAATGCCGGGCACACCGCCGCCACGCCCCTCCGTATAACGGTCGACTCTACCATGTCATCTCGCCTATTTAAACGGCAAGGGGACGCCTTGTTTTGCACCCGTTTCTCCTCTCGTTCTTGCATTCTTGGTTCATCCAAGTAGTTCCTAACCCTCTCCTCAAAATACTGAGGGCTTAGATTTGAATTTAGTGTCATGGGTTTTGGATCTAGAAAATCTTTTTTCTCCTTATTTTCCTTGTTCTTCGTCCTCGATCTTCTTTGCTAGCAAGCACTTTCCAGATTCCACATACATATGGCCTTTCTTTTGGGAGAAAGCCCTCCACATACAGATATGCCTAGTCCAAGAAAATGGTTTACAAAAAAAGGTGCTAGAAGAGTCTTACTCGATGAAGGAGAGACACGGGGGCTTCCATCTTTCGTGGGTGCCATGATTCAGATCGAACTCGGACTCATATTAAGAGTCCCGAGTCCTTGTGCTTTGGGGTGCTAGTGTTCAGCCAATATCCCCAGCACATGGGTGTATAGTATTTGAATCATAAGGTGCATCCAGGGAAAAACAATCCTCATTGGACCTAAGTTACCGGGATTTCATCCTCGGTCCAATGGTCAAGTTTGGGATGAAGACGAAGCTCCCCGTGAATCTCATCCTCCAACCTCCTCAATGAGTGCACGTAGCAGCCTCTAGCTTCTTCGACCCAAGAGATGCTACAAGAGACTTAATGAGGTGGTTAAATTTTAATGTGTTTGTACACTTTGATTGTAGCATTGACCTATTCGTGGAATTGGTCTTTGTTACAATATATTTAGTTCTATGTAAGGTCTTTGCTATGGAAATATATGTAATGTAAGGTCTTTGTTATGGAAATATATGCAATGAAATTTCTTATCTCATTTGTATTTCGCTTTGATATGAATCTTGATTGTCTCTTCGATACCTTTGAGTTTCTATTTTTTACCCTTCATCGAACGTAATAAAGACGGTTGCGTCAATGAAATATGCCGCATATTGTGAGGAAAATTCAATGTATATATATATATCCAAATCTAATGTGAATGAAATAAAGTTATATATATAACAAAAACAAAGAACAGATATTGCATTGTTTTCACATCCATATCCCCTTCGAGCGTATAACCAAAACCCCACCTTGTGTGAAGCATCCGCCGTATTACATAGTATGCAAAGAAGATTGCAACAATGCATGCATGCAAACCGAAAGTGAAGTGACAACACCGTGAATTCACCGCCGAATACATACACGCAACCGGTAGTGATATGGTATTCACCGCCGGCGCCATTCAAAATAACGTAGTCATGTTGTTATCACTACCGGGTTTATCTTAATACCCTAAAGTGATGTACCCTGACCGATCAACTGCTATAAATCAAGGCCATTCTCTTATCCAAATCATCGTATGTAATTTTTTTCTAACATTTTTTATTTCTTATTTTACTATAACAAATACATGGACATTAGTTTAACTTAACGTCATTTTGTTGCATTTACCACGACATCTAGAGCATCGTCACCGGTCATCAACTATATACGTGTGAAATAAGTTTTTACATCCCTTTGAGGATTCCGGACACAAATGACCACCTAATCCACGAGAGGGGAAACGAGAGAACGACCGTGCAAAACGCCGAGTACCATGCCGTTTCCTTTGTGCTTAGATTCTCTTCGACGTGTTTGCTACATTGTGCCCGATTTCTTGCAATTCAAGATATTTGTCTTGTGTCTGGCGATAATATCCCCCATGGCAATATAGCTTAATATGTTGGGAGTTACAACCATGATGATGTGGTAATAAATTAAATTCATCATTTTGGCAATGCATATTAATTACATATAGATTCACATCATCCTCATTCATTTTGATTCTTCCACTTGCGCATTCCGCTCCACGATCTTACTTATGCCGCATGTGGCTTGGCGGCCGTTCTCGACCAAGCTATGCACCAACTTCGGTACGATTGGGACTTCAGGCACACCTTGGCCAGCAAACTACGGAAGGGCGACAATACCGCATAAGGTTTACTAACTTAGGCATCGGTCGTTGTTCAAGAGGTTATATCTATGGTCGAGCATTTTTACGCCCTTGCGAGGGACGAGAGAGTGCAATCATAAGGGCATTGACCTTCATCGACTCAAGTGGATACTTAATCCGTGACATCAATTGCCCGATATTTCTACAATCCTACATTCGTGTGCATGGATCATAAGTGGACCCAATAATGATCCCGGCGACGGTGATGATGATTAGTGTGTGTTTACTATATATGTTAATTATTTGTAAGGTTGTATAGTTACTTCCTAATTAATTTGTAATGTTCTTGTGGCCCATGTGGTCTCAAACTTTTCTCGAGCCTTTCACATGCAAATTGGGAAGCACCCACGAAGTTTGAGATTTTTCGGAGTTGGTTTGATACTTTTCCTAGTTTATTTGAATTTGCGCGACGCCTTGTAATTATAGTTTGAACCGAGCGCACCCACGAAAAGAGCTGGAATGCTGCTAGTTCTTTCCACAGTGGTCTCATGTGCCCTAGGAGGCAAATCACCGTGGAGGTCCATGAAAAATTCTTGTGTTTCCATGGTTTAATTAGCCTTCATGTCGTCGGTTATCTCGAAGAAAATCATAGTAATTAAGATATTTATCAGAAAAACCTAAGAACTTGTGTGGGGTCATTTTTTGGGTGTACATGACTGGGAAAAAAATTTCAAGCCATTTCCACCATGGAGGATTACACATCCTTCACAAAGGGACATGATCATCCATGAAGTGGCATCATTTCTATTTCACTGTCGGTTGCGTGTAATAACCGGCAGCGAATAGGATTGGGGTGAAATTTTCCAAATCTTCTGAACCTCCCGCCATTTCGTTCCCCACCGCGCCCAAACCAGCCTTGCCTATATATATAAGTGAGTGGCTCGGAGCGAAATTTTGGCAAGCCATTTGAACACCGCGCCATTTCCCCGCCCCTCCCCACCGCCGAAAAGAGCACCCGATTCGCCGACGGAGCGCACCACCAACTCCAACGTCGCCGTTCTTCGTCCCCCTCGCCGCCCGGCCATCCGTTCGTGCATCCCCGGCCGTTCCGCTCCGCCGACCGAGGCTTGACGGGCGTTCTCCCACGCCGCGCTCCTCCACTCCGACGTCCCCAACGCCGCGCGGCATCCTCGCCCCTCGGCCCCTTCCACGGTGAGAACTAATTATCCCTTTAGGTGTATGAGTTTTTACCTATGAGAATGACAACTAATTCCGCCGCTGTCCCTAGCCTCGCGTCGCCCGCTTGGTCTTCCTCCACGCCGACGGAGGACCTCCGCCACACCTCTCGCGTCCGCACCTCACGCCGTCTTCCTCTTCACCGCCCGACGCCGTACCATCCCGCGACCTTGTCCTCCTTAAATCCTCCAAGACAAGATAGGAGCGCACGAGGCGCCGAAAGCTTGGTGAGTGCGCGTCGGTCACGCCTTAAGGTGTTCGTTGAGATGCCCGTCTCGCTCACCGCAACCCGTGCTCGAATTGTGATTGAAATTCATGAGTTAGTGTTGTTCGAAATCCAGTTTTGATATTTTAAATATATGTCCGTGCTTCTTGTACAACTTTTATGAATAACATAGCAATATCATCCTATTTTGGTGACATGTATAGGCAAGCATGGCGTGGTGCGTAGTGTTTGTTGGTCGCGTGGCGGGATCTATCTAACCTGGGAAGATTGCTATGCTCAAGTCCAAGGGTACGCTAATAATTGTTCTGTAAAAATAAAACATTGAAGGTGAAGTAAAGCCGCCGCCTACAACGGTGCAAACTAGCCGCCCACGAGATTGAAGAGAAGCCACCGCACATACTTATGAAGATTGTGAGAATTGCTACTTAATTGGTTTTGGAAAGATGTCATGCTTTTATTTATGTCTATGACTCTATATATGGTCATATTGATGTTTTTATTTTAGAAGTTCATGTAGGCTTAGTTTCTAGAACATTAGGTGGATTTTATTGTATGTAACCATTAAATCCTGTAATGTTTTGACGATATTAATGTATGATGATTTTTCGGATTTAAAAAGAGCTGAATTCCACGAATAAATTCAAAAATTTAAAACAAAAACGCCGGTGGCATGGGCCCGGCAGTGAATGAGCAACAAACCCGGTAGTGTAACTATACCAAACACTATCGGTTTGCATTACTAACAACCGTCATAGACGACGAAACATCACTATCGGCCTGCATTAACCAACCGATAGTCTCCACTCTAATAACGCTGTCGGGTTGAGATCAGCCGACAGTGTTCACGTAAAGTTCATCGACGGGTTCAAGTAAGCCGCCATTGTTAGCTCTTCGATACACCGTCGGCTCGCCCTAACCCGATAGTGTTATCTCCACCGATTCTGTCGGTTCGTTAAAGCCCGACGGTGCTCCCAATATCAACTCGCTGGCTGACTTCCGAACCCGCATTGCTTGATCAAAAATGCCGCCGGTCGCGGAACACCCGACAGTGTTCGGTGACGTGCGTTGCCGGTTCGATATCAAACCGGCAGTCTCTCCTCGCATCACCGCCGGTGTTTTGACCCGTAGTGTTTCAAACCCCATATCACTACCGCTATGGTTCCGCCGGTTCAGTTTTGGGCGTGAAGGGGGTTGGAGCCCGGCAGTGATGGACAATTCTGTAGTAGTGCTCTCTCTTTTCCCATTTCACCGCACGGACCGGCCCACCAAGCCACGCCCGGCCCATCCCTTCTCCTCCTTGGCTCTATGAGGCGGGGCCCTGGTGCCGGCTTCATCTCCTTCATGGAGCCGACGACCACGGCATGCACCGCTGGGGCCGGGCCGCCTCCCGATGTGCCACCATCTCCATGGCGCGGACCGGGGCACAACAATAGCGATGGACCTTTCCGCCGATCTGTCATGTCACCCGAGCCAACAGGGGCATCGCCTTTGACTCGTGCACAAAGACCGACATCGGCATGACGCAGAAGACGAGGACCGCGACAAGCTGTCCGGTCGCCCAATGCCGCCCACCGGCGACCAGGGCATGGGGCCACATGCGTGTGCCAGCTACGCCGGAGCAAGGGTCGGGGGCCCGACCCGGACAGTTGTTCGTGTCCGCATCGCGCACGGCGACCTCGCCATGCCGTTCTCCCATCGCCGCGTGATGTGACCGCACCGGCCACCGGCTCGCCGAAGCGCGTGCCACGAGGTGACTACACGACTAGCCGGGCGCCATCGGCTCACGCGGGGACGACGATCGGCGACGGTGGTCCGGCATCGGCCACGCCGCTGGCGTCGCAGCTCTCCGTCGAAAAATATCCGGGGCGGCGGCCGGGGACGCCTTCACCGCGGCGAGGCTATAAATAGCCCCGGCCGGGTGCTCCATCCGACCTCGCCCAGCACCACAAGCTCCGCTGGGAGCCGAGGTGCTCGCGCCCGGTTCGCCAACTCCCTTCCCTATCCGCCACGACCGGATTTCGCCCAATCGGGATCCCGCCACCGCCGGGCAAGGTGCCGAAGCGCCGCCCGTCGCTCTAGTCGCCGTTGGTCGAAATTGGTGGGACCTGGTACGCCGCCCAATCACCTCTATTATTTCCCCTACTCACCTCCCCTCTATTGCGGTGTGTTGCGCCACGACCGGGTGCCGCGGCGTCGAGTTCCGCCCAAGCAAGCCGCCACCGTGAATGAAGCCCTACCCGCCACCCTACATCCGCCATCGGGTCTAGGGCAACGCAGGAGCACGACGGGACCAGCCGGCGAAGCTATGGGCCAAAGACGCCAAGACCGCCAAGTCCGCGCGGTCGCCGCCGCCCGGTCACAGTGAACGGAGGACACCGACGCCGCCGCCTCCCTCGCCCGTAACGGGCGTCGGGAGGGAGCCAACGATGCGCCGACAGGTGTCAACGCCGCCGGTCACCGCTTTCTCGCCCGTCAAAGCCACGTGGGAAGCCCTGGGACCCACGGGTCGGGCCACCGGGCAGCAAGTCACGTGGGCAAGAACATAAAGGCGTGTACACCAAATGTAAAATGCTACATGCACCCAGATTTTGTATTAATGGAGGTTATAAATATATTTTCAGAGTGTCGAAAAAATATGTAAATAAACTAGGTCACGTGGAGATAATTGTCATGATTTTTATTATATTTTTCATTTAATAAATTATTGACATAAAAATCCCACGAGGTTTATTATCCGAATTAAACTTTGGAAAATCATAACTTCCGATCCGTAACTCCGACTTAGGTCAAACCACTTCCAAGATTTTTCTAAAATCGCACTCTATCTGTTTATCATGATTTCTCTCATTATCACATGGTGTCTTTTATCGCTATTCATTCGCCCTAATATTTATTCGATAATCTCGCCGAACATGGAAGTAGCCAACGAAGACCTTTATCGAGAATTGCAACCCCGATTACATTGTGGAGCCTAACGACGTATACAACCAAGGCAAGTCCTTACCCCCCCCTTAATCATGACCTAATTAATTAACCTTTAATCATGCAATAATATATATGATGTGTTAATCTAAGTGAATGTTAACACATGCGATGATAACCTCGATTCTAAGCTAAGTGCGTAATAAGTCGTGGTGCTTGAGATAAAGATGATGCTATGTGCGAGGGTTATCAAGAATGTGTTCATAATGTTTAATTATAAGTTAAGATATAATAATAAATGAACCCGACCAACAAAAGAGGTGGGTGGTGTTAGTCTACATGGAGGTGGGTTAACACGACTCGGGAACCGAGGGTTCCTCGAGGAGAGATACTTACCTCCCCTAAGGACCGATTCATAGACCATCTACCTAGTGAGATATCACGTACAGCCACACATCGAGATGGGACGACTTGATCTCACACCCCGTTAGGTCAAGGTATATTGTATGCCTAGGTGGCCGGTGGTAGGCAGAAGGGCTATCGGGAGCAGACATGGGGAGAGTGGCCCCATGGTTAGGTTTGGCGTGGATGCCGAAAGTGATCCTCCACGTAAAACTTTTGGCGCAATGTTATCGTGATACGAATTATTAAGTTGACGGATGCCGACGCTGGTCTTCCGAAATGTTGTGTGCTAATGGGATGCTGAGTGACCTTCCCATTTCCAACCCCCGAGAAACCTTTGGTAGAAGATATACCGAAACCTAGGAGGCATCCGAGCGGGTACGAGGTCTCGTTGGGTCTTTTCTAACCACCGATCATGGAAGGAGCTGATCCATCGTGTGGGGAAATTTGTACAACCTCTGTAGAGTTATATTTAAATCTATTCGAATAGCCACGTCCTTGGAATGGGCAAATGCTAGGCCGGATCATCTATGATTAGATTTTCACACTAATGTTGACTAACCGTTGTGCTTGTTGTTGATGATAATCTTATAAGCTAATCCAGAACTAGCGAGAGCAGTTTTAGAGTCTCCCCGCTAGGGCCCAAACCCATAATAACCACCAACCCTGTGTGTGGACTTGTTGAGTACTTTTGTACTCACCCGTTGTTAATTTTTCCCGCAGTTAGCCCGGATGGGGACTTTCGCCACGATGACCACGATAAGGCAATGCGGGATGATTAGACGTTTATGCCTTTGGAGTTGCTAGGACCGGGATGTTGACACTAGGGTTTCGACTACGCTCGAGTTGCTTGTGGGTGTGACATGATAGGAGCCACATTGCGCAGTAGCGCTTCTCGATAAATAAATAATTAGCCACAAAGATGGCTTAGGTTTATCCACCGTTGTGTAACCGCTAAGATAGTGACCCTCGCGTCACTTATGTAAGACCTTATTTATCCTATCAATAAAAGCTTTGGCACTTTTTATAAATAAATCTGTGTCCACTCTTGTCTCATAAAACGTATTAGCGCTTGATCCCCGCACTAATACATGTAATTAACGACCCATTAAAGTGGGGCATGACATTTTGTAAATGCAAGGAGGCTATGAAAAGAACCTTGCCTCCCACCTCCTCTATAAAAAGGGAAGAGCGGGAGGGGAGAGGAGGCCGACCATTTAGCTCTTCCCTCTCTTCCTTTCGTCCAATTTATTTCTTTTTGCTACACCAACAACCGTGTATGGATAAAATCTGCATTCTATCCAATTGAGATTTGCAGAAATTCAAAGAGTTTTAAACAAAAAATTAGAAATATAAGGGAAAGACAAGAAGCCATTGTAGACTCTACATTCAAGTTTAGAATAACACTTCTAACTTTTTACGCAAAACATTTATCGATCGTAAATTGCAAAGAGAAGCATAATATAACATTTGGGAAATACAAGTGTGATAGAAATTTTATGTATTATATAGAATTATCAATACAACAAAATATATCCAGATTATATTATGTCACAAAGAACTAGAACAATAACATTATATATAAGTGATACAAATTTATCAACACATGAGAAGGGCCATGGCAGCGGAGGCAAGGGCGAGCCTGGCTGCCGAGGTGGGTGATCATGGCGACCACGCCGTGCGAGAGCATTTACATGCCGGTGCGGTCTTTTGCACGGGATGTGGCCTAGTACCAAATGCACGAGGTCGTCTCGAGAACCACTCGCCCGCCAAAAAGTTGGTCGGCGCAGTCGGAGGTTGGGGCGTGGCCATGGTGGCTGCATTGGAAGAAGGCCGGGAGAGGAGGCCGGGGAAGATGAGCGTGTGTGGCGGTGGGAGAGGAGTCGGGGAAGATGAGCGTGTGTGGCGGTGGGAGAGGAGGGCGAGAAAGATGAGTGTGGTCCCGCCGGCCGGGAGTGATGTGGGATCCGAACCGTTAGGGCTTTTTATTTCGGTTCGTAAATAGAAGGGCGAAGGAGTCACCGTCGTGAGAAGTTTTTTTTTTTTTTTTTTTTTTTTTTGCCTTGTTCGCCTCATTTGACTTTTTTTAGAAAACTAGGAAATATAGTACATAAAAGTGTTAAAGTTTACACCAAATCTTACAAAAACTCTCTCAAGGAAAATAAAAGTAAAACTTAGTCCTTGCAATATCATATTCCTCCCTTTGACCTTGTCATCGGTTATCAAAGCAATCAACAACTTGAGGCCTACCCCCTTAGGATGATACCTCTTCACAATTTTTCGATGCCACCATGAGTCGCATATCAAGAGCCTCGACGTCCTAGTTGAGGAAGATGGTCGATGACCATCACATCCCCGATAAAAACAAGGAATTTGGCGCATGAAAGGTGTTGACACCTCTTAAAGCATAAAAATACAAGTTTAAAAACATGAATTAAGGGCTAAAGTCAAAGACCAAATATAAGTCTAGGTGTCTAACTAACATAATTCTAATGAAGTTTTGGTATTTTGTGACTTTTACAGGGGACCTAATAGATAAATGCAGAGAATAATGGAGAAAGTTCCGTAATATACAAGGCCTATGAAGACCGGACTTGTCCGTAGAATCAATTCAACCCGAAAAGTGGACTAAAACATTCTAGAAGACACCAGAGGACGTGAGAAGAAACGGGAAGCCGGGGTGGGACAGGAGAAGAAACGGGAAGCCAAGGTGGCAAGCCACCCCGGCCGCCGCCACCATCCACCCCGGGCCGCCGCCGTGGGTCCCCCCGCTCAGCCTCACATTTTTATGTCGGTTCACTACCAACATTGAGGTTGTATCTACACCGTTGCCAAGGTCGGTTTGATCCAAGGGTTGACGTTCATCGCCAAGTACTATATAAGAAGACTAGCTGACCCGGCTAATAACAATTTCATTATCATACTCATACCCATCAAGTCCAAAGCCAAGTCTAGACATAAGCCCTAGTTCATACTAGAAGTAATTAGCTATCTAACTAGTTCTAGTTGAAGATCAAGTTCATCTTGAGTTCCCGATTAGTCAAGAAGTAGCAAGGATCGTTCTTGAGACTTCTCTCTTGTATTCAATCTGTAAGTACTCTTATATCTAGAATACAATTGTTATGGCTTTGATCTTTATAAATATTATATTCTTATTGGTATGTGTTTATGCTTGCTATGATTATATATTTAGTTTAGTGAGATTGCTTTATATTTTATGCATGGAATTGTATAGCATCCATATAGATGATCACTATGTGGGTGATAAGCAATGTGTAAACGTGGTGTTTATACAATGTTTATCCGCAATTGCACCCTACATTCCGGGCCGTGTGGTAGATCACGGAGTGACAAATCCGTTGAGTCCTTTTGAATCCACCCTCCGAATGTAGGACACGCCGAGTTATAATTACGGTGATGGATAAGTTTTGTCCTTATTTGTCATTGGTAATGCTTGCCATGTGTAGAAGTAATCCAACCTTGCCATGATAGCTAGATGTATTGCACTAATTGTAGTATTCATTGACATATATGATTAGGGGTATCTTAGGAATATTCATTCTAGTCTAATTTATAACATGTTAATTGCTTGTATGATTCTAGTAAGCTTAATGATCTTAGACTTGGGTATTTATCAATTATATTATATTTATCTTTATCTTGTGACTTATCCTCGTTGAGTAATGTTAGATGCATATGGTTACTCTACATTATAATACTGTAAAAGAGGATGATCTCATAGCTAAACCACATTATAAATCATTAGACATCCTTTTCTCTCTACCTTTCCATAGACTCCCTTCCCCTGTGGTAAAATATAAATACGATACCCGGATTACTCCTGGTGAAGTGCTACAATTGGTATTTCTATCTCAGGCGCTTGTAGATATCATGTTCATTCTTTTATCAAGGCCAATCAAGAATATCATGCCTCGCATTTCTTAGCGTTATTGCTAGGGTGACAGAGACTAGTGTATAGGTAATGCCTAGAAATGAGTGGTATACCTTGAGTACATATCCCGGTGAGATTAACTCCACTATGGATAATGATGCTAAGTTACATCCCACTACTAACACCGCCTAACTTCGCTTTGTTGGATTATGAGGTCAATCCCATATCCAAAGCTAACATGATTAGATAGATATTCCCATATATATTTCTTTTCGCCTTCCTAATTGGGATCGTGAAGGCCACCAAAGAACCCCGACTTGCCGGAGAAAGATACAACCCGAAGGGAAGCAAAACCACCAAAGAAGGTGTGATCCAAACCCGCACCGGTTTCTCTACAAGGTTGGTAGACATACCTTCCATAATTTCTGTATGCATTCATTGCCATATTACGGACTCTGTGTCCAAAGACTATCTTGGCAAAGTGTGGGCATTCACGGCACCAAGAAAAACACAGAAAAACAAACACCGACGCCAAATACAAGATTGATGACATACCCATCGATGTTGAGGCCCCACATAAGATATCACCATCAATCACTAATGCACCGCAGATAGCGAAAAATTGGAATCCCCTCATCCTCTCTCTCCCAAAGTCTTGGATTCGAAATAGCGGCCGAGGTCGTCGCCGGCGAAGCTCGGTAGCCTGTCCATGGCGGGCGTGCCTCACGATCCGCTTATGTTCGATAGAATGCCTTAATGAGGTAACCATACCAGAATGAGGACGAGGTGATCGTATTCAAGCCGACATGGTAACTAAATCTCTACATACAACATAAAAAGAACGAAAGGAAGACTTCCTAATGATGCGATAATCTTTTGGTTTGTCCGCCCTCCATTCATCGCGCGTTCCTTGTCCCGCTGCTAATCTCCGTGCATTGTACAAGGAAGGAAATAATCTCTTTTCGTCGTCCAAGGAAGGAAATAAGCCCATAAGGAAATAATCTCCCTTAATGCATTCCCTGAACCGCTGCTAATCTCTCGTGCGTCGTCCCGTGAAGAGGAAATAAGTAAACAATTTCTCCTATTCTTACGTAGCTCCCTTCATCCTCTTCTTACATAGCACAAAAGGAAAACCCTCCTATTCTTACGAAGAGACCGCGGTGATCTTCCTCCTCGACGTAACGTCCACCTCGAAGCCACCGCGGCGGAGCAGTGACGAAGCCGCCGTCCTCGCCCCCGTGCAGCGCCGCCGTTCGACCTGCTCCGCCGCCCACGATTTTGATCCACGCCGAGCCATACACTCGCTTCCGCTGGTTGCCGACTTCGATCTACGCCGTGTCATCGACGTGCTCGCTGTCCACGCCTACACGCCATCCGATCTGTGGAGCCATCGTCCTCATGAGATCAACGTCGCCCATCCTCTATTGCTCGCCGGCCAAGTTGAAGATCGCGGGCGCCATCAACGTCAACGATCGATCACTCGCCGGGTATGTGCTCCGATTTCTTGCCATTGGGTTGTGGTGCCACAATCACACTCATGGGGTCGCGGCGAAGTCAAGGCATCTGCTACGCTTACCGGCTTTCCCGTTGCCACTATTCATGATCCGCACGTTCCTCATGTTTTCTCGACCGCACTCGTTCATATTTAATTCTGACAGACCAAATTTCTTTATGCAACTCTTTGAACCACAGTTCAGAATTTCACACACAAAAGAAAACAATAAGTACATCACATGATCTGATCAGTCCATCAGTTAACATTTTTGATTGTGTCATTGACGACAATCATGGTTTTGATGGGAAAGTTCGAATTTATTTATTCAGTATATCACAACTGAACTATGGGAGTATCAAACCTACGAAAAGAGAGGGGCAGCACGGCCCTTTAAAAATTAACAGGTGATCTTGTTGGACGGCATCAGAAACATGCATAAGTTCTGATATATCTGTGAATAATGTCCATTTCGTTTTGTTTTGATTTGTTATTCAGGGAGGACACTAGCTACAACCAGCGTAATCCTTGGCGATATGAGTTCTAGGCTGCTACTATGTTGTTGACAAGGTGGCTATCAGTTTCGAAAAGAAATTTGGAGTGAGTTGTTTTTTTTATCAATCAATTTCTAACCTACTTGCTTTCTACTAACGTCAAAAGACAAAACTACTTGCTTTCTAAATCAAGCTCCTGCAGATTCATTTGTTACGATTATCTCAGGTGATCAGCGGAGAGGAACAATAGTAAGAACAACAAGATATATCATTCTTGTGGGACCAAAGGTGATCTCTGGCTTCAAAGTCACAAATATGCGCAACAGTGTGTTAGTACATACTGAGCTCCATCGCTATACGGAGGGGTACTAACACAAGATAAATTGCAACACTTACAAAGAAAATTTAATTTGGTTTAGTTAAACTTGTAAAGGGGGCGCGGGCAACATGTGTTAAAATTCAGTGCTGATCATAGGTACAGAAACATAGTTTCTATTCAGAGCTCATATGCGAATTTGTTTCATGAACTTAATTATGACATAGATGCATGTTTCAGGCAGGAATAGATAGGACACATATTACTTTTGGTGCAGATTGTCTCATTGGATCCTTCTATGATATAGGGATTTTGTCCTTTGCTTCCTAGGTTTTGATTGCTGCCCACGAATCTGTGGATAATCTTAGTCCTCTTGGAGTCAGATTTTCTTATGGGAAAAGAAATATTTCATGTTTGCTTCTTGATATATTTTTTGTCTGATCCACTGCGCAACAGAAATTAGAAAACCAGGGGAGCAAATCAGACTCATCTTCGCTAGGATGTTAGTATATTGAAACTGAGATTTTAGTATCGATATGCATGGTTGACTGCCTGATTGAAGAGGCATTGGTTAAATAGTTGATTAGGGGCCTTTATTTTTATTAATCGTACATATTTGGAAAATGTTTCTATTAGTTTCTCTAACTAAGAACAAAATAGTCTACAAATCCTGGTTTAGGACATTTATAGCTCACAATTTTGGAGGTGAAGAAGGAACTAAGCTTGTTGAGCAATAGGTAGTCAAGTTTCCTTTCTGCATTTTTCTTTTGCTATATGGATTGCTCTGAACTAAATTAATTTATGAGCTATCATTATAAGGTTCTTGCACATCTTGTTCTTAAATTCATGGTTGGTGCATTCATTTTGCTTATTGCCTAGACCTATGTGGATTATGCAGGAATCATTTTCCTTATTTAATCAGGCTTCTTGATCATATCATGACAAATCCTAGGTGTGTACTGATCAATGTTTGTGATCCATCCTTGACTGAAGTGGGATTGCACTCGATAATTACTTATGCACTGTTTGTATTAGTTTTGATCGATTTTCTTACTATAGAGAGCATATTCTTTACCTGCTTTGTCCAATTCTGCTTCATTGGCACTTCTTGAGTTTTGGGAGCAAACATTCTTGGTGGTTATGATGTCACTGTAGCATAATTTGAAGGAAAGATCTCTCTTTTTTTTGCGAAAAAAAAGGAAAAGTCTCTCGTGATATCTATTTTTTTGAAAGTTCAGCATATCTCTTGGAAGTTATCTTCAGCAAGCTATCATGCTTAGTAGGCTCCAGGGTGCTCGTGATGTGTGCTCACTTGGGTTATAATTTGAAGGAAGTCTCTCGTGCTACTGAAACACAATTAAGTAATCAGCTACACTGTATTTGTCCCTGTATTTTTGGTGATTATTTTCCTTTGCAGAATATGACGAGTATGATCTTGCGACACCATGCTCCCCTAGACTGTCTTAATTTCATGAACTTTACTTTTCGAATTAAATGTCACTTGATATTTAGTCACATTATTATCTTCTCGTGCGATCCGTATGTTTTTACTATATAAGTTTAGTTATCCCGTAGCAACGCATGGGCGTTTAACTAGTATGAAGTAAGTCAGGCATAACTAAGAAGTGAACCAAACAACATGCCCTTATCTACCTCGAGCATGACCGACAAAACAAACACAGCCCTGTATGTTTAGAAAAAAAACAGAACAACCTACTATCTAAAACAGAGAAGTATAAAATTAGCGATATGTCCATAAACTCCTTTTGCCACGCAAATTCTCATTCGAAACTTTATATCATTTCTCAAGTGTTCCATGTAATATCTACGCAAAAATACCTCTGCCGGAGGCAGAGGGTATTCTATGAAAAAAAAAATTAGTGAAATGTTTGTTGGCGCGACCCAATAATCATCTCTCATTATGTAGAGAAGTTTTGTTTCATCGGCAAGGTAGACTTGCTTTATTTTGTGTCCCTTTTTTCTGGACCATTCTAAAATTAATAGTGACAACAAGTATAGTAGGATATAGGGTGTTGCTATATTACATTTGTCTGAAATTTTGATTTCTATCAGACGATAGTGTCGGTCATTGGATTGGCAAATGGATTGTCCAACACCCTATTCAACATATTCCTCCAGCAGCTCTTTGTTCCCGCTCCTGCCGCATGGTTTCAGTCGACTGAGATGCAGGACACATGTAGGATAGGATAAAGATACAGCCCTCTTTTCTGTGGCTATTGTTGCTGATTATACACCGACACACACACACAGACAGACAAAAAAAAAAAAGGCAAGGAAATTTAGTATGCAAAAAGTTCGCAGTCACTTTGTGTGAATTTTTTTAACTAGCCGTCCAAAATAACCCCGGCACAGTGTGGTGTGTAACCATTGGCTGCAAGGTCGGAGCAGAGCATGTACTATGATACAGAAGAAGAGTATCTCGGACTCTCAGAGAGCCTTGAGGATGTCGGCCGCCGTCTGGTACTCGGCGAGGGTGACGATGTTGGGGGCGTCCATGGCGACGACGTCCTCCGCCAGAAACCCGTCCTCGTCGCGGCGCAGCTCCTCGCTGCCGTGGCAAACCAGCTCCGGCAGCACCAGCGTCTTGTGCAGGCCCGGGAGCAGCCGCTCGCGGTCCGTGTCGCCCTTGTCGCCCACCAGCACGGCCACCTTATCCAGGTCGATGCCCCACTGGATCGACAGGTACCTGAGCGCGCGCGGCCGCGACGCGGAGAGCGGGACGACGTTGAGGCGCGTGCACGCGCGCGTGTACACGAGGTTGCACCGGAACCCGCGCATGCGCAGCGACTGCCGGATCGAGTCCACCTTCTTCACCTTGGACGACGCGTTCGCGGCGTAGGCGTGGCAGTGCACGGAGCACGCGGCCTCGTCGACGGCGAGGTCGGCCTCCTGCGCGCCGTCGGCCTTCCCGAGCCTCGGCACGGCCGCGCGGACGTGCTCCCCTGGCCACCGGAACGCCACGTGGCCCGCGTACTCCTCGTCCGCGGCGAGGCTGTCGACCCCACTCCACGGGTAGCAGAGCTCCGCGCCGCTGCTGCAGATGAGCGCGTCGAAGGCGGACGGGTCGGCGCCGCACGCGCCGAGCGCGTTTGTGGCCTCGGCGATGGTCATCCCGGTCGACAGGACGCACCCGAGCCGCCCTTCGGCCGCGGCCGCCGCCGACAGCGCCAGGTCGACGGCCTTCTTCATCCGCTCGGCGTCCGGTGCGCCGTCGTCGCTGTAGCAGTCGACGGCGAGGACGAGGAGGCTCTGCCGCCGGCCCGGGGCGTGCCCGACCCTCGCGGTCGGCGGTCGGTCGTTGTCGGCGTTGGCAGCAGAGCTGCGCCGGCGGCGTAGCGCGTCCATGATGGCGGCCGCGGCGGAGTCCCCGGAGGCCTTGAGGTCGTGCGAGGCGTCGATGGAGATGGACAGGCCGCGGAGCGACTCCGAGAGCGAGTCGTCGGTGGCCCGCCCGGCCGCCACGGCGCCACCGCGCGGGCTGGCCGGCACGCGGAGCAGCTGGTGCGGCGCCGGGTGGTCGCAGTTGGCCGCCACGTGGGAGAGGTAGAGGCGGCAGTGGTGCGGCCACGAGAAGCGGTGGATGTTGCGGAGCCCGTTCCGCCGGCACTCGCCCCACCGCGCCTTGTCGGCGACCAGGCTCAGCAGCGCCTCCGTGATCGCCGCCGCGTCGTGCGGGTCCACCAGCAGCCCGTTGTGCAGCGCCTTGATGATGTCCACCGGCCCGCCGTTCTTGGTGGCCACTACGGGCAGACCATACGCCGCGGCCTGAACATATCACACAAAATGTGAATGAATTTCATTCAAGAACGAACCAAATTGTCTGAAACTGAAGCTTAATTACCTCGATGAGGGTGAGGCCGAATGGCTCGACAAGTGCAGGATTGATGAACACTCCCTTGGTCTTGGCGGCAAGTCGGTAGATGTGCGGCACGTCGGTCTGCTTGTGGTGCTTGGGGTAGGCGACGCAGCCGTACAGGTCGTAGCGGTCGATGAGCTTGAGCACCGCCGTCAGAACAGTGGCGGCGCCGCCGGACATCTCCTCGATGTCATCCCTGTTCCCCAGAATCAGCGTCTGCATCGATCGCATTGGGTCAGCTGGTGAACAGAAGCGTTACCAATCGGCAAGCAATAAGCTCGCTCGATCTCGGTTCTTACAAGGTTTGCAAGCTCGCGGAGGTGGCGGCTCTCGCCATAAGCCTTGAGCAGCGTGGTGACGTTCTTCTTGGGGTCCGGCCTCGACAGCGCCAGGATCATAGGCTTGTGCGGGTTGGCGAAGAACCTGAGCACCTCCGACCAAATGGGAGGCAACGGCTTCTTGGCCTTATTGCCACTAACCATCATCTGCTGCAGGTCGGCCTCACCACCACCAAGGTCATCCTGCTCGACATAGCTGAAATCCATGCCGGGCGGGATGACGACCATCCTGGGCATGTACCGTCCGAGGCAGCTGACGCCCCTGCGTCGTCGCACCCTGAGCTTGCGCTCCACCATGGGGTCGAAGCCGTCGTAGAGCCCCCACTGCTCCTCGATCTCCTGCTTGGTGCTGGTGACGACGACCTCGGCGGCGTCGAGCCCGGTCTCCTCGGCCTCGACGCGTCGCGCGATCCTGTACGTGCCCTGGATCTCGGCGAGCGGCATGCGGCCCAGCTGGAGCAGCTGCTCCAGCTTGTTCCGCCCTAAAGAGTGGCCCGTCATCACCATGGGCACGTTGAGCGCGCTCGCCACGTGCGCCGCCACCTCCGCCGCGTCCGCGTAGTGCCCGTGGATCACGTACGGCCACACCGGCGCCGGTGAAGGGAGGAGTCGGCGTCGGGGTGGAGCTGGTCGGCGAGCGCGCGCGCGACGTGGGTGATGTGCGCCAGCGCGCGGTCCACGAACTCCGGGATGTGCGGCCACAGGGACTCCTTGGGGAGGTACTTGTCGCGGGGCCCGCACGGCAGGCGCACGATGTAGGCCCCGCCGCCGCCGCCGTCGGCGTCGCCGTCGTCGGACTGGTGGTGGGTGATCATCTCGACGGGCTCGCCGTAGGTCCAGTCGACGTCCGGGCAGGAGATCTGGCGTGTCAGCAGGTCCACGCGGTGCACGCCGGCGGTGGCCGCCAGCGCCCGTGCCAGCTCCACCACGTACTTCACCTGGACAAGGATGGTTGATTAATAAAGTTTGTAAAGGGTAAATTTTGTACAGATGAGATTAGCTCAGGTAAGGTCATTAGTTACTACCGTCCAGCACCAGACGTGTCAACATCTGGACCGGACGTGACAATTCCCCGATCCCGGGATAAGATTCTGGATGGGACCAGAGGTCGTGTAGCCATTGGAAAATTCATTCATTTTTTTACAACTGCAGGGAAAGAAATCACAAGGGGAATGGAATGTTTGAGAGTGACCTGGCCCCCGGTGTCAGAGTCACGGCCGAGCTCCATGTTCTCCCCACGGACGAGCCCGTGAATGCTGCAAAAAAGCTAGTGTTTATATATATATATAGAAACAAAAGAAAAATCTTAAGCGAGCAAAGTGAACACAAATCGTGTGAAGCCGTGAGTGATAGGAACGCATCACATGGCTATTAATATACCTGATGAGCACGATGTAGAGGTTCCTGTCGTCGGCCTTGCCGTCGTCGTCCTCGTCGTCCGACACGATCCGGGCCTCGGAGGCGATCCGGGGCACCGACGACGGAGGTTGCTGCTGTGCGTCCTTGGTGGTCTCGCCGTCGGCGACGGAGAGCTCCTCGGCGGCCTCCCGGCTGCCCTGCTCCTGCTCCAGGCGCCGCCGCGCCACCTGCCGCGAGTACTCCCATTCCACCTGCACTCTCGCGTCGTCAAACACCATGTTTTCACCGCATTTTTTCTTTCGAAAATAGTAGAACTAGAATCGTAAGAGCCTCAGATTCGGACACGTCAGCTCCAGGATGGACCCATCACCGTCCATTTCCGAGCGGGCCAAATCAACTGAATCAAAAGGGTACCAGGCGATGAACAAACAGTTGCACGTCTCTTCTGGCCGGTACCGTAGTAGTAGAATAGTACTAGCACAGTGGTAATCGGAGTTCCTTTTGAACGAGGAAAGTGTGTATGTAAACAGTGCAAGGCATGGCCTGAAACTCTTCTCCTGATAACGATCGACATGTGCCGTGCCAATCAGAAAATTGAAAAAATAAAACAGTTGACAATCGGAGCCAGGTGCCCTATGGGCCAGGTTAACTCGATCGGCGAAGCTGATCATCTTGGTTTTCCGGAAGGACAAACGAATCAAGAACTTGATCAAGTTCTAAAAAAGCAGAGCATGGTATCTATCTCACAGAACGAAAGAAGAACATATGCGTACGTACCTGCTTCTTCTTCCTGGCGACGTGCCAGATCCTCCAGCACAGGTTCTCCAGCCGGTTGCTCCGTTCCTGGCTGTTGCGCGTCGCCACCACCTGCTTATTGCCATCCATGGCGGATGATCCATCGTCACCGCTAGCTGCTCATCAGAACGAGACGATCATCGATCGGGGCAGCGTACGCACCTTGGTCCACGTCTTGTGGAGGTCCCGGTCGTCGAAGCGGCTGACCACCTCCTCAACGAAGTAGCGCGTGGGGCTGTACGCCGCCGCACCCTGCCCGCCGCCACCGCCGGCGGCCTCCGCCAGCAGCAGCCTCGGCAGAGCGGCCGTCGTCAGCGGCGCCGCGCCACCGCCCTGCTGCCGCTGCCCGCGCTGCCGGGAACCCGCGTCCAGGATCGCCTCAAGGTACCCGTTGATCCACTCGTTCCCCGCCGCCGCCATGATCCCTCCTCGCCGCCGCGAAGATCGGCCGGCGGCCTAAAGCTGGTCTGGACTATGTTCCTATGTCGTGTGGTTATATACGTGCACCAAGCTTCTCTCCGTCGAGGCGCAGAGGAGAGAGAGCAGGCACCTATGCTATTATAGCGCCCAGAGCAGAGCACGTTGTTTTCCCCCACTTTTTTTTTAAAAAAAAAAAGAATGAAAATCCATATTAAATAAAAAATGAAAAAAAAAAAATGAAAAGTGGTGTACAATGTTTGTTTTTCATAGTGATATGGAATATTTCTTTTTTTCTTTTTTTTTGCGGTGCTAGCTTCATTTTTCAGATCAGAGTAAGAATACTATATATTATTGGTGGCTGTGAGATTCTTGGGCACTTATCTAGCTATCTATATAGGAGTAGATAATATATATACATATATCCTTGGCGATGGGAGGAGAAGGAATAAAGCGAAAGAGATTTCCAGTGCCGATGGCCGGGTTTGTGGTGCGGTGACCGGCGACGGTGAGGCGATATCTATCAATTCCGGCACAAGTGGCTTGCGGACGGACGGCGGCGGCGCCTGCAGGGCAAGTGCAAGCTGCGTGCGTGCATGGCATTGGCACACGTTTCCATGGCACCTCTCATATGCCTCGAATATGCCCTCTTTTTTTTTTCACATATACTCCCTCCGTCCGTTTCCGTGTCGTTTTGTTTGATCACTGTCTTACTTAAATATTTTGTGTAAATATTATTTATTTTATTATGACTTATTTTGTCATTAGATATTGATTTAATTTATTATTTGTAGAATTTTTTTAATAAGACAAATGATCAAACCTGATAGTCAAAAGTCAAAAACGATAGGAGGGAGTACATAATAAAATGTATTTTAGCATTGAACTGCTAAGCCGTGAGTCGTTTTTCGTCCGCAGCGCAAGCCCAACGGCATGGTCATATTACGTGTCCGTGTCACTTGACTTTGCAAACGTCGACTCGAGGACCATTTAGGAGCCGACACAACAGTTTTAAGGGTCATATTAGCAGCTTCATCAGCAATGAATTAACCTAGAGAAATCGTAGGAGGAAGAACCATGATTTGCTCTGTGTTGTGTTGTCCCAACACCGACACGTGCTTTGCCACCTCTCTATGCATGATGGCTCTATCAATGAAAAAAAGAAACAAGACATATCATGTGTTATGTAGCTGTTGGATTAATTTAAGAAATGATTAAATACCATTTACCTAAATACAATACAACTAAAATAAATTCAAGGAGTAATTAATTTTACTATAAAGCATGTGTATAAAGTGGTTATCCTATGTTAGAAATTGATAGGAGGGTGAACGAACTTAGGATTGAATGGATAAACCTCTAGCTCTAGCTCTAGCTCTAGCTAGAACAGCTTCTTCTTTTTTGTGAATAAACAATTTTTACAGCTTCAACTTCACTAATTAGAAAAGGCATTCGGTAAAACAGTTTAATTCTTCTTTTATAGCTTCAAGTTTACCGTAACAGGTAAAATTGTTCATAATATCCTTATCTTTTTCTTCCTTTCACTTTTTTCCCATTCTTTCGCTTCTCTCCCAACTTTACCGGCTCGCCCACTC
The DNA here is from genome assembly GCA_015847255.1 of Hyparrhenia diplandra. NCBI lineage: Eukaryota > Viridiplantae > Streptophyta > Magnoliopsida > Poales > Poaceae > Hyparrhenia > Hyparrhenia diplandra. Next base: position 131,224 of record JADLZK010011099.1, read on the forward strand.
CACCACACACATCCACTTCTTCAGCCTCTGCCACCGCGCCACTTCTCCAAGCTCCTCCACAGGGCCTTTCCTGGGGCAGGCCTAGCCAGCCTCCTCCATGGCTCGACACCCCTGACGCATGGTGTCCTACCCCAACATTTGGTCGGGTTGCCTTTTGCGTTGCTATCAGCCAGCCCCACCCCGCTAATCCATGCCACCATTGGCCCATCTTCGCAATGCCATCACCAAATCTACTCCACCACAATAACTGATGGGGCCCGCCTTTGTGTCGCTATTAGCTAGGTCCCTTCACGAGCTACACCACCTATGCCCTAGCTCTGTGGCGCCATCAGCAAGCCCCTCCTCAAGCAATGTGTTGGTACTTGAATAGAGTTGTGTTGCTAAAATCTAAAAAGGATGTGTTTGGTTGGCCTTTTTTGGCTGTAGCTTTTGCTTCCAAAAGCCAAAAGCCCAACCAAAGGGGTTGGCTTTCATCCAAAGTGACAACCAAAAATAGCTTTTGGCTAGAACTGAAAGCAGACTTCCCTCTACTTTCTATTGCTTTTGAACCACCAAATTATCCACCTACCACTGGTTACGTAGAAAACGATTCGTTATTTTATCCTCTAAGCAATGTTTCTCTCCTCTTGCAAGCTAAAGCGCCACTGTGTCCTTCCTGTCACCACTTGTCCTTCCAAGGCCGGCGAGCCGCTGACGGGTGGCCACCTCCTCCTAGTTGCACAAGTATTTCTTAGACAACCTATAGTTTGACCGCACCTCTAACCAAACGACGTTTTTCTTTTCCCACATCTACTCACAGGTGCTTTTCCATGGCCCACACCACACAACCCAACCAAACACACCCAAAGTTTATTCTCATTTTAAAATTATATCAGAATTTTGGGTACCAGATAGCACTCATTAACACCCTTTCTTTTTTTTTTTGGCAATTTCTCTATTAAGCAATATTTTACCAACAAATAATTGTAGATTATAAATCTCTCAATGTTCATATATATATATATACCCTTATTCTCTTATTGGTGCGCATCAGTTTTGTACTTTAAATCTTGAGGGACTGGGTTGTGTTCTCTTCTCAACCGTTGATTTGAAGGAAAAGGGGGGGAAAGTTGATATGGTGCGCCTATTGGTAATCAAGGTCTCGTGGCACAAGATGAATGCTGGAAAACTAGCTAGGCTGTTACCGACGTTTGACTTTGACATAGGATATGATCCGCAGTGTCGATAATGTAATGTTCAGAAATCTATCTCCTTAGAGAAACCACCTGAGTACCTGCCAGCACACTAGTGAAATCATACGCAATGTCACATGTGCATATAACAAACATACGCCCCCTGTCACGTACTCCTATCTTATTAGATTCTTAATCCAAACAGGCGAAACACGTACTCGCCGTTATATCAACTCTAGATACCTTTTTTCCCCTTTGATTGAATATATCACAGAACAAGGATAAAAAAGAATGATAAAGGCATCACACATGTCTCACTATAGACTTAACATCGTTTATTATCATTCAAAACATCGTTAAATTCTAGGATAAACCCAGAAAAATAGGAACACATGTGTCAAATTAGACCTTGACCTCATGTGCCCGTTTTCACCAAAAAGAACACAACTATAATTGATAAAAAAATATTATTAACTAGAAAAATGCCCTTGGTGTTGCAATGGGTCTGTTGACATAATCTAAAATGAAATTAAAATTCATTTTATCACTTTTTACACATCATATCAATGTTTGTTATAGCAACAAGCAATCAATTTATTAGTCCTTACACCTCAAACAAATAATTTTATTTTCATGACAACAACAAATTGAAGTAATATAGACATCAAAAGGATGGATGACATCAAGTATTATTTTTATTTTCCTCAATTAAAAGTTTGAGAGTGCCTAAATGAAATACTTGAGGATATGATAGGATCCCAAACACATAATAGTGCATGCTTTTCTTATGATGTTGTTGAGTTTCCCATGAACCATGTGTTAAATACTCAATGTTAAAAAGTCTCTTTGCTTGGTGAAAAGATTGCAAGTAGGGATGGATAGGTAAGGATGAGCTAAAAAGATATATCTAAAAAAGCTTTAGATAATTATAAGTTATTGTTAGCGCCACGCACATAAATGCATTATGGCGTTTTAGACACTCCAAGGTTGTTACGATGATGACATGCCATTAACAAACCCGAAAGAAATCCACTAGAGTCCATCAACCTTTTCGCTCATTCGTTCAAACGTATCAACCTTTTCTCTCATTCGTTCTGAAATGTGGACATCAATTTGTCCGTTACCATAAAGTTGCCTTGGAATCCTCTATATAAACCACCAAGGCCATTGTTCCTCTCATACCAATCATCATTTGGATGATCAACAAGTTCAAGTATAAGTTCATCGAGCCTTGACTAAGGTAATAAGTCTACCTTGTTATTCCATAAGTTAATTCATTAATGGAGAGGGTGATTGTTTAAGGGTCGTTTTCTTTATTTGGGAAGTAATAAATCCTTGGTTATGTCCATCTAATTTTGTATACTTTTTAGAAAGGTCATGCATGTTATTGATTATGTCAATTTGTAGCATTATATTACGAATTAGATAGTACCTAATTCACAATGTGTGTGGAATCAATTAGAACATATAGATTGTTAGCAATGTCAAATGGATCGGAAGAAAGAAGTGAGCATGCACGGGAGTTGCATGGATCACCATCAAACACACCTTTGATTACACAAGAAGAACATGCAATTAATGAGTTTTGGAGGAGAAGACAAGAGGACATTGAGAATATAACAAACTTCAACCATCACAATTTACCCATGGGCAATATTGAAGAAATCATCGAGCCAATATTGGTAGTCTCATGACATCATCGACACTCCACCATATGTGACAAAGCTATGTGAGCTATTTGTCCAAGAATTGGCGAACCGTGCTTGGATGTGTGCCTCATCCCATGGCCGCTTCACTATACGCGAATCAAATATCAAAGAGGCCGCTAACGCTACCAAGCCTTATTTTTCCTCAAGGGTGTTGTCCAAAGGCATGGAACAAATCCTCGATGGGGGAATCAATGTCCAACAATACGTCCCAACTACTGCGGGTTCATAAGATAACTTTCGAAAGTCCAATTTTTCTCTATTATCATAACTCATTTAACATGGAATCTTCACTTCCCTATTTTCATTTCAGAAACACAGTTTCTTGCGTCAAGCTATGAGAGTACTAGAGCTACCACACCAACCACATTGACTCCTCTACTGGGCCATGGACAAGTCACTGATGGTGTTGTTGTGCAGAAATGCCCTGAGAATTATGATTGTACAAGTGGTAACAACATTCATTCTAATAAGGATATGGTGGTTTTCGAGTCTACATTGCACAAATCTGGGAAGAAGACTCACAAGTTCCTCAAGATGACCATGTTCCTGCAACTAGCACTACATTGGCGATGAAGAATGATGAAGATATCAACAACACAACTACCACCGAATCGGTAGCACTAAAAAATAAATAAAATCCAAGCTGATCATTTATCGATTGTATCATCACCTACTTTGATAAATGATATGGTGTGAGCATCAACTATGTATGTGTCGGGGACCTAAATATTGGGCCTCGAGACATTCTCAAACTATGAGAAATTGCCGGCCCGCCAAGGCCCGCAAAAACCTAGCCCTGCTATCATCCCGCATGGAGGGACGGCCCGACGAACGATGGACCAGGCCATTGAGCCACGACGTTTACATGACGACGGAGCAGCCCACGAACGGCCCACGAGCGGTCCGAATGGAGTAACCACGACGCACAGAGCTTATTACGCTCACGAAGGACAAGGTCAAGGACCTCTACCGAACAGCGAACCACGGCGTTCCACGCCGACCGCAATCAAACCATGGCTCGGGCTCGACCACACGTCTCCGGTCGCCCGAGGCTGGCCTAGCTCACCAGCCCCCGGGAAATCTCCGATTCGGGGTCCGAGGGGGCCTAGCTCACCACCCTCGGGCGCAAAAGCCCCGCCCGCCCCGAGGGAGACAGCTCTCCATCCTCGGGTGAGGCAGCCCAACTAGCCCGCCTAGGGTCACCGACCCTCGGGCGTGGGAAGTTCCGTTTGGAGGAAGGGAAACCGCCGCATTCAATGCGGTCGCACGCGGCAGGCACGGTGCCATCGACACGCCCGACCAAATCGACCTGCCGAATCACCTCCCCAATCCGACCGATGGGACACAATGCTGAGAACCGATGACGTGTTACGCCACCCAAGACGGGAACCAAGATGACACTGTTCACTTCCCGAACACCGTCAAAGCGCCCACGTTGGGCCAGAGACCCGGGCACCCGACATGCACGGCAAAGAACCAGGGACCGGCCCTCGCCATGCGGATCGTGAGGGACGCCTCACAGACCCTCGGGGCGCGCCGAGAAGCGGCACGTCCGCTATTGGATGCGGACGCTGCGTGCCTCGTCAGGCAACGCCCAAACCAGCCCGCGCCCCCGGCAACGCACATGCAACCAGTGCAGCCTCGGGAATTAGCCACCTAGGCAACCACCAATGTAAACATTATCTCTCTCCTTCTCCTATAAAAGGGGAGTAATGTCTCATTAGGGAAGGGGGGATTCGGTTCGATTCGGTTGGACCCCATTCTCAACCCGGGTTCATACGGAGAAAACCGCCCACCACCACCACCGTAACCACGATCGTGAGGCTTGAGACCGCTTCTCTCCCACACGACCGCCCTCAGAACCCCTACCGCAGCTCACCTTTGAGCACGAGATAACACGAGCGTGACACACCCCGCCGGGCGTAGGGCCCCGTTGGCCTGAACCAAGATAAACCGCCGTGTCCCGTGTCCATCTTGTGCTACGCCATTGAGGGAGGAGGCACGCAGCCTACAAATTTTTATTGCCGGCACCCGAGGCACCCCCCCGTTCCTCGAACCGCCGACGGTTGGCGCGCCAGAGCCGGACCGCCGTGTGCAATCCGCATCTCCACCAACCCTCATGGCGGCTCGCCTTCGTTTCCATCCCCTTTCACGGAACACGGGCTCCCGCGTGGAACTCCACCGTTCTTCGGAACGCCGGCATTCGTGGACGCCGACCACGACTCACGAGAGATGATCCTTCCGCCGGATCTGCCGGGCTGGAGGGAGAGCAAAGATCGCCACCACGGCGCCCATCATCACGATCGCCGCGCGAGGAGGGCAAGGCGAAACCACCAAGCGCCAAGAAGGCACTTCCAGCAACGGATTCGAATCCGTCGACATCTCCCCGGGCGCGACTCGAGAAGGGCTCCCAGAACCCTAGGCCTCGGGAAGATCCGTGCCCGGCGTCCACTCGTGGAAGGATGCCCCCAAACCCTAATCATCGGGAAAACGCCTCCGCTCGGCCATACCGGGAGGGAGTCCCGGTGAATCCACGCAGGCGCGAAACCTCGGCCGAAGCCTTCGCCAGAGAGCACGGGCGAGCCTCCCGTCGTTCCACGGGAACGCTACCCCATGGATATGCACTCAGAGGAGCGCATCCTTCAGAGGATGCGGGGACGACCCCGTCATGCCGCCTCCCGGGTTCGATTGGGGCCCCGGACCCAGGAGTTGAGGGACTCGCTCTACCGCCCCCAGAGAACGGGAACTTCATCCACGCATTCGGCGCTCCTTGCACCCGACGATGAAGACGAATACTATGACCCCACGAGGGAATGCTTCAACGCCGAGTTCCGCCCCGCAAGATGGCCGGATTCACCGACGTGTCCAGCGAGGGACGACGTGGGCGTGCCGCCACGGCGCAGCCCCCGCACCGGCGGCCCCCCCGTCCAGCCGTAGCAGCGCCACAGCCCGCCGCCGAAACGCTAACCGCAAGACTTGCGAGAACCGGATTCGACGGAATCCACGCGGCCGACGACCGAGCGGAACATTCGCGGGGAACGAGCCCCAGCGTGGGCCGGCCCGAGAGCACCTCAGGCCCCCGGAGGCGGCGCAACGCCGATGGAGCGCCCACACCTTCCCCGACATAGCAGCCCCGTTCAACCGAGCAAGCCTCAGCGTGGCGGCGGCGCCATGCTAGTGCGCGAGATGCCCAGCCCTCTACCGCTGAGGGGGAAGACGATTCGGGAAGGCTCGCGGCATCTCCTTGATAGGGCAGCCGCACAACAGGCGGAGAGCTCGGCCTCCGGAGATCGGGCCGTGACATCGCGGCGACGAGGGAGAGTCCGGACAAAGCCGACAAGGCTCAGCCCAGCCTGAACAAAGCCGCCTCGGCAAGGCCACTCCGGGAACGCTCGAACGACAACCGCAGCAACCGCCCCGTGCGGGATCGTATGGAAGACCCCCGCCAAGACCTGTCACCGAGGCGCACCCGACCTCGGGGACGAGATCGGCGACAACGAGCACGCGGCGGAGGCAGCCCACCTCGTGGGGCGACCGGCGGGACGGAGACGCCCATGCACGTCGGAAGACCGGGGGTACTCCGAGAACCTCCCGGGGGCGCGGCCTCTCACAAGGGACATCGGGAGAGCACCACCGCCCGCGTTTCGGGCCACCTAGCCACCTCGAGAAAAATATACGGGAGAAACTCGTCCCGAGGTATGGTCGGGATGATTATCGGCTAGCTCGCCGGTTTCACGGGGGGCACATGATGACAAGGTGATAATCGTGAACCGCCTCGCACCTCTCCGAGTCCGCCAGAGCTTGGCCGAACACCTTCCGCCCAACCTCATATCCAACTGGACGGACTTGGTAAGGACCTTCAAAGGTAACTTCCAAGGCACGTATCTGCGCCCAGAAATTCACGACCTTCGAACTCGCCGACAAAGTTCGACGTAATCCTTGCGCGACTACATCCGGGCGTTTCTCCAAGCGGCGGACCGAGCTCCCCAATGTGACGGATTCGACGCCATAGGGGCCTTCTTGGCCGGCACCTCATGCCGAGACCTCGCGGAAGAAGCTAGGGCGCCGGACTCCAACCGAGGCAAACGAATCGATGGACATCGCCACCAAGTTCGCTTAGCGGTGAGGAGGCCGTCGGGGCTCTGCTCAATCGGGGCTCGGGCAAGGGAAGCGCAAGGAAGAGGAACCCGAGGGATCTCAACCTCGGGAGAGCAAGAAGAAGAAGAAAAGGATAAGAGCCGCAAGGGCAAGGGCCATGCCGCCCAAGCGACGACGAAGACATGGTGGCTGCGGTCGACCGCCAAGGGGCCCCGACCCCGCCACAAGAAACCTTCGACGACATGCTCAAGAAGCCGTGCGCAAACCATAACTTCCCCGGTCAAGCATACCCCGGGAGTGCAAGAAGGTACGCCAACATTTCGCCAAGCTCAAGGCCATCCCCGAGGGTGAAGAGGAAGAGGCTCTCGAGGGTGGCGCCAAGGGCAACGAGGAGTTCCCGAAGGTGAACAATCGCTTCATGATCTTCGGGCGGCACCAAAGAACATGTCCGCGGCTTGTGCCGCAAGAAGGAGCTGCCGGGAGGTCTACGCCACGGAGCCAGCCGACCCTCGGCTGCGCAAGTGGTCGGACCAAGGCCATCACCTTCGACCGCCGGATCACCCCCCAGCACATCCCGAACCGGGGCTTATCCACCGGTGGTGGATCCCATCATCGCCAACACTCGGCTCACCAAGGTCCTTATGGACGGGGAGCAGCCTCAACCTTATCTACGAAGAAACCCTCGACCTCCTCGGGTGGACAAGTCCAAGATCCGCCCGCAGGGGCCGGCATTCAATGGCGTCGTCCCCCCGCAAGCAACTTAAGCCCCTCGGCGATTAACTTGCCGGTGTGCTTTGGAGACCCTCGAACTCGGCAGGAGACTCTCACATTTGAGATTCTTGGGGTCCGCGGTACTTACCACGCACTCCTCGGACGGCCTTGTTACGCCAAGTTCATGGCTGTCCCGAACTACACGCCTCAAGCTCAAGATGCTGGGGCCAAAGGGTGTCATCACCATCGCCCCTCACACCATCACGCATATGAGTGCGATGTGGAGAGCGTGGAGTACGCCGAGGCACTCGCCATTGCCGAGGCACTCATTGCCGACGCGAAAAGAAGCTTTGACGAAATCGCGACCGAGCACGAGGCCAAGCGCCACGGGAGCTTCGAGCCCTCCGGGCACAAAGAAGATCCCACTCGATCCTAAGAACCCGAAGGAAAAGCTGCTGACCATCAGCTCGGACTGGATCCAAATAGCGCTGCTCGCCGACTTCCCGCGCGAACGCCCGGGACGTTCGCGATGGGGGACCCTGGACATGCCGGGCATACCGAGGGATGTCGCCGAGCACTCCCTAGACATCCGGCCGGGCTCAAAGCCAGCCATGCAGCGCTTGCACCGTTCAATGACGCCAAGCGAAAGATCATCGGCGAGGAGATCCACAAGTTGCCGGAGGCCGGATTTATAAAAGAAGTATTCCACCCCGAAAGTGGTTAGCTAATCCTGTATTAGTAGAGAAAAAGAATGGGAAATGGCGGATGTGTGTGGACTACACTAGTCTCAACAAAGCATGTCCGAAAGTTCCTTTTCCTTTGCCACGAATCGACCAAATTGTCGACTCCACCGCGGGATGTGAAACGTTGTCCTTTCTTGACGCGTATTCCGGTTATCACCAGATCAAAATGAAAGAGTCCGACCAGCTCGCGACCTGCTCATAACACCCTTCGGATGTATTGCTACCTCACCATGCCCTTTGGCCGAGGAACGCCGGGCGCAACATACCGGCGTTGCATGCAAATCATCTTCGGGAACTCATCGGGCGGATAGTGGAGGCCTACGTCGATGACATTGTGGTCAAATCCAAGAAAACGTCGGACCTCGTGGAAAACCTCGGGGAAACCTTCGAGTGCCTGAACAAGAAGGGAGTCAAGCTCAACCCCGAGAAGTGCGTATTCGGGTTCCCCGAGGGATGTTGCCGGGCTTTATTGTCTCTCAACGAGGCATCGAAGCAAACCCCGACCAAGGTGGATGCAATCACCAAAATGGGTCCGATCCAAGACCTCAAGGGAGTACAGAAGGTCATGGGCTGCCCTGGCTTCATTAAGCAAGTTCATCTCACGCCAGGGGAGAAGGGCCTGCCCTCTACCACTCCTTCGCAAGTCCGAGCTTTGCTCGGACCCCCGAGGCCGAAGAGGCCCTCGGCAACCTCAAGAAACTCCCCGACAAAACCCACCGGTCCCTGGTACCGCCAAATCCAGAGAAACCTTGCTCTTATACGTCACCGCCACTACCCAGTGTGGTCAGCGCGGTGGTCGTAGTAGAGCCGCCGGAAGAGGGGCACACGTTGCCGCGCAACGCCTCGCTTACTTCATCGCTGAAGTACTTTCCGACACCAAGACGAGGTATTCGCGATATGCAGAAACCATGTATGCCATCGCATTTAACGCAGTGAAGGGAAACTTGTCACTATTTCCTCGCACACCCCGCTGCCGTGGTGTCCTCGTTCTCCCTGGGAGATTCTCCAAAACCGAGAGGCCACGGGAAGAGTGGCGGTGGGCGGTGGAGCTCATGGGCGAAACCATATCGTTCCTACCCCGCAAGGCTTATCAAGTCCCGTGTCCTAGCCGACTTTGTGGCTGAATGGACCGATACACGCCTACCCCCGCACCCATCCAGCCGAGTGCCGGACCATGTTCTTCGATGGATCCATGATGAAGGTAGGCGCGAGGGGGCCGGATTGCTCTTCATCTCACCCCTCGGGTTCACACGAGGTATGCCATCCGGCTGCATTTTCCCCGCTCCAACAACGCCGCAGTAATACGAGGCGCTGGTCAATGGTCTCGGGATCGCGGCGGATCTCGGATCCGACGTTGGAAACCGTGGGGATTCGCAGATTGGTCATCGACCAAGTCATGAAGGCCTCGGCGTGCCACGACCCGAAGATGGAGGCGTATTGCCGGAAGTGCGCAAGCCGGAGGAAAAATTCCATGGGCTCGAGCACAAACACACACCCAGCGCGTTACAATGAGGCCGCTGGATGAGCTCGCCAAGGTCGCAGCTAGAACCCGAGGTATTGTTCCCCGAACGCATTTACCCGAGATCTCAACGAACCCTCGGTCAAGTACGCACTTTTGGGAATACCCCGGGGCTCAAGAAGGCGCCCGCACCAGGCCACGCCCGGCAATGGCGGTCGACCCAGCCCCCGACCGAGGAAGCCGCCGTTGGAGTACCTCACCCGAGGTGAGCCGCCCGAGGACAAGACCGAGCTCGGGGTTGGCCCAAGGGCCAAGTCCTTGCGCTAATTGGAGAAAACGGAACTCTATAAGAGAGGAGCTCGGGAGTGTACATGCGATGCATACCCTCTACCGAAGGCAAAGAATTGCTCAAGACACACACCGAGGGGAATGCGGTCACCACGCCGCCCCGAGGACGCTAGTCGGTAAAGTCTTCAGGCAAGGCTTTTATCGCCCTCGGCGGTACGGGACGCAAATCTAGTCGCGGCGCACTGCAAGGAATGCCAATTCTACGGCGCAGACGCATCTCCCGGCTCAAGCACCGCAAAACCATACCACTTACGTGGCCATTTGCGGTGTGGGGACTCGACATGATTGGACCCCCGAAAAGGGCGCGAGGAGGACACACTCACGCCCTAGTCGCCATCGACAAGTTCTCCAAATGGATTGAAGCCCGACCGTGGTGAACCCTCACATAGGGAAACGGTGAAATTCTTTTACGGATATCATCTTCCGTTTCGAGTCCCGAACTCCATCATCACGGACAACGGAACCAACTTCGTGGGGAAGAAATTCCTTGACTTTTGTGACGACTATGGCATCCGGGTCGATACCCGGCCGTAGCTCACCCGAAGACCAACGGTCAAGTAGAAGCGTGCCAACGGCATGATCCTCGCAAGGGCTCAAGCCAAGGATTTTCAACCAACTGAACCAAGACGGCAAGAGGTGGTACCAGGAGCTGCCATTGGTTCTATGGAGCCTTCGAACGACGAAAAAGCCGAGCCACGGATTCAGCCCGTTCTTTCTAGTCTATGGGGCCGAGGCAATTCGCGCCCACGGACATAGAATACGGGTCCCCGAGGCTACGAGCCTACACCGAAAGCAAGGCAACCAGCAGGCGAGGCAAGACTCCATAGACCAAGTTGACGAAGCCCGAGACGTTGCGCTCCCGCATCAAGAAGATATCGCCAGGCTCTGCGCAAATATCACGCCAAGCTTACGAAACCCCGGAGCTCCAAGTCAACGACCTCCTGCTCAGCCGAAAAACAGACAACAAAGGGCGTCACAAACTCACGCCACCACAGGAAGGGCCGTATTTCATCGCCGAAATACTAAGGCCCGACCTACAAGTCAAGAACGAGAAGGGCGAAATCTACTCCAACGCTCGGAACATAGAACAGCCTACGTTGCTTCTACCCTTAAATTCGCACTAGAAGTCAAACACGTGTTTTTTTTCGCTCAATAAAAGATCTACATCTTTTATGAAAAAAGTACTTCTCGTGCAAACCTTAAGGGAGTCTTAGCCTCGCCCAGCATAAAGACTAAAACTCCCTCGGGGGGCTACATGGGGCCCCCCTGGGACCCTCCCCTGAGGACCCCTCCTTTTCCTTTTTCAAAACTTTTTTTTCAAAAAAGTTTTCGCCAAGATACCGAATTAATCGCTTAAGCCGCGAAGAAGGTCGCGACGCACAAATCCAAAAGCAAGATAACCGAGGCTAACGGATCGCCCCTAGTGGCACCCGTATGGATCGCCCCATGGCGTCCACGGTTACTATCTCGCGAGCGGAGAAAGCAAGCGACCCGCCACACAATAAACGAGAGATTCGGGAACGCAACCTTAAAACATAAGTGCACCCGTCAAGGCCATTGCACTCGGGCGGCGCCATTGTTTATACATATCCATCTCACAAGCTCCAATCTTTTCATGCAAGGAAGGATCGAGGGGGCGAGGGAGGCCTCATCTACTTACGCCTCACCGCCGGGCCGGGCCGAGGAAGCCGGCATGAGCAGCCGCCCTCGGGCGGCTGCTCCTCCCGAGGGTGGCGTCGGGCCCCGTCGGCGCTGGCCCTCGGACGTGGCGTCCACCATCTCCGTATCCGCCTCATAGGTGGACTCTATGGGGAGTGCGGGGACACACCTCGCCCCTCAAAACGCGAGGGACAGCAGAGTCGCGGCGCCATCCACAAAGTCATATAGACTTTTGGTCTTGGCGGCATCCTCTCGGCGGGATCAACTTCCTCCTCGTCATCGGAGCCGAGGAAGAAGCCCGTCGCGACACCGCCCAGCGTCTTGACTCCATCGGGAAGTGGGAGCAGACCACGCCGGGCATGCAAATGCCATTCCGGAAGGCGTTCCGGAGCTCTGACCGAAGGAATCCACCGACGACGCCAGCGATCGGCGAGCCGAGGGCCCAACCTCCGGGTTGTCCGTCTCGGCGGCGGAAGTCCGCAGGGCCCCTTCGGCTCCCCGGCGCGACCCCGCTCCTCGCTCCAGCCCTTGGGGCGGCGTGGCCGCGGTGTTCACGGCCTCGGTCCGACATTCTCCGCCTCGGCAACAACCACCAAGACAATATCAAGAAGACGACGAAATCGAAGGAGACAAAGCCCACCAGGATAAGACGTACCTTGGCGCCCGTTGCCCGGCCCAAAGATGACGCCATGCTCGGGCCGCAGCGACCTTTGAGCTGGTCCTTCTCCTTCCCGAGGGTTTCCCCTCGGACGCCGGCTCCTCGATGCGGGTGCTTAGCGCGTTGCACATCTTCGCCGCTTCGCCTCCTCAGGGACCTGTCCCGCTCGTCATGGCCTCCCCAAGGGGCCTGGAGAGGGACCGCTTAGGGCGTCCTCAAAGTCTTGGCTCATCCGAGCCATCTCGCCCGGCCCACCGTCGGCCTCGGACCCGGCCTTGACAAGCTCGCCGCTAGGGCACTGTCGCCGAGACCCCCTCTCCTCGGCAAGAGCAAGCAAGCCGGGAGGTCTCGCTCCGGGCCTCGGCCAACTTCACCCGAAGTTTGACCAAGGGCATTCCAGCTCAGGGCGTCCGCGAAGGAGCTCGGACTTCTCCCGGCGGCGACGGAGAGATGCGAACGACAATACTACTCAAGACGCCAGCACAAAGGACATGCAGCGGGGATGGCCATCAAGATACTTACCGCGTCGACCTCCGCGAGACGGCCGGTGATGGTCTCCCCCGATCCTCGCTAAGCCCCCGGGCCCATTGACGGATCTGCTCATGGGTCCTCCACTCCAAGACCGGGGGCGATCATCAACAACCACGGCCGGGACCCCGGGCATTTCGCCCAGTGGTCGAGGCGGACCACCCCAAGCGAGTTGGCTCTGAGGGATACATCTCCCCACCGGCAGCTCCCGCAGCCTCTGGGAACCCAGACCGATAGAAGTCCAGGGGCCCTTCACACGGTGACCACGGGGGCCCCCTCACCATGGCCGAAGACGACGCCGCCGCGGGCCGCCGAACCCGGACACGTGGAGCGGCTGGAAGTCGGGGTTGTACCGCCGTGCACCCTCGGGTCGGCCGAGGCCTTGAGCAAAGCGGAGACTTGCGCGTCTCCGCGTCAAAGAGCTCCTCTTGCGAGAACTCCCTAACAAAGGGGGACCGCCTCCTCGGGTGGGCGGCGGCACGACCTTCGAGGGCGGCGCCACTTGCGGCACCAAGCTGGTGTCCCGAGGCGCGACCGGAAGCTCTCCGCGTCGATCACCATCGGCTGGGCAGCCAACCCACCATCGCCACCATGGACTGTGCCCGCCCGGGCGCAGACCTCGCGATCGGGTTCGGGACCGACCCCACTTTGGCCTGGGCCGGGCGCCATTGGGGACTTGACGCAGTCGTGAGGCATCTTCACCGCCGACCCCCGACTCGCAAGGCTTTGGGCGGAGGGATTGTGCACTAGCCTTTAAGGCCTTCTCGGGTGCGTGTATAACGGAAGCGGCCCCCGTTTCCTAAAGTCAACCGCACGCCAAAACAAGGCAACCATACTCCGAAGAAAATCGAGATTGCAAAGGCGAAAGGAAACTCACGAAGCCCGAGGGATCGCCCCTCGGGCGCCGACGAGGCTCGATGGATAGGCGCGACCTCGGCGTCACACTTGACGCGCAATCTCCCCGGGACGCCGTACGCACGGGGTCGGATCGACGGGGGTCGCCGGCCGTCCCCGAACCGCATTTCGCGACGCCGAGGTACTCGCGTGGCGGGAGGCGCCGGGTTCCTCGCCCCGCCTCACCCCGCGACGCCGAGGTGCCGACGTGGCCAACACCAATGGTCCCGTGGACTCGGCGAAGAACCCTCGGGCGGCGGGTGCCTCGGTGCCGGCTGTTCCCGACGTCTCGGGCTCGGGCTCGGGCTCGTCGATCGAGCCCCGACCGGGTCCGGGCCCCATGGCTCGGTCGGTACCAGCCGTATGTCGTCATCGGGACGAGTTCACACAGAACTCATCCTCGGGTTGTCATCCTCCCTCGGTGGTCGAGGTATCGGGCGACTTCGCCCCGCTTTTCGTTGCTCGACCCGGCGCTTCGCGAGCCACGTTCCTCTTCTTCCTCTCCTCCTTCTTCGGTGTGGGGGCCTCTCGCAGCCTCATTCCGAGCACGGTTCGCAGCCCGGCGGTCGGCGTCCAAATCGGGGTACGGAGGAGGGGAGTCACGGTAGTTGATACGACCTGCGAGGAGGAAAAGTGAGAACCGCCATGGTAACAATGCAATCGGGCAATGCAAGAACACCGAGGCCAAGAAGTACTTACGAGGGAGATATACCCTGGCCGGGCGCATGGGGATCTCGGGGATGTGCGACGGAGTGTTGGACCCCAACGCATCCCTCACCCTCTTGGCCAGGCCATCGGTGGAAAGCGTAAGGCCGGACGTCCGCACGCGTCAAGACCGTCGGCATCGGGCGCCATCTTGCACATGAGCAAGGGGCGTTCCATCGGCGGCAAGAACCGACGCCGGCGGAAAGGCGGCGACCACGGCGGCAAAGCATTCACATCCTTCCCCGGAGCCGCGGACCGCCGCGCTTCGAGGCCTTCCAACCGACGGTGATCCCTCCGGGGGGACCCTGTTCCACTGCGGGCGATGCTTGAGGACCCGCCCGGTGTACGAGGGGAGCGCGCGTTCCCATCGCTGCGGAGGTAGAACCATCGATCCCGCCACCCCTTGTTCGAGGAGGTGAGCTTGGATACGATGTACCCATCAGCCTCGGTTCGGCTTCGTCGCTCGCGCGCGGACTTGGAGCGCACAACCACCAACGCGCAATGCCCTCCGTGGCTGGCCCCTGCGCCCGCGATGCGCAGTAAGGTCCGCCTTGAAGAACCACAACTAGAGGTCCCAATGCGGCTCGATCCCCGTGAATCCCTCCCGCGGAGGGTGACGAAGATGGCGGCCTCGGGAGATCGAGTTCGGGGCAGGTGGTGGAGCTCGACTTCATAGTAGTGGAGGATCGCCGGGATAAACCGACCCGCCCGGCATCCCGAAGCCACGCCGGTGAAGATCCATCGCTCACCACGTAGCCATCACGAGGGTTAGGCTCCTCCTCAGTCCAACTGAGCAATCCACTCGCCACTCTGGCCACTCTTCGTCGGCACGGGGACGGAGGAGCCCCTCCTCGACCAGGCGCTGAAGTTTCTCCTCCCGTCGCCGTCGACCCGGCCACGGCTCAATGTCGAGCACCTCCCTCGCGCCCCGTCACCACTACCCGACCGCGCCATGGATGAAAGGGAGATGAAGGGTGGCAAACCGCTAGCAACCCCCGATCACACGAGCGCAAGGCAAGTAAATCTCTCCCTTAATCTCTCCCACACTATCTCTCTATCTCCCCGATTGCCGCAGCAAGAAGGCAAGAAGGCGATGGCGAAGAGCAAGGGAGCAACTATCGCGCCGCCCGTGGCGACCCCCATATTTATAGGGAAGGGAAGGCAAACCGCCGGCCCGCGCAATCGAACCCGACTCCTGGAATGGACGGCCCACGATGGAACGGAATCGCTCATCCAACGGCTCACCCGCGCGGTGGAACCGTCAAGGGCATTAATGCACCTTGACGGTGCCCCTCGATCTCCCCCCCGACGGGAAGCTACGCAGCCACGCCCCATCGGATCGAACAGCACGCCGCCTCAGCGCGGCGAGGAGACGCTTCGCCTTCCGGTGGGTAAAACCGCCGGCCATCCATACCCAGCCAGGCGCCCGACCCTAAGGGGCAAAAAGTCAGTCCGATGACGGTTCCCCGCCCCGGTGGAAACCAAACGAGCCTCGGGCCGACACACCCTACGTTCCGAGGTTGCCGGCCGGGCCCACAAGGGTTTCTGATCGCCTCGGAGATAACCCGAGCCGAGGGACGGGAGGGAAATGCACAACCGGCTATACCGGGCCCCCTGGGGCTCTGGATTTCTGAACGTGTTTAAGGCCCGCGGGTGCTGCTTATAGAGATGTCCCATTCCGTGGGAGGCCTACATGCCCTCGGGGGGGTTGGTCCGCCCAAACCCCGGGATACGCTAAGCGGTCGCGAGGTTCTCATGGGGTGAATCCGGATCACATAGCCGACCCTTGCTCCGGCAAGGGCACGGGCACCCGCAAAAATGGACCCGCTACAACGCTCACCGGAGCGCGACACATTCGGCTTAGGGGGCATTGTGGCGTGTCTCCCCTCCTCCTCCCTTTCGGGAGGGCGACAGAGGAGCGTATGATCAAAGTCGAGGAGGCCCGGGTCGACCTTGCGCACATAAGCGCGGGCCTCGGCTGCCCACGCAAAAACAAACACGCTCCGCACAAACAAGCGCAATTTAAGAGCTGTTTCGGTCTTGCCGTCGCGAGATATAAAAGACCTCGAAGGAATCCGCCATTCCATTCGAGGCCTCGGGGGTTACACCCAACGGGTGCGCGCCGCGACGCACCCCTTGTAGACGAACCACCCCTCGAAACAACAAGGCGACGGAACGGGCAGACCCCCGGGCGAGTCCTCACCGCCGAGGGCTCGGGGGGCTACCGGTCGGGGACCTAAATATTGGGCCTCGAGACATTCTCAAACTATGAGAAATTGCCGGCCCGCCAAGGCCCAAGAAAACCTAGCCCGCTATCATCCCGCATGGAGGGACGGCCCGACGAACGATGGACCAGGCCATTGAGCCACGACGTTTACATGACGACGGGCAGCCCACCGAACGCCCACGAGCGGTCCGAATGGAGTCACCACGACGCATAGAGCTTATTACGCTCACGAAGGACAAGGTCAAGGACCTCTACCAACGGCGAACCACGGCGTTCCACGCCGACCGCTAGCCAAACCATGGCTCGGGCTCGACCACACGTCTCCGGTCGCGAGGCTGGCCTAGCTCACCAGCCCCCGGGAAATCTCCGATTCGTCCGAGGGGGCCTAGCTCACCACCCTCGGGCGCAAAAGCTCCGCCTCGCCCGAGGGAGACAGCTCTCCATCCTCGGGTGAGGCAGCCCAACTAGCCCATCTAGGGTCACCGACCCTCGAGGGCGTGGAAGTTCTGTCTCGAGGAAGGGAAACCGCCGCATTCAATGCGGTCGCACGGGCAGCGAGGCACCGTGCCATCGATTACGCTTGATCAAATCGACCGCCGAATCACCTCCCCAATCCGACCGATGGGACACAATGCCGGAGAACCGGTGACGTGTTACGCCACCCTAAGCACGGGAACCAAGATGACATCGTTCACTTCCCGGAACACCGTCCAAAGCGCCACGTTGGGCCAAACCCTCGGGCACCCGACACGCACGGCAGCAACCATCGGGACGGCCCTCGCCATGCGGATCGCGTGAGGGGCGCCTCACGGCGACCCCGGGGCCGCCGCCGGGAATCCGGCACGCCCGCCATTGGATCCGGGACGCGTGCCTTCGTCGTGCAACGCCCAAACCGGCCGCGCCCTCGGCAACGCACATGCAACCAGTGCAGCCTCGGGAATTAGCCACCTAGGCAACCACCAATGTAAACATTATCTCTCTCCTTCTCCTATAAAAGGGGGAGTAATGTCTCATTAGGAAGGGGGGGGATTCGGTTCGATTCGGTTGGACCCCATTCTCAACCGGGTTCATACGGAGAAAACCGCCCACCACCACCACCGTAACCCACGATCGTGAGGCTTGAGACCGCTTCTCTCCCACACGACCGCCTGTCAGAACCCCCTACCGCAGCTCACCTTTGAGCACGAGATAACACGAAGCGTGACACACCCCCGCCTGGACGTAGGGCCCCCGTTGGCCCTGAACAAGATAAACCGCCGTGTCCCGTGTCCATCTTGTGCTACGCCATTGAGGGAGGAGGCACGCAGCCTACAAATTTTTTATTGCCGGCACTCGAGGCACCCGCCGTTCCTCGAACCCGCCGACGGTATGCATGTCCTACATTTAGAAATAAGTTATGGGAAACATTGTCTTGAGTTTTGTGTGAGTGGACTTCACTTGTATTTCCATCCACATTTATATAGTTTAAAGAATAAAGGTTACCTCTTCTTTTAAGTCACGGTATTTTTGGCGCAAAATAACGTGCTACGTGGCTTTTGAACCCGCGACCCTCCCCACCACTGCGCTACACACTTAGATGTGTCCATATCCCATTCTGTGTCCCCACATATTATACAAATCCGAGTGTAAATTGTCTATTTGAGGCCCTAAACAGATTCAAATAAAAAAGTGGTCAACTACAAGTTTCATAACTTTTTGAGATCTACATTTCATATTATGAAGTTTTTACGTCCAGGTCGTTGTAAGGTCCTAGATGGCTAGAGGGGGGGTGAATATCCTATAAAAATTTTCTACAAGCTCAACTAAACAAACCGGTTAGTATAACAAATGGTGAATATGCGGTTTGCGCTAGCTCTAGTGGTCTTGCAAGCCTTCTAGTGACAAGACTAAATATGCTATGATTTCTAAGTCACTCAAAGTCTATGTCACTACTCTATCTAGTGAGCAAACCTAATATGATCCTTAGGCTAGCAAGAACAACTACACAAAGCAAAGCTAGCTCTCTACACAATGTAAACTAGGAATGTAAAAACAAGAGATCGAGCTCGATATAGCGACGTGTAGAGGAATGAACCAATCACCGGGAAGAGGATGAACCAATTAACACAATGAGATAATGAACCAATCACCAAGACAAGAGACACGTCGATGTGTTGACCCAGAGTTCACTTGTACACCGACAAGTTAGTCTCCGGTTGTGCCGACCAACACAAGGATGGTGTTTGAGCTGGGTGGTGCACTTGCTAGCCTCAACACACCACTCACAAGTGAGGTACCCAAGACACAAGCAATGTATTCCTTGCACTTTGTCTTCCCGACGTGGAGTGCGTGATCCTCTCACAAATTCGCCCGGAGGTGGCCAAGAACAATCTCCTTTTCTTGCCAACAACTCCACCAAATCACCAAGCCGGCTAGGAGCGGTGTCTCCAAGAGAAACAAGAAACCAACCGGCTCACAATGATCCCCAAGTGCCTCTAGATGCAAGAACTCGATGCAAATGCACTTGGATCAACTCTTCTCTCAAGAATGAAGCTCACAATCAAGAATGAGAGAGAGGGAGTGTTGTTGCTAAGCTCTAGGGTGTTAGGAATGATTCAAATGACCAAGAGAGAGAGCAATGGCCGGCCAAAGGGGTATAAATAGGTCACACCACGAAATGTGGCCATTGGGGTGAAATCCACGATTTCGCGACTGGACGGACCCACCGGCCGGACTCACGGACGCGATCGACCAGACTCACCCGGTGAGTCCGGTCGGTGGGTCCGGTCACAACCGACAACCCCAAAACAGTGCCCGAGCCCGGCCTCCGCGGCGTCCGGTCACGCATCCGTTTGGAGCGTCCCGGTCAGCACCGGATGCTTCCCGGTCGGTGGGTCCGGCCACCCGTCGACCACCGATCCAAAAAAAACATGCTCTCGGCCGGACACACCGGGTGCGCCCGGTCACTTTTTCCGCTGCCGTCGGTGAGTCCGGTCACCGACCGAGCCGCGAAATTTTCGTCGTTGTGTTGCCGTTTCTTCGCCTTTGCTCCAAACCGACTTCCCGTCACTTGATTCTTGTTGCCGACACGTCGAAGAACACCTCGACACCATGTGTTAGCATTTTGGAAAAACATTTTCATCAAGCGCGGAGTTAGCTCTTTAGGTTAGAATGCATGCATATAAATTTTGAACCTAAAGGCACTGGAGGACCGATATGTACGATAAGTTTTCCCTCTTTTATAGTGCGGCTTATCGATCCTATAATCACTCACACCCTCTATGGTGTCTTGAGTGTAAAATCAAAAGCCCTATGGTTATACCTTTGCCTTGGGGTCAATTGATCTCGAAACTCCACCGAAGTTGCATGCTTGATCATCTTTTGGATCACCTCGATCCATCCTCCATGATCACCATGCACCAACTCCGACACCCGACCAATCTCCAATCTAGTCCAACACTTAGCATCGAGAGATTAGTCCTTAGGTGTCACTAATTATCCAAAACCAAACTAGAGATCTTCAGTCGTTTATTTAAATTTGAATTTCAAATTTGAGACATTTGAACACAGCTTTTGCATGACTAGATAATTTCAAATCAAAGGTGGTCAACTACAAAGTTTCATAACTTTTGAAATCTACATTTCACATTTAGGAAGTTTTTTTCCGTCCGAGGTCGTTTATTTAAATCTGAATTTCAAATTTGAGACATTTGAACACAGGTTTTGTATGACTACATGATTTCAAACTAAAAAGTGGTTAACTACAAAGTTTCATAACTTTTCAAGATTTACATTTCATATTTAGAAAGTTTTTCCGTCCGAGATCGTTTATGAAAATATAATTTTTAGTGCCTCATATTAAAATTCGGCAACCCAATTGTAGGGGTGCATCAATATAGAGCCGTCCCCTACCGTGGACCGCGGTAGGGCGGCTCAAAACAAAAAACCGCCCCTGTTGTGGTCTTTGTAGGGCGGCTCGTAATATGTCCATAGTAGGAGCGGCTCGTGATCGTAGTAGGGCGGCTCAAAACAAAACCGTCCCTACTAAAAAAATGGAGGCGTTCCCATAATAGGCTTTTGTAGTAGTGATGAGCATATAACAAACATACGTTCCCCCCCACCCCCCACCCCAGCGTCACGTACTCCTATCTTATTAGATTCTTAATCCAAACAAAGTAAACACGTACTTCGCCGTTATATCAACTCTAGATACCTTTTTTCCCCTTTGATTGAATATATCACAGAACAAAGATAAAAAGATTGACAAAGTCATCACACATGTCTCACTATGGACTTAACATCATTCATTATCATTAAAAACATCATTAAATTCTAGGATAAACCCAGAAAAATAGGAACAACCCAGAAAAATAGGAACATCTATGTCAAATTAGACCTTGACCTCGTGTGCCCATTTTCACCATAAAGAACACAACTATCTTAGCTAGAGGTGGGCCATTGGCTGTGTTGTTTCAGATCGTGATCAGGCATCTGAGGCACGCCAGATCGTGCCAGTATCCCTGTTTTTAAATAGCTAGCTATATAAAATAGGGGCACCGCTTTTTCAGAAACTACATAGCTATAGCGAAACTATGCAGATAGCATTTTTATTAAAAAAAACATATGAAGAACACCAATAATCAAAGCCAAAAATATGAAAAATTTAAAATTTGATGAACATAAATATGTTTCTAAGGTTCCACAAGTCTAAATAATATTACAACATGACATTACAATATGGTTCATGAAAGTTTGGTTGTCCAAAATATTAAATTAGTAGCAAATGATAACCGATAAGTAGAAAAATATTATCAAATTAGCTATTTTTTCAAATGATAATTGTCCAAAATATCAAATTAGCTATTTTTGGGGGTTCATAACCAAACAAAATTGTCATATAGCGGAAAAACATCTTAAACTTAAACCAATAGTGGAAAAAGATGAATAGCTTAGCGCTATGCCTCTCAAGCATCATGGCCCATGGCATGCCGACACATCTTAGTGTCGCTCAAAGCATGGCTCTCAAAATATCTTTTCGAAGTTTTATTTGTCGATTCGTGACATATAAAAAATATTTCACATGTACTATTTTTCATGATTTTCATAATTAATTTAAGAATTAGTGAAAATATTATATATAGTAAATATAAATTGTACTATGGCTTTCCAGTTGTGTTTACGTGTCATTTTCAGACTGTACTGGTCTAAACATATATATAGCCCATCATGCCGTCCTAAGCACGGCATGCGTGCAATATGTTGACACAGCCTAAAATATTTCATTTCATATCATGCTTTGTTATTTCATAACTTATCTTAAATGGCACGGCCTAATAAGTCCCGGCTCTAATATTGTTCAGTTCTTAACCCCGTATACTTCACTTATAATCTGTGTGTGTGCTCAGGGAAATTGGTTACAAGCACAACCGTACGTATAATCCATCATATATACTCTCTCTGCCCCATGGAGTTTAACGTTTGACTTTTTGAACTCTATGTTTGATCATCCGTCTTATTCAAAATATTTATGTAAATAATGAAATAAGTTAATTAATATTTAAGTATCTTTATTTATTGATAAAATAAGTTATAGCAAAATAAATTAGATTTATGCAAAAAAAAAAAAATTAATAAGAGCGAACCATCGAACAAGATGGCATAAATTCAGGGTGACAAACTTAATGGGACGGAGAGAGTACGATGCTATTATTTGGAAGAAGGAACCTTTTTAATCACGTCAAGTTTAGCGCAAAAATATACGACTGATCCTGAAGTCACCCGTCATTCTCCTACCATAAATATAAGGTCGGTCTCTTTCAGCCCATGCCGTGTACCTGTGTGTCCATTATCATCTACCGTGCGTGGAATCGTATCCTGCCTGACATCTGCTTTCTTAGAGTGCCGAATCACAGGCATCATTTTAGACAGGCGTACTACGCCTAGTCGCCTACCATCACCTCTCGTGAAAGCGTGAGCGAGCGAGGCACTGCGCACCGTTCATTTCAGATCTTCAGCTCCTGATGGAGCTCCTTCACTTCACATCCATGATGCATCCAACACCAAAAGGACTGGAGCCTGATTGCATCTCGATCGATTGGCCCGTGCCGTGCCCAGGGATCGATGCTCTACTACTCTTTTACGAAGGATATGCTTGGGAATGACCCAGCCATGATGAGCCAACAGCATCAAAGCCGTGGAAAAACAAGACAAGCTTTACGCGCTCTGCCACTTGCAGCGTTCGCTGCATATGCATGATTGCGTTTGTTTATGCATATTGTTGAGGGAATAAACGATTTGGGGGAACCAGGAACTTGCTTGGATCCTTTTCTTAGTAGTCATGGACTCATGGTGTGCATATATCAGTATAAATTTCTTTGGCTGTTTAGTATTAGATAATAATATAGATATCGATTATATGATATGTATAGATACAGTATATGATTTCACAAAAGGAAAAAGAAGTCCTAAACCGAGTACAAACATATAGATAGATTTTGCACAAGGTAGACGTACGATGCTTTTTTCTTTTTCCCCAAAAACTCACCGTATGCTAAAATTGGTTCCCTGTGGGACGACGTCCCCTAAACGGACTCTAAGTCAGTATCTCGATCCGGAAAAGGAAACAAGAAGGCACGTACATGAGGAGGAAATATAAGACGGGAGAGAAACAGAAGCAGCCCAAGCGCACCGCGGCTCTATAGACACCCAACTTCAATCAATCAGTTACGACCTGAGTTTTCAATCGGCGAACAGCAACGGAAGCGGCCGGAGTCGGCGGCCGGCCAACAACATGTTATCCGTGGGCGAGATAGCGGCGATGGCGGGGAAGCTGACGCAGAGCGTGAGGAAGGCGGCGTGGCTGGCGGGGACGACGTTCCTGGTGCTGGGCTTCCCGCTGTTGTTCGTGACGGAACGAGAGCACAGAGAGATACAGATGGAGAATGAGCAACAGTCCCAGATGGAGACGATCCTCGGCGTGCCGCCGGGCGAAAACAGTCCTTATTATTAATCGTGCAGCGGTTCAGTAGGGTTTCTGTAGTTAGTTGTTAAATTTCGAGGTATTCGTCTTTTGCGTGTGTGGATTTGATCAGTTTTTATGGTCATAAGAAAGCTAGAGGAAATTTCTTGGAGAAATATTTAGCCAGATTTATATGCTTGTGCACGGATATATGTATTGTCGTTGTTGCCTTTCCAACTACTAGTGGGTTTCTTGATGATGAGAAAAATAAACCATGATCAATTCTCTTGTTAATTGTTATGTTTGAGAGGACGAAACCTAATAATTAAGGAACAGATTGAGAGGTAGGTAGGTCCTAGGAAATAAAAAGTACAAATCCCTTTCATAGGAGGCTCCATCAGCGTTACGGTTCAGTATATCCAGCTTCCTTTGTTGTCTGCTGGACCTGAACCTGACCGAGATCAAATGCTAAATCAATCGCCCAATCAACCGCTGCTCGGATTGGTGGGGATTGCTCACCGTTCCTTCTTTTGTTCCGCTGCATCCAAGGCGAGGAGATAGTATACCAATAATGATCGTAGCTTGACATCAAAGGATGGATGACATCAAGTATTATGTTATTTTCCTCAATTAAAAGTTTGAGAGTATTAAAGGGAGCTACTGGCGAACAGACCGAGCAGCGCTCACGCGACTCCCGCACCCCCCGCCGCCGCCGCCTTTGCCGCCCGGCTGCCCTCCGCCGCCCCGTTGCCTCCCCCCTCAGCCAGCGGCAGATCCGGAATCCCCTCCTCAAGGCCGTCGGCTCGAAGCCCGGCTCGTCCTCGCGCGTCTGGGGGCGGGGAGATCGGGTCGCCCTTTCCTGAGGCCTGCTCCCGCCGCCGTTCCTCTCCGGGCGGCGCCGCCCGCCCGGCTGCCCGCCGCCCACCCGTCTTGCAGTCCTCAGTCCCCAACATCCGCCCTAGCCCTGCTGCGGCCCGGCCGGTAGCCGCTTCGGCGGGGCGGCAACAATCCGTCGCGAGGAAGCGAAGAAGCGTTTTTGGGGCGGGGCGAAGGACACCTCCGGCAGCCAGGCAACGCAGCAATCATCATTGCTGGCCCCATCGTCCTTCCGATGTAAGGAGCCTCAATTCAAGCGCCCGCCGGCGGTGGCGGGCACCGCCACCCCGCCTCCGACAAGTCGACACCACTAGTCCCGCGAGGCGGTGGAGCTTCTCCTTCTCCGGCAGCTCCTCCATCGACAAGCTTCTCTTCTCGGCGGCGGACCTGTTCGCGACTTGTCGACGGAAGTGAGAAAGCACCATGTCGTCGTCTCCAAAAGCTACTCCCGTCGCGAGGAGGCTCGAGTGGAAGGGCGCTCCCTCAACACATCTTCATCATCGTCTCCGTCACTTTCGGGACACGGTCGGAGCGGAGTCTCGCCTTCAAGAGGTGGGCTCGAGGTCGATGCTACCGTTGTCTTGCCCGCGACCATCAAGTTAGGTCTGTCGTGACTCCTTTTCGCTGCATTCGTTGTCGGCGTCCGGACATAGAGAGCGGGAATGCCGTTCTCGGCATGGTTGTAGTTGGGCAGATGTTGTTGCCATGCCTCCATCGACAAAGCCCCGTGCTTCATCACCGGCCCGAACACTACGCGCGTACCCGAGGCGAGTGCGGGGACCATCACAACTCATCATCGACCGACAACCTTTTCGGTTCGCATGATAAAGATGTTGAGCTTGTTTATCGCAAGCTGTTGTTATGTCTCTCTGCGCCCGGCGACTTCGACTCTCCAATCTATGCTTGCACCTTTGGTGGAGTCTTTGTGAGCAGAACTTGTTGGAGTCCTTGCCATCGGACCTCGATCGTTTGATTGCGGTTCGTATGGAGGAAGCGGTACGCCCCCATGGGGGAGGAGGCTTCAACCATCAAGCTTTGGCTAGCTCGTATAGCCAACCATTTGGAGTGTGTGGAGCCATGTGCTGATCATTCTTCTATTCGGCGTGGTGAGCTCTTTGGTCCATGTTCTCGGTTCGACGAACGCCAACACCTTCGATCATGGCTTCCCTTGCGGCGGCTTGCATGCTGTCGATTCCTTGTGTGAGGACACTAGTGCGAGATAGTGCGGACCCCATTCTTGGCAAGATGGCCATAGAGGTGACTACCCGAGAGATTCACCAAGAGGTGACTAGCGAGATTCACCAAAAGACAACCCCGCGAGCAAGCTAGCGAGGTGCTCGCGGGGACCTCGGCGGAACGAGGAGGTCACCTCTATTGAGGATGTTGTTTTGGTGGAGGGCGCATTTGTTGATGAGGAAGTTGTCTCTAATGCTCGGTGGTGAACCTATCCTTCTCACAAATGTAAGACTGCCCTCTCCATTCCACGACCGAGGTCAACATAGAAGAGCCCGGGAGGATCCATCTATGGAGATAACGTCTCCTCCGGACCCTACACCTAGGGAGGGAGAGGACCTCACATGCCCTCCAATACAAGCCGCGACAACAAGACATCGCGGCCGTAAGTCCTATGAAAGGTCATCGGTCGATGTGGGCGGCGTCCACGGCTAGGATGGAGCGAAGCGTGGCGGGTCCTCCAATACACCCCTCTTCGCCACCTCCGTGATATCAAGTCGTCATCGTCGGCCGCCAAGTCCTATGATAAGTCTTCGCCCAGCGAGAAGTAGCCGTCTTGCTTTCGGCGTGGTGTGTTAGGGGATTTGGGCATTGTTGGGAAGGATGGGAAGCTTCGATGGCGACACGCAATTCAAGAAGTCATGGTCTTTTTGAAGGAGCTGTTGCCGCCGGACACCCTCAAATCTTTGATGGGTTTAAAGGGTCCTGCCTTACGGAACCTTGTGGCGGAGGTCGCTTTGCCTCTTCGTCATATGTTGTAGGGTTTTTTTTTCTTGTTGTCGTTGTCGGTAGGCTGTTGTTGGTAGTCGTTTTTCGTTGTCTTCGGTGATTCTTTTTTCTTTGTTTGTGGTCTTAAGGTTGTTGTATTGTTGTGCTCGATCTGAGCTTACCTTCTTTTAATATAATCGGCAGCTCTCTCCGCCTGGTTCGTTTCAAAAAAAAAAGTTTGAGAGTGCCTAAATGAAATACTCGAGGATATGATAGGATCCCAAACACATAATAGTGCATGCTTTTCTTATGATGTTGTTGAGTTTCCTATGAACCATGGGTTAAATACTCAATGTTAAAAAGTCTCTTTGCTTAGTGAAAAGATTGCAAGTAGGGATGGATAGATAAGGATGAGCTAAAAGATATATCTAAAAAAAGCTTTAGATAATTATAAGTTATTGTTAGCGTCACGCTTGAGATAAATGCATTATGGCGTTTTAGACACTCCAAGGTTGTTAGGATGATGACATGCCATTAACAAACCCGAAAAGAAATCCACTAGAGTCCATCAACCTTTTTCGCTCATTCGTTCGTTGAAAGCGTATCAACCTTTTCTCTCATTCGATTCGAAATGTGGACATCAATTTGTCGGTTACCATAAAGTTGCCTTGGAATCCTCTATATAAACCACCAAGGCCATTGTTCCTCTCATACCAATCATCATTTGGATGATCAACAAGTTCAAGCCTAAGTTAATCGGGCCTTGACTAAGGTAATAAGTCTACCTTGTTATTCCATAAGTTAATTCATTAATGGAGAGGGTGATTGTTTAAGGATTGTTTTCTTTATTTGGGAAGTAATAAGTCCTTGGTTGTGTCCATCTAATTTTGTATAGTTTTTTAGATAGGCCATGCATGTTATTGATTTTGTCAATTTGTAGCATTATATTACGAATTAGATAGTACCTAATTCACTATGTGTGTGGAATCAATTTGAACATATAGATCGTTAGCAATGTCAAATGGATCGAGGAAGAAAGAAGTGAGCATGCACGGGAGTTGCATGGATCACCATCAAACACACGTTTGATTACGCAACAAGAACAAGCAATTAATGAGTTTTTGGAGGAGAAGACAAGAGGACATTGAGAATATAACAAACTTCAACCATCACAATTTACCCATGGGCAATATTGAAGAAATCATCGAGCCAATATTGGTAGTGTCATGACATCATCGACACTCCACCATATGTGACAAAGCTATGTGAGCTATTTGTCCAAGAATTGGGGCACCGTGCTTGGATGTGTGCCTCATCCCATGGCCGCTTCACCATACTCGAATCGGATATCAAAGAGGCCATTAATGCTACCAAGCCTTATTTTTTTTTCCTCAAGGGTGTTGTCGGAGGGCATGAGGCGGATCCTCGATCGGGGAATCAATGTCCAACAATACGTCCCAACTACTGCGGGTTCATAAGATAACTTTTGAAAGTCCAATTTTTCTCCTTACCATAACTCATTTAACATGGAATCTTCACTTCCCTATTTTCGTTTTAGGAAACACAGTTTCTTGCATCAAGCTATGAGAGTTTGGAGCTGCCACACCAACCACATTGACTCCTCAACTGGGCCATGGACAAGTCAGCGATGGTGTTGTTGTGAAGAAATGCCCTGAGAATTATGATTGTGCAACTGGTAACAACATTCATTCTACTAAGGATATGGTGGTTTCTGAGTCTACATTGCACAAATCGGGGAAGAAGACTCACAAGTTCCTCAAGATGAACATGTTCCTGCAATTAGCACTACATTGGAGATGAAGAATGATGATGATATCAACAACATATCTACCACCTGAACTGGTAGCACTAAAAGAATAAATAAAATCCAAGATGATCATTTATCGATTGTATCATCAACTACTTTGATAAATGATATGGTGTGAGCATCAACTATGTATGCATGTCCTACATATAGAAATAAGTTATGGGAAACATTGTCTTGAGTTTTGTGTGAGTGGAATTCACTTGTATTTCCATCCACATTTATATAGTTTGAAGAATAAAGGTTGCCTCTTCTTTTTAATCCAATAGTCACACATATTCCATTTGATGCATCGAAATATCAATCGAAGGATCCAAACATAGCTAGTGAAGACAAGTTGCCTCTTCTTTTGTTCCGCTGCATCCAGAGCGAGTCCATACGAATAATGATGGTAGCTTGACCGCACTCTAAAACAGCCCTTCCTTCGGTCAGATCGTGTGCCCAGTTTTCAGGATATAATAACAGCAGGAGTTTGATACCTGTAGCAGCACTAGTCTGAATCCAGAAGGCTTTTAGTTATCGTGCAATCAACCAGCACATGCCTGATGGACTCCGAGTCCGATCCACAGACTTCACAATGTATTGTTGGCTCAAAAATCTTACGAGAAGGAAGGAATTCATGGAGAACACACCAAACCTTCTTCAAAACTTTTTATTTTCGGTGGTACTTTCAGCTTCCAAACTTTCTTCTAAACATTGTGTAGATTTGTCTCCCTAACACGTGCCGTATCAAGTAGCCTGTAGGCAGACCGGAAACTCTGTGTTTCTCGGCTTATCTTCATACCGAGCTTGAGCAGGCGTGTTAAGTGGCTGCAGCATCCACAGGAGAGAAAGACTGTCTGATAATATCCACATTGCACTGTCCGTTTTCCGACAACAGCTCAGACACCTGCTCAACTGATTACAGTATTTCCTTGTGGTGCTGCTGATTATTGGTTCAGTGTCACCATTGTTGTGGAGGTTTTGCTAGCTGCAGTTTTATCAAAGATACTTTTTTGCCTTCTCCATAACTTTGCCAAATCTGTGTCTCCTCCATCATCCTATTGAAAAGTCAAAACTACTTTATTTGTTTCTGGAAGTATGGAAAGCGATTAACCTCATTGTTAATCTTCTAGTGCCGGTAGGCTTGAGTCCCCATCAGATCAGACACCATGCATCACGAAACCACCAACTTGATTATCTTATTAAAATTTACATCATTCATCACACTTGTCATACCAAACTTACCAAAGTAACAATAACAATTACACACATTATTTTCTATATACTCTCAACACGTCACTTGTACTGCACCTGACATGCCACGACAACGACACAACGCCAATAAGCACCTGACCACTGCAGAGTCCTGACTGCTTCTCCTCCAGCTCCGGCTCCGACGACCACTCGCTAGTCTCCACTACGTACTCCCGCCACCGGCGCTTTCAGCGACGAACTCGGCGATGCGTTTCATGAAGTCTCGCGCGTCGTCGAACCCGGGAAGACGTGGAAGGCGTGGATGGCGTCGGGGTACTCAACCACCCGCACCTCCTTGCCCATGCTCCTGAGCATCTCGCCGTACCGGCGCTGCCAGTCCTGCAGCGGGTCGAAGCCTCCGACGGCGAGCAGCACGGGCGGGAACGCCGGGGAGTCGAGGCCGCGCGACGGCGGCGGGGGCCGCGAAGTTGGCGGCCTCGTGGGTGCGGTCGCAGCCGGGCGGCAGGAACGCGCGCCACATCCAGTCGGTGCGGTCCACGGACACGATGGGCGCCGCGCCGTCCAGCCGGAGCTCCGAGGGCGTGCGCTCCTCGCCGCCGAAGAAAGGCTGGATGGCGATCAGGCCGGCGACGCGGACGTTCCTGAACGAGGTGGCGTCGCGCGCGTACCGGCGGCGGCGGGCCACGTGGTGCGCGATGTTGCCGCCGGCGCTGTCGCCCGCGACGAAGCAGCGGGAGACGTCGAGCGGGACGGGGTGGTTCTTGGGGTCGTCGAGGAAGCGCAGCGCCGTGACGCCGTCGTCGTAGGGCGCAGGGAACCGGTGCTCGGGGGCACGGCGGTAGTCGACGGAGAGCACCGCCGCGGAGGCGTACCGCGCCATGCGGCGGCACGCGCGGCGTCGTAGGCCGCGGACGCCGCGGAGAGGTACGCGAACCCGCCGCCGTGGAAGTAGACGATCACGGGGAGCGGGGACGACGTGGACTTGGCCTTCGTCGTGGACGGGTGGAAGAGACGCGCGCGGAGGCGGAGGGCGCCGTCGAGGACGACGTCCCGGGAGGCGACGCCGCGGCAAGGGGAGGAGATGGCTGGCACGCGCGGGTCCAGCAGCGACAGTGCGCAGCGGTTCAGCGTCCCGTCTGCGCGGCGGGTGGCATCGGTGACCCTGTCCACGAACTTGAGGGACAGACGCATGAGGCGCGACATCGGCGGCTTCGGCTTCCGCGGCGGCGTCGTTGGTGCCTCCGCCATTGCACTTGCACCCGCGCGCGCTCGGCGATGAATGGCTGATGCGATGGATCGCGAGTGGGTGAGGTGAGGCCTCGAAGCTGCAGGCTGCAGCTTTGCTAATGGGTCGTATATGTATTTATAAGGGCCGGGCCGGGCCGCGAGCGTGGTTTCATACTGAGCTCTACTTTTTCCGCACAAGTAATGGCCACATCCACGTAATTGGTTTCCTATTTTTGGTGAAACTCGAGTGTCTTCTGGAAGAGGTAGGCAGAAACACGACTTGACACCAACTTATCTTAGAATAATACTCCCACCGTTCTGAATTATAACAATTTTTATTGTTGTAACTTATAAGTTATATTTCAGTTTAACTAAAAGTTTTAGATTGTTGCAATGAGATTTATTAAATATAGGTATAATAGATGTTAATTAATACTCGTTTCTCTATATACGAGTTCAAACTAGAATAATTTTACTTATAGAACAATATAAGTATATGAGTAACTCTAAGTATATTGTAGGATGAGGGGGTATGTGGAATCAATTATGAAAAACAAATGGTAAGTAGTTACATGCTTTTGGAAGGAGTTTCCTACCCTCCCGTTATATAAATCTTGGTCTTTCAATTTTGTTTCCATTCAACTTATCTTAAGTTTGACTAAATTTATATAAAAAATATTGTTAACTAGAAAAATGCCCTTGGTGTTGCAATGGGTTACATTGATATAATCTAAAATGAAATTAAAATTCATTTTATCACTTTTTACACATCATATCAATGTTTGTTATAGCAGCAGTAATCGATTTATTAGTCCTTACACCTCATATAAATAATTTTTTTCATAAAACAACAAATTGAAGTAATATAGACATCAAAAGGATGGATGACATCAAGTACTATTATGTTATTTTCCTCAATTAAAAGTTTGAGAGTGCCTAAATGAAATACTCGAGGATATGAAAGGATCCCAAACACATAATAGTGCATGCTTTTCTTATGATGTTGTTGAGTTTCCCATGAACCATGGGTTAAATACTCAATGTTCAAAAAGTCTCTTTGCTTGGTGAAAAGATTGCAAGTAGGGATGGATAGATAAGGATGAGCTAAAAGATATATCTAAAAAAAGCTTTAGATAATTACAAGTTATTGTTAGCGCCACGCACATAAATGCATTATGGCATTCCGGACACTCGAGGGGTTGTTAGGATGATGACATGCCATTAACAAACCGAAAGAAATCCACTAGTGTCAATCAACCTTTCCGCTCATTCGTTCAAACGTATCAACCTTTTCTCTCATTCGTTCGAAATGTCGACATTAATTTGTCGAGTTACCATAAAGTTGCCTTGGAATCCTCTATATAAACCACCAACAAGGCCATTGTTCCTCTCATACCAATCATCATTTGGTTGATCAACAAGTTCAAGCATAAGTTAATCGAGGCTTGACTAAGGTAATAAGTTTACCTTGTTATTAGTAAGTTAATTCATTAATGGAGAGGGTGATTGTTTAAGGATTGTTTTCTTTATTTGGGAAGTAATAAGTCGTTGGTTGTGTCCATCTAATTTTGTTAATTTGTGGCGTTCCACACACATAGTTCATGCATGTTATTGATTTTGTTAATTTGTGGCATTATATTACGAATTAGATAGTACCTAATTTCACTATGTGTGTGGAATCAATTTGAACATATAGATCGTTAGCAATGTCGAATGGATCGGAAGAAAAAGAAGTGAGCATGCACGGGGAGTTGCATGGCTCACCATCAACACTTTTGATTACACAACAAGAACAAGCAATTAATGAGTTTTGGAGGAAAAGACAAGAGGACATTGAGAATATAACAAACTTCAACCATCACAATTTACCCATGGGCAATATTGAAGAAATCATCGAGCCAATATTGGTAGTGTCACGACATCATCGACACTCCACCATATGTGACAAAGCTATGTGAGCTATTTGTCCAAGAATTGGGGCACCGTGCTTGGATGTGTGCCTCATCCCATGGCCGCTTCACCATACTCGAATCGGATATCAAAGAGGCCATTAATGCTACCAAGCCTTATTTTTTTCCTCAAGGGTGTTGTCCAAAGGCATGGGACGGATCCTGATCGGGAATCAATGTCCAACAATACGTCCCAACTCATGCGAGGTTCGTAAGATAACTTTTGAAAGTCCAATTTTTCTCCATTATCATAACTCATTTAACATGGAATCTTCACTTCCCTATTTTTCGTTTCAGGAAACACAATTTCTTGCATCAAGCTATGAGAGTACTAGAGTCGCCACACCAACCACATTGACTCCTCTAGTGGGCCATGGACAAGTCAGCGATGGTGTTGTTGTGCAGAAATGCCCTAAAATTATGATTGTGCAAGTGGTAACAACATTCATTCTACTAAGGATATGGTGGTTTTCGAGTCTACATTGCACAAATTGGGGAAGAAGACTCACAAGTTCCTCAAGATGACCATGTTCACGCAATTAGCACTACATTGGAGAAGAAGAATGATGAAGATATCAACAACATATCTACCACCTGAACTGGTAGCACTAAATAAATAAATAAAATCCAAGGCGATCATTTATCGATTGTATCATCAACTACTTTGATAAATGATATGGTGTGAGCATCAACTATGTATGCGTGTCCTACATATAGAAATAAGTTATGGGACACATTGTCTTGAGTTTTTATGTGAGTGGACTTCACTTGTATTTCCATCCACATTTATATAGTTTAATAAGGAATAAAGGTTGCCTCTTCTTTTTAATCCAATAGTCACACATATTCCATTTGATGCATCGAAATATCAATCGAAGGATCCAAACATAGCCGATGAAGACAAGTTGTGTTTATACGAGAAGACAATTTGTTTTTCATACACAAACTCAACACATGCCCTTGAACTGTCATTAAACATGGAAACGTACCTCTTTGGTGCTCATATAGGCGGAAAGCCAGTAGAGGACGAGAAAGCAGAGGAGAACACGGGTTTAGACGGGCATAGAGATGGTTGACCCGATTGGTACAATAAAGTAAGCTTGGTGCCAGAAATGTAAATGGTAAGTACCCAAAACTTATTTGAGAATGTAAAATAGAATTAATTTAAAGGCGCGGCTGCAAAATTACTGTAGTCGTTTTTGAACAACACTGTACTATTGGTTTAATTTCCGGAATTACGTACGTGAAGACCTTTTCTCCTCGTTTTCCAATTGTTTTTTTTTTTTTGTCAATGCAATGGAGCTCATCATCATCAAACACTGAAAATTAGAATTATCATTGCCAATCGTGACCATGATCTCACACTAGTACAACTGTGACGCGTGCCGCATGGGTTGCATTGCATGATGAGAGCCACGTCACACTAGACACCACCGTCCGTCCCAGTCCACTTCACTGACCCCAGTCACTGGACACTATCCCACAGACACATCCACCAACCTAATCCTAGCAGCAGAAGCATCTCCGCGCCACAGATGCCACGCCATCCGTCTCCCATCACTTGCTGCTGCCGGCGACGATCTCCTTGATCCGTAGCATGAGGTCCTTGGACTCCGTGAACTCCGGGAACACGTAGAAGGCGTGGATGGCGTCGGGGTACTCGAGCACCGTGACCTCCTTCCCCTTGCCGCGCAGCGCGTCGCAGTACCGGCGCTGCCAGTCCTGCAGCGGGTCGTACCCGCCGATGACGACCGTGACGGGCGGAAGGCACCGGCGTCGATGCCCGCGGTGGCGGCCTCGGGCGACGCCGCCTCGTGGTCGCGGTCGGCGCCGCGGGGCAGGAACGCGCGCCACATCCAGTCGGTGCGCGGCACGGAGACGATGGGCGCGCCCACGAGCCGCAGCTCGGCGGGCGTGCGCTCCTCGCCGCCGAAGAAGGGCTGGATGGCGATGAGCCCCGCGAGGCGGAGGCTTGCGAACGCCGACGGGTCCAGCGCATAGCGCCGCGCGACGTGGTGCGCGATGTTGCCCCCGCGCTGTCCCCCGCGAGGAAGCACCGCGCGGCGTCGATCGGCGGGGCGCCGGGGTTGAGGCCGAGGCCGCCGTCGTCGACAAAGCGGAGCGCCGCGAAGCCGTCGTCGTAGGCGGCGGGGAAGCGGTGCTCGGGCGAGCGGCGGTAGTCGACGGACAGCACGGCGGCGCCGGCGTGCCTGGCGATGCGGCGGCACGCGGCGTCGTAGGCCGGGGACGACGCGGAGAGGTACACGAACCCGCCGCCGTGGAAGAACACCACGACGGGCACCGCCGTCGGGCGCTCATCATCCTCCGCGGCGGCGCGGCGGGGGTAGAAGAGGCGCGCGCGGAGTGGTGGGACGGCGCCGGCAGGGTCGACGACGACGTCCCGCGACGCGACGCCGTTGCGCGGGGCCGCGGACGCCGCGACGCCCTTGTCGAGCACGCCGAGCAGGCGGCGGTTCACGGTGCCGTCGGCGCGGCACGTGGCGTCGGTCACGTACCCCGCCGCCAGCACGGACAGGCGCGTCCGCCACGACATCGGTGGCGCCACCCTCCCCTTCGCCGGCGACGCCAGCGCCGGATCCGCCGCGGCTTCACCCATGGCCGGCCGGACAGGCGCTGGACTCTTCTTCACTCTTCGAATCGAGCGCGACTGACAAGGGCTAGCTGGCTGTCCACCCGTCGTCGTCCTCGTCGCATCCCGCGTGCTATAAAACTAGCGAGACGGGGCGTCACGATCTTGGCGTTGGTGTGAGTCCTGATGGGATTGCGGGAGACGCACACGGTCGCTGACGTGTGGAGCCGACCGGATGCGCGACGACCTGTCAGTCGCGTGGCCACACACACGGGTCGCGTGCGCCGGGTGTTTTCTCTCTTGTGTCGTGATATTTACGAGGAAGAGGCCGGAGGACTCGTGGCGGGGCCGAGGTGTCAGCGGGGAGACCACGGCGCAATCGCCGGCGGCGGCAGGCTGGCAGCTAGCGTTGCGGTGGTTTCTGGTTGGCGGTGGGATCGGACGGGGACCGGGGTTGATGGCATTAATCGTGGGCCGTGCCGTGGCCGGAGATGTGGAGGAGGCGAGGTGGACGGTGACATTCACGCACGCAGGTACCATGTGTGTTGGCAGACTCCGGTGGCGGGAAGTAAAGGCACTGCCTGCAACCCACCACGGCGGCCCGGCATCGAATGCGCCGTCGTGGCCGTGCACGGCTCGACGAGAACGGCCGGGAAAAGGGGGCCAGAGTCCGTCTCCGGCAAGTTTTGTACTAGTACCTGCAACTGCACCTAGAACCGCACGGCATGGGTGAGCAGGGAGGGAGGCGTGTTGGAGGCGTGGCGAGACCGTTGCCGTCCTCGCGGCAAAGGCAAATTCTCAGGTTCCCGCGTTCCCCGGTGGGTGTTCCAGAAGGTGCCGACGTCGACGTGCCGGAGATCCCGGGGAGGCGTACATAGAGAAAGGAAAAGGAATTCGGATTTGGGCCCAGTTCGTCCCAGGCCTGTGAAATATCAACCGACCTGTCATGGACACGACCTGTCATATGGGCCACAAGACAGCTTTTTTTTGGGAAGTTTTTTTACACCCTCTATTTCTCACTCTAACACTATATATTTTATTTACCCCTCAACTTTTATAACCATTCAAATTACCTTCATGTCCTAGTTCATAGTTCGTTTAAAGGTGGTTTTATACCTTTTTAGTTAAAATGATAAATACTTGATCAGGTTTTAAAATTACACAAAACACATATACGTTTTTAAAACTTCCTTTTCGTGTGTAGAGGAGTATCTCCTAGGTTTTGAAACCCACAAGGCCCTCATTTCATTGTCATAATATTAGCACAACTTAAACTTCTCTTTTCTATAAAAATATTTATTGGAAAGTTATATATGTATATTTTTA
The DNA here is from genome assembly GCA_015847255.1 of Hyparrhenia diplandra. NCBI lineage: Eukaryota > Viridiplantae > Streptophyta > Magnoliopsida > Poales > Poaceae > Hyparrhenia > Hyparrhenia diplandra. The sequence goes on from JADLZK010011099.1 coordinate 168,003, forward strand.
TGAAAGCAATTTTCAAGACACCCTCTATTGATGTGGTTTTACATTTCCAAACTCAACGACTTAAAAGTTTTTATGATTTATATTCCCAATGCTTGACTCAAACCTTATCAAAACGACTTTCTTTTTCGTATACTGAAGGGAGTGTGATTGAGTGCTTCGAACAACTAGAATGATATTTTTTTTCCTTCACCCACCCTAGGCCTCCAATAAACATCAAAGAAATAAATGTTTTAACAAGAAAAAATAGGTTGATGTTGATAACTTGCAATTAAATTGTTGAAAGTTAGCGGGGATGACATGACTATTACTATTTAGTAGGAATGATGTGTATGGTTTCATTGTTTTGAGAGATAAACTTATATTGATTATTATAATATAGACACAGATACAAATAGAGTTAGAGATATAGATATAAAGATATAGATATAGACTAATAGATAGATATAATATAGATATAGACTAATGCATTTTAGTATGTCAATATCTTCTCCTGTGGTCTCCGCCCCTTGCTTTCATCTATTGAGGCGATCACTAACTTCTCACACACATGACTTCTTGATGTATCCATGTTCTCTCCTTGTACTAGTTGTCTATAACTTACCTAATATATATTTTTAAAAATAATTAAAAATACTATAATCTATGTATATAATATAATATTTTACAAATTTAACTATATTTACATGCTAATATAATAATATATATACTAATCTTCCCTCATTCTTTTTTTTTTTTTTTTTATTTTTTTAAGGAACGTGTGAATCCTCACCTAAACCACAGGACAAAAGTCGTCCAAATAAACAAAAGCCCAATAAACCCATTCGACCCCCTCTCCCCCGCGCCCCAATGTCTGACAACAAGGACGACGAGGCCGGCACCTCGCCGCCGAGGGTTGCGGCGGTGGCTCGGAAGCCATCCACCTACGCGCCCATGGGGGCGCTGCGGGCCGAGGAGTGCGCTATCCTCCTGGCGCTGGTCTCCGACGTCTCTCGCCCGCTCGGGGACGCCGTCGCGGATTTCATCGCACGCGTGCCCCCGAGCGCCGCCTCCGGTTCGGCTCCGCCGTCAGCTTCGTCCTCGAGGTGCGTGGCTCCTCGTGACCGGCGGAGACCCTCCCGCCGCTAATGTCTATTCTAGTTTCAGGCGCCGCTCTCGTTGGATTGTTGGGTTATCAGGTTTTTAAAGGCGCTTGTGCCAAGCTGGTGGGCGTGGTGGTTGTTGGAGGTCCGGGGTCCGGGTTGATTTGGGGAACAGTTAGGTTTGGCAATGGCAGGGCCTGGCTTATTCACTTCTTGGTTTGATTGTTGAATCGAATTTGTGGTTTTGGATGGGTTTTAGTGGCAATTCAGTGAAAGTTTACTGTTTTCAGTTTCCGCAGTCATGTTTGTGGTTCTAGCTGCTTTGTCTGAACTAAATCTTTAGTTGAAAAATAAGTGCAAGTTTTGGCTTTGGTCGATCTTAGAATTGTGGCTTGTGGCGAGCACACTACTAATGGAAATTAAAATTAGCTGCAGCCTTCTTATATCTCACTTAGTTGTCTGCTTGGATGTGGATTTGAGAATTTTGGTTAGTTGTGTACACAAAGAATGGCAATACAATTAGCTACTTTGGTTACTGCTGAGTTTTTGTTGGAGTATTGGTATGGAGCATAGCAGCGCTGCAGCGCATTGTCTGTCGGTCAAGTTATTTTGCATGAAAAAAAAAAAAAAAGTATCAGCTAACTTTCCAAAAAAAAGAAGTACCTGGTACTGATGAGGTTGTTTGGTGTCAGTGTAGAATGAATCTTTTTACTATTTTAGCTTTTTGTCTAGTGCTTTTACCATGATCCTTATCCTAAAGTTACCAGAGCAGCCATCTGGCATCAACACTGGAAGAGGCATTGCCTTAGCATTTCTATTCCTGTGGAGAGTAACCGAACCCTCCAACAGACAGTGCTTGAGGTCTCCAGAGTTTTGTGCTGGGAACAAGAAATAAAAATCATTTAGTCAGCTAGGCATGGAAATCTATACACATGACGATGTCTTCTTACCTGTTTTTTGGTGTAATCAATAGGCTAAGCTCAGATTTTCTATGTTCTTTGATCATCTTTGCTGTAAATTATATCGTTTTATTCTTTTATCCCACCAAAGGTGATGGAAGTATGCTGTTCTGTGTGTCTTGTAGTTTCAATATAATAGTAAGGATAAAGGGTAGTGAAGTGCAAGTTTTCTAACTCCTAAAAATAATGCAAGGTCTGATTTAAGTAGAGGAATAATGTGTTTCGTAAGGTTTTGTTACCTTTGTTTCATTTATACAGTTTTATGAGTTCTCCATGGCAAATGTTAAATTTATCTCATCTGTTTCATAATTGATTTTTTTTTTCTGTTTTAGTCAGTTACAAATAAGAAGGCACAGACACAAGTTGCTTCCAGAGCAAATAGGCTTGATTATATTTGTCATATCACCATTCCCAAAGCTTAGTATCATAAATTTGTTTGAATTATATATAATAGTCCACAGTTCAGGCTTAACTAGTGTGTTGAATTGTTGAACTGAGTCCACTGAAGTCCACGAAGGTTATTTTTTTTCACATGCGAAAATTACATCCATTGAAGGCACCGCTCTTTGGGGCCAGCAGCGTACTCAGTTCCCCTGGCTTACCGGGTTTATTGGATAAATAGTATGAACCAGCGAGGGGCCTTTTTTTGTTTCTAACCCAGCCTGAATTCGTTGCCAAAGGGTGCTACTTGAGCTCTGTTAACCAGTCATATTGCAGGCTTCTTTGCAAAATGTGTGGATTCTAAAGGAAATACTGTTCTAAGCAAGCTCTTTACTGGGCCTTTTAACCTGAAGGGCCTTTGTGCTCTTCTATCACTGGAATGAATAGAAAATATGCAGGACAGAAGTTCACAATCTAATTGATGTTCTATTCTTCCTTGGATTTATTCTCTTAGCATAGCAGTTAAAGCCAGGCTTTGATTACTTTACTTTTCTCTAATCAGGACAAGATGATGCTTCAACCTTCTGAGCGTTTAGTTGCATTTACAATTCTACATCAAGGTTATTCCTCACAGTTGGCAAATCCATTTCTTCCTCTTTTTAATAAATGTAAGCTGTAAAACTTGTCTATTCCTTTGTTATTTCAGTTTCAAAGTAAATCTGTTGCCATATGCATTAACTACATCAATAACTGAATGAGAAAACAAAAGTCTGTAGACCCACTTTATCTGTCACCCACTTTTTTACTTTCCCATGGTATTAACCTTAGGCCTAATATCCGGTTTAACCGAGGGATTACTTAATACATGTTGGCCTGTCCATTTTGTTATTTCAGTGAAAATTGCCAAAGAGTAACTACATTCAGTTATTTTTTTCGAGTAAATTATATTTTGCCAATTCCATTGATAGTTGGGCTACAGCTTCAACAAATCCCAGGTCTAAGCTGTAGTATCACTTAATCCTATATGCGAAAGTGACATGGTTGATGGCTGCAAGCGAATGCCATCGGTTCTGTTAACAAAGTAAATTATGCCTAAAAATTTATACTTGATAATGATATGTACATTTTTCTTGGTATGTTTTGTTGATTGTTATGACTATTCAAAGGTTTGATTTGTACACAGCTAGTAAATGGTTAGCGCTGCATCTATATTGTCCTGCGATTTACTTATCATGGCTTCCTTGAGTCCTTTGTATAGAGCCATGTATGAAACTTGTTACCTTGAGCATGTTGAACCTGTTGCAAAGTGTCTTAAGTTAGAGGTGCGATATAATGTTATACCAATCTGCATAAAATGTTACCCCAATTCAGAAATTTGCTGTGTTATCCTTTTGATTACCATCATGCTTAGCTGTGATTCTTTTTGCTTATAAGGAGACAAGTTACTGTTGCTATTGTTCTTATGTACCACACCAATAGCACAATCCAATGTTTTGAAGACCTTTGTACCTTTTGAAGTACAACAAATCATGTAAATGTTTGGACTTTGGAATCTGTCATGACTTTTTTTTTTTTTTATTCTTGCAGGCTGCATGTGATGAAACTTCTGAGAAAGCAGAACAGGCATTTGTCCAATTTTTGTTAAGTTCGACTAATGGAGACAATAGTGAGGTTGTGTAGTTGTCCAATTATGTATGATGATTATTTTGGAAACATTACATGAATTCAGGCTGCATGAGTGCTGACATATTGCACAGGATTGTGATGAAACATGGATATATAGTATATACTTTCCTTCCTAAAATGTAATTGTGTCACACCTTATATCTGAAAATATAAGGCATGACTTAAGTTGAACTTTGGTCATTTATTCTTTTCTTGCTATAAGTTGGTACCAACTAACTAATTATGTAGTTACAGAGCAACTACATTCAGTTTAATTATTGAAATACAAAAACACACACACACACCATACAATGTAGGATGGAGTAGGATAGATGATCTAGAAATAACAAGGAATAAAAGCGTTTGTTTGCCGTTAGATGGTGATGCAAACATTCTGTATTGGATGACTTGCAGTTGCAGCTGGCAATTGGTGAATGCTGCCGCACTGGAAGTTGTTTTTTCCCTACTACTCTGCTAGCTTATCCTCTAATTGTTCACATTTTATCGCCTGTATCAGAAAACCAGACAACATCACATCACACTCCAAGGTGGTGAGATTATCTCGAAATATGTGTTTGGGATTTAGGTGTTCTAGCAAGAGAAGATTAGGGAGTAGGATATTTGGTTTCTATGTTTAGGGGATTGTAATTGTATATCAGTTACTAAAGTTCAGCATTAGTTTCTTGTCACCTTGCTTACATGCATAAAAAAATGGTAGATCAGCTGAGGCAGCTCTCAGTTTATATGTTTACTAAAAGACATACTTCACAAGTTTGCGAGGTAGATCTCAGTTTGTACATTTCAGAAAAGATATACTTGGCATTGTATACTAACTTTGCTTTTCATTAATGTTCAGGTTCTGAAGCAGTCTGCCGTCGATTACTTGAATGGATCTGATTATGGATCTCAGGTAGACTTCATACAAATATGAAACTGAGTTCATACACTTGGTAGGCAAACTATGTCCAGTATATGTAGGATTATTTGTAAGATGGGTATCTATTTTTTAGGTCTTTTTTGCCAAGAGAGCAGCTTGAGAAACAATGTTCCTATGATGCTGCACGTCCTCTGCCCTTCTCTAGTAATTTCAGAGATGCCACTGTCAGAAGTGCTATTCCTGACCCAGATGTTTTCAAAGCTTCAGTAGTTCATCGGAGTATGTATACACAACTTTCTGCTTGCAATGACCGTTTGGGCATCCATAACTTGGAATTCATTTTACTTCTACTGGTTTGATTATGAACCAAGTTCTTCATTCATTATTCACAGGGTGTCCTCAATAATACCAAATAGAGACGACATGGTTGCTACATTACTTCAACAAACATCACTTAAAGGATTGCCTCCTCAATGGATACGACCCTCTCCACCAAGACTTGAAATTCTTGAAGGGGAGGTAAGATGCAATTTAATAGTTCTTTTTTTTTTTTCTCTCGGTACGCAGGAGACCTGCATATCTCTGCATTAAGAATTGTTTGTTTATTACACTATTTTATTTTTGAACATATGCATTTATCTATGAATGTACTTATGTACAGTTACAATGGTTGAACATAGACAACAACCATGAACTACTATGGGATGGTACCATGTGCGCGGACACTAGCCGAGGTGCTGTGATTCGAGATCTGGTCGACCAAGCTTGTAAAGGTCCACTTGCAGTGGCCCAGCAAGAGGTTCTTTCTGCAACCTTATTCTCAAATGGATATGCTGATAGTTCAGTCTACTAAAATAGTACCTGATCCATAGGATTTATGTCATTTAAAGAAATGCGGGTTTGTTAGTGCTTGCTTGTTTTATCATTTGTTTTTACTTGATTTCTTTAAATATGTTCTATAAAATAATAGAACTAAGTGTCTAAGCCCTTCGTGCTACTTATTTAGTTGGTTCCTTGTTAATTTGGGAAGTGCCCTTCAACTAACCTTGCAATGTAATTCCACCCTGAACTATGTCAATGCAAAATAGTTGTCATTGCTGAGCCCACATTACCATTGTTTTAAAGGCTTATGAGGTAACGATAGCTTTGATATGTTCAAGGATAAGATACAGTCAGCATAGGATCACATGCCAAGAAGTCTACCATATATATATATCCTATTTCTTCCTCATTGCTTTTCTTTTCTCTCTCTTGACTGACCGGACCAGGATTCCCTAAGAAACATCAGAACTGCTGTCAGATGGCCATGCACTTTACTGGCGTCTTTCCTCCCCTGCTGTACTGTTGTGCGATCGTGTCAGGCCCCTCCCAGCTATGGTTTACTTGTTGCTTCCTTGTGTGTAGAGCCCATGCCCGTAATATGTGCGTGAGGCTGCATCCATCTGTGGTCTATTAATATCTTGTTCTCTTCAAAGTTAGCTTCACTGGTTCTAATCCTGAATTCCTTGCTGATAAGCATTGAATATTAAGGTGTTACTGAGTGTAGGTTGTGTAATTGGTGGCCACTGGCAGTGAAAGCATTGAGTATTGATGTGTTGCTGAGTGTTACTTGTGATTGTGGATGGTCCAAGGGAGCACCTTGTGGAATATGTTAGTGTGTGATGGCTAAGATGACAAGTGATGGTGTCCAAAGGCATAGTGTCAGCTAGGCAACTTGGGTCCCCCAACGCTTAATGCAACAAAGGGCTGACCAGTGCCAATAGTCTCAATCTGAGGCGACTTGTCATGATGTGAAGGACAACTAGAGAAGTCCATGGGGCAAGAGTTAAGTCGGGAATGTCAATTTTTCATTGCATGCAAGAGGATAGAGATGTAGGATTAGTATCTTACTTTTCTCTATAAGACTAGAGAAGATGATGTGGAGATTGCCCAATCTAACTCAATCAAATTGGCTAGTTTATGGAAACTATAATTTGTTGGATTGATCCTAGTATCCTACTAACTATTGCCTTGTTTAAAAAGGAGCAACTGAATCACTAATATAAAAAGCATAAAAGGGTGTTTGGTTATTTTAAGTAGATTTTGCACCATTTAGGTTATATGGGTTTTCATGTATTTATTTTTACTGTACATTTTTAATATGCTAATTAACTAGAAACTGAGTTCTATTTGAAATTAGTCTTAAAAGTGAGTATGTATAGTTCATTCAGAAATAAGGGTCCTAGTAGAGATATATAAATAAAGAAAATAAGGCACTCACACAAAGCAACTAGAAGGGAGCTTGATGGATCCTCAAAAGGATGGTCTTCATGAAAGGGCTAAACAATATTTTTTTTTCTTTTTCCTTGTGGTATGGACTATAAAGGGTAGAACACCCGTTTTTCTCTCTCTCAATATCATACAATAAAACAGTGCATTTTTGCAGTGAATTACTATACGTACAGTACATCCATTGTTTTTCGACCAGCTGGTGAGCAAATGTGGTAATAAAGTTTTGTGATAGCATCATAGCAGATAGTGATAGGCGTGACATTTGGGTGCAAAAATGCTCTGCTATGTTAAAAATAACTCCAGGATGTGTTTGCGCTTGTTGCACTTTTTACTTGAACTTTTAAAAGTTTAGTGTGTTGCAAATGCTGGATTCACATTTTTGGGATGCTACTTTGTATTGTTCTAATGCTCATCTTATGTAGTCCATATTAGAAATAAACTGTGCTCATGTTTGTTTAATGCTAATATTTAGTATATATGCTATAACAGAAATGCATAGTTATGCATTCTAAGGATCCCAGCAAGGTCTACACCAGGCGCCGGAAACATGGTAGCAGGCCAACCCAATCATTGGGTTTCAAACAGGATTAAAACTGGAAAGATAAATATTATAGGCACATTTGTTTGTTGAATTGTTACTATGTTTCAAGATTTAATACACTATATGATTTTCTTAGCATAATTGTTAGGTACTTGTAGATAGGACAATGTGAGATTGGTCCACAGAAGAGAGAGCTTTTTATATATATTATGTGAGAATGTGAATACTGTGAATGTTGGATTATCTGTATTGAGCCATGTGAGTTGGTTAAACAATCCTAGAGATAGAGATGGAAACTAATCCTATTCTACCATAACAACCTGGATTCTTATGGATCCTTGCCATAATCATAGCATGAGCCATGTGAATGCTTAGACTAGAGTCGAAAGCGACAAGGTCGTTCAAGTAGATGATAGCCTCTTTTTGTTGCCAATAGAAGTAGCAATCGTAAGGCACCAACACGAGCACGCGCGTGCACATAATCAACTTGATCTTCGTTCCCCACTAGCGGCTTTGAGGGCTGTAGATGGTGTTCATTTGGATAGTGGATGTATTGCATTGAGCCCTTGGGTAGTTTATATAGACTTGGGAGGGAAGACAACCCGTAGATACATATGGCAATCTCACGATACACAATATCTAAACTACCAAATATATAACAGCCTGCCACAGTCGTAGCAAGAGCATTGATGATGGTTAGACTGGAGAAGAGAAGCCAAAGGCTAACATGCGCCCCTGTAGAGTAAAGCCAACAAGGAGCTCATGCTTCTATAGCCCTTTGTCCGATGTCGAGGTAGCCAAGCGTGAGGGCGCAAAAGCTATGGTCGGAGCCATGCTGGAGATAGCCGAGGTCGATGTAGCTGCGATTTGCGCATATGAAGCCATAGGCGCACAAAGGCGCCATGGTGGTGACGGAGATGCGTCGAGGTAGTCATCGTGTAAGAGGTCGATGCCGAGATCTTATAATTAGGGCTGTCGTGGACGTAGAAGAAAGGCGAGATGCAACTGAGACGGACAGGGTGGGAACAAGACGGTCGATGTAGTCAAGCCGCCTGAATTGAGATGTATGCCGGGTTTGCCGAACCTAGCAACTCGTTGGGGATGAATGCATGCGCCGGTATCGCCAATACCGGATGTACAAGGGAGAGGGCTCCAACAAGGAGTGGTTGTGTTGGATGAAGAACCAGTGCGGAATGGACGCTTCCAACCCAAAGGTGTAGGTGGATGGATGTATTGCATTGAGCCCTTGGGCGGTTTATATGGTGTACAAGACTTGGGAGGCAATGTCACCCACAGATGCATATGACCGTCTATGATGCACAACATCTAAACTACCAAATATACTTTAACAAGATAGCCACGCAGCAAAAAGAGTAACATGAGGCAGTAATCTCAACGATGATAGTGTTGACTCAATCGTTGGTTCTCGGAGAGGCAACACCTCATGGTTGTCGATGGTAAGCTAGTGATGATCTAGTGTTGGATGACAACCAGGTAAATAGGCACTTGGGTTGGCGCAAATAGGGCTTGACCTAGGTGGGAGGTGCGACCCACCTATGGCCTAAGTTTGGTTGAGAGGGGGCCCATCAGCCTATATGTCCACTATTCATGATAGCAGAAGCAAAACCAGCAGAAGGTTCCGAGGCCCAGTAGTAAAAAAAAATGTCGCATGTATAGTCTCCTGTTGGGCCTTTAGTATGTGCTCATTGGCCTTCGCCTCGACATGATGGCGCCTTAGGCTCCTCGGTCCTCGCTCGTTCGCTCATCATCAACATGTAGAATAGAATTGGCAGCAACACCAGCAGTAAGCTTGTTTTCAAGGTTGGTATGGATTGTTTGGATTGTTGCCGGTTGTTTTTTTCCATTGCGTGATTCGATTCCAGTTGCGCCCTTGCGTGATTTGATCTGCATTTACTTATGCTGTTTGTCTAGGGGTTTGAATTCTGAGAACTCAATTTTGGGTGCTTTTGCATCTCTAGAACTAGAATTGGGAATACTGATCCGTTGCTACTATTTAGTTTTGGCTGTACACATTGTTTTTCAAAAATTAAGCATACTATTATTGTTACCTGCTTTATCATGTTATAAATGATAGTGCCCGTTCACCCTAGGGTCCTCGAACTATAGAGCCAGCCCTAGGCGCAAAGGATGCAGACCGGTCTCTGATGGGAGGGGGGGACAGAGAAAACCCAATCTAAAGTGTTTGGAAAAAAAAATCTCTACATGTTAGCATCACACTGTGTTGGCAACCATACCAATAGTTTGCAAACCCTGTGGAGATTAACTCTTTAGGGGTGGTGCAATGTTGAAGCATGGAGGCAATAGTTCAGGAGCAGTGGGCGCTTGCTTTGATATCATGTGAGGATATGCATACTATGGATATTGGATGATTTCTATTGGGCCTTGTGAGCTGTTTGTATAGTACATGGTGGCTTGGATATTAAGATATCCTAGAGATATAGATGGAAAATAATATTACCTACCATGACGACCCAGATCCTTGCCTTATACAAGTATTCCTATTTTACCAGCATGGCCCCAAAGAAAGATCTAATAAAGGTTACCAAATTTCTTATTGTACCTCAGGATGTTAATACTTGATGCTCTGGCTAGTAGCTGACCTAGGATTTTGTAGTTGGGTACTCCCAATAGAAGCTTTTATTTCACATGTAGCTACCGAGCTGGGTGTGGTAGAGAGTTAGTGCAGGTAGACATTGGGTTCTAGGCCTTCACTTCTAAAATTAGGGTTGGGTAACTAGCCAATTAAACTAACTTTCGCTTTCATTGAAATTGATATGTTATCATTTGTTATAGTCTCTTGTGTTGTTTGATACCCAACTTCAAACTGAGCTTACCGAGCCAAGCCAAAAGTTGAAAGTCATTCAAAATAACCTAATTTGATTTTAAAGAAAAATGAGTTGATCACAGCATTTTTTAAATCAGCCACCAAGCTGGCCTGCTGGGTGCATAACCATTCCTAGGTGCTGCCTATTAGCATGCGTACAACCTTTGTTAGATCTATGAGTGATTGGTTAACCACCTTGTTGAATGAAGAAATGTAAAAAATAGGAAAAAAGCTGAAAATGAAACATCTAGATAGGGAAGTCAGTTATAGATCTAGGAATACAAAATGTTAGTGCTATCTTTACAAACATAGAATACAGAAGTAATAAATCATAAATAAACTTGCATGTATTAGAAGTACAATGGTAGTAGCCACAACATGCGATGTGCAGGTGGTTCTAGCTCAACAAAGTGTTTATCTGGCATATTACAGGGATGCTCTATAGTGGTATATTTTGAAATTTTGATCATTTTACACATCTAATGAATTTATTAGTTCTTGCAGAAAATTATTGAAGATCTGGGGAAGGACTGGAAACTAGTCTATCGTTGTGGGATGACACCACAGAAGCTCCCTGTATGTGCTTGCTTCTTACAAAATGCTGAATACTTTGCCTGCTTTGCTATTGGTCTGACTGTCTGATCACTTTCTGCTTCCAGGACCTTGTTGAACATAATCCACTTATAGCTGTCGAAGTTCTTTCAAAGCTAATCAATTCTCCAGACATGGATGCGTATAAATACTAGCTTTTTTCATTTGTTTTATCTTTGTCCTTGTAATTATTGTGTTTTTTCTGCATGTCAGGTTTCACACTTGCCTTATTGTTTGACAGATACTTGATGTTATTGTCCATATGGATATGAGTTTGCATTCAATGGAAGTAGTAAACAGGCTCACTACTGCAGTAGTTTTACCACCAGGATTTGTTCACGACTATATCTCAAACTGTATTCGATCATGTGAAGACATTAAGGTCTGTTTTTAATCATGCATTCCATCTTTTCTTGTAGATCAGCATCTTTTAATAATCATGGTAACATGATTCCAGCATCAGTTCTGGGCTGATAAAATGTTTATTGGGTTGAGCACTACTTGTCTTCGATCAAATTCTGTTTATCCCAGGAACATGAATTTCATTTTATATGTAAATTAGAAGCATTGCATAATATGGACCTAACATCCATTCTTCCATACCAAATGCAGCCACCTCCAGGTGGAATCATGGCATTGATTTATGCTTTAGAGACCAATTTAACATGATTTTTTGGGGGGATAAATAAATAGATAATTGTGAGTTAATGATGTTGTCTACGAAGTGTTGTATTCACACTATAATATTTCAGCTTCAAGTTTGAATATCTATCGAGTACAGCGATCTATTTACTCCTGATATACTACGATGGAGTGTTAATATTTTCCTATTTACTGCTTCCTTCCTGCACATGCTAAATTGAGGGCCCACTTTTGTTTCAGTTGAGTATTTGAATAAAAACTGAACATTCCTAAGCGTGTTAAATGCTACACATGATGTAAGTGTTGATAAACCTTCTTACCTAACATTGTTTGCAGGACAAGTATATGCAAAATAGACTAGTGAGACTAGTATGTGTTTTTCTACAGAGCCTCATTCGGAACAAGATAATAGATGGTGAGTGTATCGATGTGCAATTCTCATATTGCACTTCTAATGCAGTTCTCTATTAACTTTCTCTATTATGCTAAGGAAAATCATTAGAGATGTCTCGAATTGTACAGTATTTAGAACTTGCATGTTCTCTGTAGGCTACTTTTATGGTTCTAAAGTAAATTAACACTAAAAAATCATGCGGTTTAGTCATTAGTAGGGAGGTGGCTCATCGTAGTTGCCACTTACCTGAGATTTTTGAAGTTTTCAATTTTTCATCCTTTTATAGGAAGGTTTTAAATGGGAATGTAAACTGGTGATTGGTGTACTTATTATATGTGAAAATATTAAATTATGCGAACTGTATGCACAGTGAATTAAGTTTCTGTAACTCAGTTGGAACATCATAGAAGCATGGTTAGAAATCTGTCTCCCCAAAATTGACTGAAATTTTAAGTGATTATTTTTTCCTTGACCTTTTGATGCTTGTATGCAGTAAAATCTGTTGCACAAAGCTGTGTCCCCTGAGCTGGGCCCCTCAGAATATCTGGACTTGTTTTCAGGGTCTATTGGTTTCTTTCACTGTTCGTGTTCATAGAAGAAGGCTATTTCATGCATATTGATTTTCCTTCTTCATTTGAGGGGGCCTGTGGATTTAGAGTTTTAGACTTGTGATGTTTGCGTATTACTTATTCTGTTATTGCTCAAGACTGAAACACCATACTGTGCAAAGGATGACATTTTTCTAGATGCTTGGTTGTGTGCAGTGCAAGATCTCTTCGTCGAGGTGCAAGCATTTTGCATCGCCTTCTCGCGAATAAGGGAGGCAGTGGGGTTGTTCAGGCTCCTCAAATCTCTAGAATGAAGAGCGATGCACCGTCTGCAGGCTGCTGGATTCTCCAAACAGAACCTTCCATTGTGTACATTCATGGCTCTGTTATTGTTGCCAAACTGGTGATCCTGGCATAGGTCTGAACTCTGTAGGGAATGGCTTTTGTTGGCGTATTAGTTGTCATCAAGCTGTGTCCCCTTCAGACATTGAGGAAAAACAAATAGCTCTGACAGGTTGGGTTGGAGGTAGAATTAGTTCTATTGAGATTGTTGCGGCGTCATGTAATGTGCAATGCGGATCCCCGTGGGGCTTGTTGTCCTTGTGCATTAGGCAACAAAGGCAAAGCCCCCGTAGGCCATAGTTGGCTCGAAATGAGGCAATGGTACAATGAACTCTGAAACAACCGGGCTAGTGTAGACTGTAGGGTACATTTTTCTAGCCTCAGAAACGGGTGCTTGCTTGACTGCATGAACCCTTCACCTGAAATGAATTTTGTCATACCTCTGTTTGGACAACATTATACAAAAATACATGATAGACTCGAGATCAGATTACATAGAGATGAGGCAGCTATTGCCTGGTATATGTATCATATCATGTCTGGAATGCAGCAAAGCTGTATCCTGTGGCTCCATGAGTTGTTTCAGTTTCCTTGAGACGCATTTGGTTTTCCTGCGTCCAAGAGTTGAAAAAATCGGGTTGGCCTGGGTCCGTGGTCGTCATCCATGAACGCAGCAGGGGCACATGAAGGCTGAAGCAATCAGGAGCTTGGCGTCACGCACGCCGCAGTTGCCGCCACCGCCGTCCACCAGCTGCGTCACATGGGAGGCACAGGGTTCATGCGGCTGACGGAGTTGCCGTCCAGTTCGCCGACATGCGTTGTGACTCCTCGCCGGCGCCGGGAGCATCCCATGCCCTTGTGCTCTGCTTTGCAGCATGGTAACATTCTTTCCCGGTGTTTGTGGCTGCTGATTATTTCTAACCAACCTCGAAGTGCTTAAAAATATAATTTGTAGGTTACCTCGAACATGAAAGTTTTATGAAAAAGAAAATTACAGTTGAAGCGGTAAACTGAGTGTAGTAGAGTGACATTTGCACTAATTTTTTATTACCACTTTTACTGATTTTCTGTCTTGAAGGGAGCAACACATCATAATGTATTTTCTCTTCTGCATTGTTCAGTTCAAACATGGCCGAACCTGCACACACAGACAACGCATCACTGGCCGGCTTCACGTTTCAGTGTCGTTGAAATGCTTCCTCCTTGGCTCCTTGGAACAAAATTCGTCAGAACAAAAGTGCTTTGTGTTCCCTGCAAAATGCCAAAGCACGCACGCATAACCGCCCATCAGTGCGCCCTTGATTGGTTGTAGCACAACAGAACATGACCTAAACTAATTGCTGCCGTGCTTATTGCTTAACCTGTCAATACTTAAGGCCTGGTACAATGCATCAGTTTGCAAGTTGGCGGCATAAAAAACTGTTAAAGTAGCTACCAAAAGCTATCCTGATTTGATCGATCTTGGTAATAAGCAAAATAATGCCATGATTCCCTTGGGCCCAACACTTTGGCTACTTTTTCATGGACAGTAACTTTCAGTCTTAAGCAAGTAAATAAACAAAGGAGCAATACAACTAAACTAAGTTGGGCAAAATGATGTATGTGTTTGCCTCCAAAAGCCAATGCATAGCCGTTGAGGCATGCTCAGTTTTTTTATTCAATCATGATGAACTGTACGGTTCAGGATCATCATCAAATAGACCGATCTTGATCTAAATCGTGCAATATTTATTAAACCATCGGCCCCAATGCGTGGCACATGGCCAAATTGTGGCTTCAATGGTCTTGAGGGAGGAACTGACAAAAGGGACCAATGTGACAGTTTAGTTGAGCAGACATGTGGGGCTACGCATGCCAGACACCATTACTGTATATATATATATTTAGATAAGGACCACTACACTGTATATTTACAGCTACAATCTTCTAATTGAACTACTAATAGCCATACATCTCTAGAGCTTAAAATTTATTCAGATCTGGGCAAGTTTTATTTTAATGAGCTTTGGGCTCAGATTGGAACTGTTAGTTTCCAAACTGAAAGCTGCCATTTCCTCAAAAAAAAAAAAAAAAAAAAAAAAAAAAAGCTGCCCCCAATATATAATAAGTTCACTGAAATGGATTTTTTTTTCTCATTTTGGGTTTATTTGCTGCAAAAAAAAAAAAAAATGGTTAGGGTGTAGTTTCAATGAAAATCCTCGGTATTTTTCTCTAGAAGCCTTTCTAGTGCCTGATTGCATAGTCTGATAAACCACTATTACACATACTAATACACTGTACTAGTTCACTGCATCTACAGATAAACAAAGGTGCCGACAGAAGCAAAGTTGCCAAGGACAGTTGGCCGTACATCCCCACGAAGCCAGCCATAATATGCATGCTTCCATGTGCTTCAGCAGCAGCATCTGCAGAAATCTCGCTGTTAGATTTGCTCATTACATGTTCTTAGTGCGGTTGCTGGATGCTCGATCTGGGCTCTCGTTTACTTGCTTGATCACTCACTCCCTTTATTCTTGATCCAGTGGTCGGACGTTGGATGCCAAGTATTTGTCTAGTTTTGGATTGACTGGGTGCTGGAAGAACAGTGGTGCAATTATTAGTATAGGTCTTGGGATTGTTAGGGAAGTTAGGGGTCATTACAGGTATGCTGCCTTTGGCATGTCAGGATTTAATTTGAAGGAACGCTCTGGCAATCAGTGATTTTTGGGTAGAATTCTGCTAAGATAAGTCATGTTGGAAGTTGGCTCTTATGTTCTTGTATACTCTTTAAGTGAGTAGACAATACAGGTAGTAGATATATCGCGATGTTCGGTTACCAAGTTTTCATCGAAGGAAAAATTTTCTTGGAGATGAAAACGATCTCTTCTTTATTCGAATGTTTACTAAAAGTAACTATTTTATTCGGGTTGTGAACTGAGTTCTTTTTAAAAAACACACACTTAAAACAGTAGCCAAACATTGTTTTAAGGCAAGCCAGAATGGCCTGCAACTATTTTGTTTGATGTGATTGTTTGATGAGAGAAAAGGGTCCATTTGGCCGTATGGGCAGATAGACAAACACTTGCACAAAATTTAGCCACTGATTTTATAGGAATCCGCCAGCTTGATTTATTAAAACAGATCCCATTATTTTCTTGAAGCATCCAAATTCTTCTTCAAATAATTGAACTTCCCTTCTTTTTTTTTTTAAAAAAAAAATACAAACTGCATGCTGAGAGCCTTGGCAGAATAAATTTACCAAATGATTTTCCATGCACAACAACTTGAGATGTGCAATGAGTATATATAACTAACTTGATTGGTCAGGCATCCACTTGGATCGATGTAACTGACGCAACAGTACTGGAACTTGAAGCCACATTAATTCCAGCCAGTTGAGAAACCTACAGCTGTTCATGTTGGATTCTTCTGGAGACCCAGTGCGAGAAGAGCTGCATATATAATTAGCAACCTCCATTTCCAAATGATGCAATCCTTAGGGACATACGTGTTCACCTCGTCGCCCACTCGAAGTATCATGTACCTACAAACCCATCACAATGCAATCACACACACGTATATTACACTAAAGACGTCTTTGTTGATGCAATCTGGGGCAGGATGAGGCCTAAACAAATGTGGCTGGGGTTGATCTGGCCCTACACAGGGAGACCAAGGAGCACCCAAGAATCTAGCGGTCGCCATATCCTGCCACCATGCTGCGATTCTCCCATTGTCAAGCACATGACCTTAGGGTGTTGAAAAGGCTGTGTACTCAAGCAAAATAAAATAAAAAACCTTGTGTACCTAGCTAGGTGTTGTTTAGCTCCATTTTGGCGTGGAATTGTGGTTAGTGATTAATTATTAGTGGTTAGTGTCGAATAAAGTATGGCGGAGATGCCTTTAGTAGGTTAATTGTGCGCGCGGTGTTAAGTATGCTCCACGTTGGTTAGGGTTGTGTTTGTTTCAGTTTAATTATGGGGTGACGAGGACATGAGGTGTGCCCCCTATATGATGTTGTTGTTTCGGTGGAGGGAGCAAGGGTCAACACTAAAACACTAGGTTAAACAATGAAGATATGCAAGCAGAGATGGGGAGTAAGGATAGCATGTAGATATTTATGTTTCTTTGATGGTGTGGTTTTGAGGACAAAGGAAGAAAACTATATGAATTGATCCCTGGCACTAGTGGAAACTGAAATACCACTGTTGGTGTGGATCTTTTCGGGTGCTTTAATCTAGAAAGCAATAGAAAATATTATGCATTGAACTTTCAATTTTCATATAAAACCGATAGACATTTGTAAGATTGTTTTGACTATGGAAACCTGATATAGGAAAATTAATTTCACTGTCTATTGTGTGTGACTCAAATGGAAATTCCATCAGTTCCTATCTGTTTTATGAAACTCACTAATTACGATGAAAAAAAAGATACAACCTAGCAAGAAAATCTGGTCAGGCACGCTGCACACGGATACCATAAAAAGGATTCAAAATCCCTAGCATGCTCGTTTCCATACCGTGTGCAACACATAGGTGGTTAATGGAAAAAAGGAAAACAAAGAAAACCCCCAGACCCTATCTAAATATTTGTGTGTATATGCGAAATTTGAGTTGAAGTGTTTGAATTTTTTGTGTGATCCATGTGTTCAAACACTTATGACCATACTATTCATATTATCCGAGGAATTGAAAGCCTAATAAGATTTCTAGAGGAAATATATATGCTAATAATATGCCTCCATTATATAAATCTTAGTCTTTTAATTTTGTTTCCATTCAACTTATCTTAAGTTTGACTAAATTTATAAAAAATATTGTTAACTAGAAAAATGCCCTTGGTGTTGCAATGGGTCTGTTGATATAATTTAAAATGAAATTAAAATTCATTTTACCACTTTTTACACATCATATCAATGTTTGTTATAGCAACAAGTAATCAATTTATTAGTCTTTACACCTCATAAAAATAATTTTTTAATGACAACAACAAATTGAAGTAATATAGATATCAAAAGGATGGATAACATCAAGTATTATGTTATTTTCCTCAATTAAAAGTTTGAGAGTGCCTAAATGAAATACTCGAGGATATGATAGGATCCCAAACACATAATAGTGCATGCTTTTCTTATGATGTTGTTGAGTTTCCATGAACCATGGGTTAAATACTCATGATGTTAAAAAGTCTCTTTGCGTGGTGAAAAGATTGCAAGTAGGGATGGATGGATGGATAGATAAGGATGAGCTAAAAGATATATCTAAAAAAATCTTTAGATAATTATAAGTTATTGTTAGCGCCACGCACATAAATGCATTATGGCGTTCCAGACACTCCAAGGTTGTTAGGATGATGACATGCCATTAACAAACCCGAAAGAAATCCACTAGAGTCCATCAACCTTTTTGCTCATTCGTTCTGAAACGTATCAACCTTTTCTCTCATTCGTTCTGAAATGTGGACATCAATTTGTTGGTTACCATAAAGTTGCCTTGGAATCCTCTATATAAACCACCAAGGCCATTGTTCCTCTCATACCAATCATCATTTGGATGATCAGCAAGTTCAATCAATATTAATCGAGCCTTGACTAAGGTAATAAGTCTACCTTGTTATTCTATAAGTTAATTCATTAATGGAGATGGTGATTGTTTTCTTCATTTGGGAAGTAATAAGTCCTTGGTTGTGTCCATCTAATTTTGTATAGTTTTTCAAAAGGTCATGCATGTTATTGATTTTGTCAATTTGTAGCATTATATTACTTAATTAGATAGTACCTAATTCATTTGTGTGTGTGGAATCAATTTGAACATATAGATCGTTAGCAATGTCAAATGGATCGGAAGAAAGAAGTGAGCATGCACAAGAGTTGCATGGATCACCATCAACACTTTTGATTCTGAGAACAAGAACAAGCAATTAATGAGTTTTGGAGGAAAAGACAAGAGGACATTGAGAATATAACAAACTTCAACCATCACAATTTACCCATGGGCAATATTGAAGAAATCATCGAGCCAATATTGGTAGTGTCATGACATCATCGACACTCCACCATATGTGACAAAGCTATGTGAGCTATTTGTCCAAGAATTGGCGAACCGTGCTTGGATGTGTGCCTCATCCCATGGCCGCTTCACCATACTCGAATCAGATATCAAAGAGGCCATTAATGCTACCAAGCCTTATTTTTTTTCCTCAAGGGTGTTGTCCAAAGGCATGGGACAAAATCGATCGAGAATCGGTGTCCAACAATACGTCCCAACTACTGCGGTACATAAGATAACTTTCAAAAGTCCAATTTTTTCTCTATTATCAGAACTCATTTAACATGGAATCTTCACTTCTCTATTTTCGTTTCAGGAAACACGGTTTCTTGCATCAAGCTATGAGAGTACTAGAGCTGCCACACCAAACACATTGACTCCTCTTGGGCCATGGACAAGTTGTTGATGGTGATCACCAAAATATTGTTGTGCAGAAATGCCCCGAGAATTATGATTACGCAAGTGGTAACAACATTCATTCGCTAAGGATATGGTGGTTTCTAAGTCCACATTGCACAAATCTGGGGATGAAGACTCACAAGTTCCTCAAGATGACCATGTTCCTACAATTAGCACTACATTGGAGATGAAGAATGATGAAGATATCAACAACATATCTACCACCTGAACTGGTAGCACTAAAAAATAAATAAAATCCAAGCTGATCATTTATCGATTGTATCATCAACTACTTTGATAAATGATATGGTGTGAGCATCAACTATGTATGCATGTCCTGCATATAGAAATAAGTTATGGGAAACATTGTCTTTAGTTTTGTGTGAGTGGAATTCACTTGTATTTCCATCCACATTTATATGGTTTAAAGAATAAAGGTTGCCTCTTTTTTTTAATCTAATAGTCACACATATTCCATTTGATGCATCGAAATATCAATCGAAGGATCCAAACATAGACAGTGAAGACAAGTTGTGTTTATATGAGAAGACAAGTTGTTTCTCATACACAAACTCAACACATGCCAATGAACTGTCATTAAACCCGAAACGTACCTCTTTGGTGCTCGTATAGGTGAAAAGCCAGTAGAGAGGACGAGAAAGCAGAGGAGAACACGGGTTACCGTTGCATATTTTTGTTTGAACTTTATTCTACTTAATGAAAAATGCACAATGGTGTGGTCTTAAAAAAAAATTCATATATATAGATACACTATCAGTCCATCCTAAAGTTATTTTCCCACTAGAAATTATATAGGCAGGATATATCTAATCCGATCAAATATAATTAAAAGAAGTGCTAAAGAACATTAGCCACTTTTGAGCGAGTGTGGATCCTGTTCACACATGTAGATTTTTTCTCTTCATTTAAAACCGACCATCAGCATCAGCTTGTGCTCACTGCCGTGCCGTTGGAAACTGATTAATTAAAAACAGCCGGCTTGATGAATGGTGCCTGCTGGATCAAGAAACTCCCAAATGCAAGCAATCGGGACCTCTCACCGTCACAGCATGCATTTTCTAAACACCACACACCGTCTGTGTCCAGGCATTCTAAAACTTCTGAAAACCATGCCGATAAATAATGGATGGGGCTGTACTTGTGCGACGTGTGCTGGGGGCATGATTGGGGCCAGATCGCGCCACAACAGGCCCTGCACCTGTGGTGGCCTCCGTTGCAAGTTCACAACAGCAGTGACCGGGTGCACACCTCTTCATGAATGGCTTCCATATGTGTGGTGACTCTTTACTAATGGAGGTGCTCTAATAGCAAAATATATTGACCGTGGGCCTCATATATAGACAAAGGAAAGATACAAAATTTTAAAAACTTTTAGACCTGGAACCCAAGCTGATGAGTTGGCACCAAATAACATATATAGTAGCCAGCTTGATTGTTGGGGACCCTTATATGACAAATAGATAGCACTACAAGCAATAGTAGGATACACATGGTACAACCATTAGACTATAATAACTGTCACCAAGAGTGAATAATTGTATCATATTGTCGGAGCCACCAATGCAAAGCATGAAAGTCTTTGATGATTAATTAAATTGGTCGTATATATCATCGGCATCATCCTTGCAGGATAGGCTGTTATCGGATTCACCTCAATCCACATGTGTTGAGTGAACTGGGGGCGTAAATTAGTTCAAATTCCACTCCAGTCCATACCAATATATATGGATATATATATATGAATTCCAATACATCCAAACAAGGCCTAAAAAGCATAGGTAGTAGTAGTACGCCACACCATAGAAGAAGCATCTAGGTTCTATTACAAACCATCCATTTCAAAATTATTGTTGTCTTATTAGTTTTTGTCCTAAGTCACTCGTTTAATTTAACCATTTTTTTTGGCCCCCTTGCTTTAGGAGTTCTCTAATAAGTGGACACTAGACTTCACCTTGAAAATGCTAACAAGATTAAAAGTAAGTAGAGTGAGGTTTAGTTTGGGGTTAGTTTGTAAACTTGCCCTCTTTGGAATTTGTATACAAATTCAGAGACTGAAATTAGTTTCATCAAATTAAAAATAGAATATATCTTGATAGTGTACATATTACTTCTGTTTAAAATTTTACACCACCACTTTATAGTTTTATTTCTAAGTTAAGTTTCTCTAATAAAAAAAACAAGAGGAGAAAAAAGCATGTACTGGTTGTTCTAAATATTGCTACACATCAAAATGCAAAGTTCTAATTGTTTACAACACTAACCACAAGCACATATCTACAGTTGTCATCATATACTAATCTCAAGCACAGATATAAAAGGGGTGAGCAGGCGTCCGACAGCAGCACACATATCAACATCTCTCGCACCATGAAGAAGCCGTCCACGCTCCTGCGTTCCTTCTCCTCGCGCCTGTCCACGCGGCTCGCGCCATCGCCGGCGGTGGTGGCTCCATGGCCGCCGGTCCGATCGGCCTACGACCGCTGGCTCACCGCTGAGCTGGACGAGCTCCGCGCCGACCCGCTCGCGCCCTGCACCAGCGCCGCATGGCTCGGCCGCGCGCTGAGCCTCGCCGTCGCCGCGCAGAGGCGCCTCGTCGCGTCGGGCACAGGCACAGGCACAGCGAGCGGCGGCGCCAGCAGCATCGACCGGAGGACCATCGACGAGTGCGTTGACGACACCGCGGAGCTGCTCGACGCGTGCGCCGGGCTCCGCGACCGCCTGGACACGCTCAGGGGCTACGTCGCCGCCACGCGCACCGCGCTGCACTGGCTCGAAGGCGGCGCCGCGGCGGCGGCCGCGCGCCCGCCGCCGCGGCGGCGTTCGCGGAGTGCGAGGCCGTGGAGCGGCGGTGCGGCGCCGAGCTCGCCAAGTGCGGCTCCAACCTCCGCAGGCTCGGCGAGCGGGCGCTGCTGCGCACCAACACCACCAGGCAGCAGCAGGCCATGGCCACCGACGGCGCGCACTGCTGCTGGTCCGATGAAGAGGCGGTGTCCGGCGCGCGCGCTCTGGCCCTGCTCGCCGTCGGCGCGCTGGGCACGGCGCTGGCGTTCCGGCCCCGCCGCAGCGTGCCTGTCCTCGCCGGCAGCAGCGGCGGCAGGACGTGGCGCAGTGGGAGAGCGCGCTCCAGGACGTGCAGAGGCATGTCAGGGAGGAGTACGAGCGGCGGAGGAAGGAGGGCGTCCCGTGCATGGCCGAGCTCGACGCCGCGGCGGCGGCCTGCCGGGCGGTGAGATGCGCCGTGGCCAGCGGGCGTGGCCGCTGCCCGCTGGAGACCATCGTAGTTGAGGCGAGGAGAAGGTGCGACGAGCTGGAAGGCACGGTGGCGGCGTTCGAGGAGAAGGTCGGCGAGCTGCATAGGGAGCTGATAGCTGTTAGGATGTTGCTCTTGGAGTGGACCCAGGTAGCAGGAGGGCATGAGGTGCTTAGATTTACCACCTGTACTCCTCATTCCGATGCATCTTGTCCAAGATTGACACGGTCTAAAAGAAGTGATTTGAACTGACAAAACAACCCACGAATTGCATGCATTTGAGCAACCGAAAACTGAAATCAGATCATTGAATTGGATTGTTGGAATCCAATCCAACCCATCAATGTTTTACAACTGCATCGGTTCACCGGTCATGATCCGTCTAGGCAAAGCGTCAAAACGAAGCAACGATCACCGAAGGAACCATCGAGAACGACTAGATATATACATGAGAATTCACAACTTGTGCTTCCCAAAATCAATACTAGGCTTGTTTGGGACAACTTAAATTGTCAATGCGTCGACTCGAAGCTCATTTCTTCAAAAGCTACCTTCACTAAGAAGCGAAGGAAGTTGGAAGCATACCTTTTGGGGGGTTCCGCCGTGCAAGGAAAGGAGTTGGCGCCGCGAGGGGAAGAGTTCAATAGCCACACATGGGAAAGGTGATGCAAGCACCGTGCACGTGGACTACGAGCCCAGCGGCGTCGCCAGTGCCTCTCGAGCAATAGAAGGGGCGAGAGGGTCGAGCGAACTGGGGAGATTTTTCACAGGCAAGACACCATGGGGTGAAGAATTGGATACGACAAGAAGCCTAGGACTCACATTTTGGGGGAGAGTTCATTTGTGTTTTGTTAAGCAAGTAAGAAGAGGCTCCAAACATGGCCTTGATCTGTGGACCTTGAACTACTGTTGCATCGAAACATATGCAAGTGGTGCATATTAACACATATGCCACTCAAGGACCCCTGAGTGGCATGGCCCTAGGCGGTTACCCCTCCTGCCTGCTTGGGATAATGATGGTGCACTGGCCAATTAATTTTTACTCCCTCGATTTTAAATTATAAGGTATTTTGGCTTCCAGGTACATTAGTATTTGCTATGCATTTGGGTATACACTATGTCTCAATACACAGCAAAAACAAACAATGTATCTAAAAAAGTAAAGACCCCTTATAGTTTAAAACAAAGGGAGTAGTAGATAAGTGGAGGAAATAAAGATGAACAATTCATATCTTTCTCAACAAAGCACAATGCAATCCTATAAAAAACACAAAGCACAAGGCAGTAAATATGCTGTTGGCGGTGAGGCTGTGCTTAAAACCACCGTTTGGAAGTTGGATTACATATAGTACAGAAGGTAAAACGGTGTGAAAACCCCGCTCTGCTCTCTTCGTGCCGGACAATACAGGCCCAGCGACGCATCTCTCTTGATGCTTGACGTACGCATCAGCGCCTGCCGTGCTGTGTTCACCACCATTTTGCATGAGGAGGCACGGACAGTGAGAGCGTCAAGAGGCTCTCATCACGGAAATGCCGTCCATTTTGCAGACAGGCGTCGTGCTGTTCACCAGCGACGGGGCGGCAACAAGGCAGCACCCATTCCTCTTTGTCGTCCTTCCATAAATTACGGTCACAGATTCTACTCAACCTTCCAAGACGAAATGTGTGAAACAAAAGGGCTCTGTGTTCCTTGCAAAAAGCCGATCGAAGCACCAAAACCAAGACCTAAACTACTAATTAATTGCTATCATGATAATCTGTCAATGTTTAAGATCTAGTACAATGCATCGATGTGTGCAAGTTGAAGGTATAAAATACAGGCAGGTACTGCTTTCAGTTGAGGCCAAAAGCTAGCTGGATTTGATAGATCTCAAAGCTTTGTCCATCAGCTTAATTAACAATCAATTTATCTGTGTTTCCCATGCTGTAGCTGCATCTATGTATGGCTCTGCATGTATTTTTTGAAACAATTCTGCTTACAATATAATGCCAGAGAGTTATCGTCTTCAGTACTGTTGAGCGTTCTGTGTTGAACATTATTCGCTTAAAATTGCGAACTGTTTAAAGTACTGAAAAAATCATATCTAAGAGCCTCTTTGATCCATTTAAAGTACTAGTAGGTCCAAACAGACCTACTAATTAATAAAACTTGCAAATTATTAGCTTAATGGTTGCTAACTAATCACTATTAGTTGCATGTAAAATTCCAGTAGGGGTGCGAACCCCTCCTGTTTCATAAAAAAAAAAAAAAAAACTATTATTTGCATAGTTCATATACGCCTTTAACTCACTGTCCAAACACATATTAGCAGATTGATTCAAACATCCTGCTGCCAAGAATTAAGACGGACGAGATTGTGGCTATACTAATCTCTAACTAAACTATAAATATATATATGATGAGCGAAGTGCTTTGCATTGCCTCCAAAGGCAATGCATTACGGATGGCCATCCGTCCGCACAGAAGGAGCGAGGCAAAATTTTATTAAATCACTGTTAGCTTCTAAGGTACCGGATCATATCATGATCTTGATCTAGTGGCAATGGTTTTGGGAACTAAGAATAATTGCCAAAAGATTCCCCATCTGTGCGAAAGGTTGATGCTTATGATGAAGACTAAAAAAGGGACTCAGCATGTGTCATTTTAGTTGAGCAGACAAGTTGGGAGCTTCCTTTGTGCCTAGCTTGAACTATGATGCTTTATATATTTTCTTTTTCCTTGTACCTCGTTTCAAATTCTGAAATTTTCAATGGCCACGGCTCCATCGTCCTGTCAAGTGAATGTATTTGAAGTTTTACATTTCAAAACTGAAATTAGAGTCACCTGCACTGTGTAATCACAAAAAAAATCAAATATTTTTGCACATATGTTTCAAAAAATATTTTGTGGGGTGAGTCTTATGATGTTTCTAGTTCAAGCTACTTTGTTTTAGCTTAAACTCTAAATTTGATGTGGAGTACTGGAGCTGGAACCCCTATCAATAGTGGACAGCATAATTTATAAGTTCAATGCATAATGAGCGAGAGCAACTTGCATTGCCTAATAAAAGAGAAGCGTTTCTTTTCACTTTGAGCAGCAGCAAAGGTGCCATATGGCAACGACAGTTGGTCGTACACCACCGCAAAGCCGCCGGCCAGACCAGGCTCCAGCATGCTCTTGTCTCCATCCATGTGCGTAGCAGCAGCAGCATCTGCAGCAGAAACATCGCTATTAGACTAGACCCCAGGCTTACCAAATTATTAATCACTTTCACCCATGAATTAAGCGATAGTGCGGTTGGATACTCTTGGCACTGCTTTTTTGCATACTTAATCACCACTTTGGTTCTTAATCCAGTTGTCGGATGTTGGGTGTTAAGAGTTATCTAACTCTAGGCCTAGCTACACATATGTATTCTCATGCACACACTACACACTCTAGCAGCATCGGTCTTGGGATTGTTAGCGACAGGGTTGCTAGGGGTCATTACAGCCTTACAGGTAGGCTTGCCTTGGGCACAAGCTACAGATCATAGTATAGTAGATTTCCTGAAAGATTCTGGTGTTGAAATTTGGGACTCATCATGATCTTGAGTCTTGACTGAGTCGAAGATACTGATATGAGCGGTTCGTTAGCAAATGTTTCAACACACAAAAAAATTAATTTGGTACTGCCAGTGCTTCTGTGTTAGCTTATCTCCGAACAGCTACATATGGGAAGGATTTCTTTTAGATGTGATGTGTGAAATAACTTCTTTTTTTTTTCTATTTTATTTCTTGTTTAAATGGCAAGTTTCAGCTGGATCAAGGCAAGTTTGAATGGTGCAACAGTTATTCTATTTGATGTGACGTTTATCTGAAATCAGAGTAAGGTTTGGCCATATGGGCTTAGGAACACTTGCGAGAACATCTGACCATGTCCACTAATTTTCTTATAAACCATTCACCTTAACTTTTATCCAATATCCAAATTTTTATAAAAACTATTAGCCTGCAGATCCATCATAAATGGAATTTTCTTCGTTATTTTTTAATAAATAAATAAATGGAGCTGCTGACTCCAAGTGAAGCCTTGGCAGAATTCAGTATCCTCCCAATAATGCGCTATATTTATTTTCCATTAACAACTAGTATAACTAACTTGATTGAGCAGTCATCCACTTGGATGTATTATATAACTGGCACAACAGTATAGGAACTTGAAGCCACACATCAACACCAGCGGCAAAATCATGCGATGGCCACAGATGCCACACCAGTTAGGACAATCTGCTGCAATTCTCTCCCACAATCCAAGCTGTTCGTATTGGATTCTTCTGTGACTGACGAACAATCAAACAATAAATGAAACACCAATTTCTAAATGGTTCAATTCTTTGGGACATACATGTTCACCTCGTCGCCCACTAGAAGCGTCAGGACCGTATCGACATTTTGATCACGAATTCGCAACCATTTCAGTGCATATATCCTAGCTTGCTGCTGCTGCACTCTGGAGCAGGACAGGACCTAAGCAGATCGATCGAGGTGGCTGGGGTTCATCTTGGTCCTGCAGCAGGAGACCAAGGAGCACCCAAGAATCAAGTGGTCGCTGTCCTGCCGCCACACTGTGCTTCTTCTCTTTTTATCAGTCAAAGCACATGATAGGAGATTAGGAGTGTCAAAAATTGCTGCGTTCTCGAGCAACCAAAGTCCTATCTTAGGTACCTTAATTAGTACAGTGTTATTGGACTCGCTCTGTCGTGAGATTCTGTGGTTAGTGGTTAATGACTGCTTTAGTGTTGAATAAAGTAGAAGGGAATACTGTTTAATAATGTAACGGTGGTGTTGTGTGTCAGGATCCGTTCTATCACGCACGTTGATTACGGTCGTTTTTGTCTGCCCTCCTCCATATGGTGTTGTTTCAGAGGGGAGACAAGGGTGAAACATGTGGAAAAGTTAGGTTAAAAGGAAGAGATTCAAAGCAGGGGACTAAGGTTTAAACATACGTACATACTCATTTGTTACTGTATGTATCCAGCTAATGATGCCCTCTTTGGATGATAATGCACAAACAGATTCAGATCTACTAAGTTCTCGAAGAATCTCGTCGTCGTCCAATAGTTGCACCGCCAAGTCATCTTTCCTTTGCTTCACTTTTTATTCCTAGTCATTTTCAGAAAATATATGGCCTTTTCAAAATCAACTTAATCGATCAAGGATGAAGCACAGACAAGCAAATATTGCGCTAGACTTCAAATAGATTGTAGGGACCGTCCAGGTTAACTGAGTATTAACTGGCCACTTAACCGACTCAGCTTAAGCTAACTAACCCAAGTAAACCCTAAAAATACACATTGTGCACTCCCCTATAGCACAAATACATAATCATGTTTTATATATATTTGATCAAAGTTAACACAATAATTGACTTCTTGAGAAGTGAGAATGACGGTAAAAAGGGACCGAAGAAATAGTAAAAAATAGGTCAAGCGTATTGAATTTACATATCCCATCACTCTGTCCATGGCGGGCTAGTTGCGAAAACTCAACACACTCTGTCTGTCCCTACGTTCTTCGCCATTCGTTACATATAGCACTGACGAATTCGATTTCTCAAACTTGTAACTAGTCTTTCTTCCTCATACCAAATTTGATGTTTTTTTCTAAAAAATTCTAAAATCATGTTTTATCAATTTATTGTACTATTACACCTATTATTTTGTTTATCGTTTAATGTGATTGTGACTTATGTATTTGAATTTTGGTTTTAGAAAATGGTAACTTCAAACGCCATTTTGGAACATTAAATGATCTGAACTGAAAAATTCATAAACATAGAAGTTTATAACTCATTAAAGATCTACAATTTTACTTTAGTCATTTCCTCATTTGATTCGAAGTCATAGTAACGTTGTCCACAAAATCTACATCTCTTATATAGTTTATGAAACTATATACTAAGAGATATATGAGTTTTGTGAACAATGTTACTAACACTATGTTGACGAACAAATGACCAAAATAGAAGTTATAGAAGTTGAGAAGTTATGAATTTTGTACTTGACAACTTTTTGATATGAAATCATCTTGTCATGGAAGGATACGTTTAAATGTTTAAAATTTTGAAATATGAATTTTTTAAAATGATCTCAGATGGAGAAATAGCCAAAACAAAGGTTGTAGATCTCAAAAATTTAGGAAACTTTATAGTTGACAAGTTTTTTATTTGAAGTCATCTTGTCATGCAAAATTACGTTTAAAGTTTTTAAATTTAAAATTCAAATTTTATAAATGACATCAGATGGAGAAACTACCAAAATGAAATATACATCTCAAAAAAAGTTATGACACTTTATAGTTGATAAGTTTTTCATTCGACTTCGTTTAGAGCCTCAAACAATCAATTTACCCTCGGGTTGTAATAATATGTGGGGAACTAAAATCTAATATAGAAACAAGTGACGAAGAAGTGTAGTGATAGAGGAGGGTACGCGTGATGGTAAGTCATAGGTCCGTTATTTTCGCGAAAATGTTTAGACTTGCGGGTGATTGATCGGTGGGGGCCTACTCGATAACCACCTCAATGTGTGTCACGCCTGGTTTTCCAAAGAAGACCAGACTTCCCGTATGTGTGCCCGAAAGTCCACACATATGACATAGAACGGATAAATATCGAGAAAACAATGCTTTAAGCGTAAATATAAACACTCACAAATTATCGAGTAACGCTTGAGCGGTTGCTAACTTCTCGGCTCCATTATCTTCAAGGGACAGTTTGGGGGCTCCGTATGCCAAGAACTAGTATCTTCATCCATTCTCCATGTGACTTCGCCAACAGACTGAGGTGGGGAAAATTGCAAGATGATGCAACCATGCTGTCAGAAATCTGGAACAGTTTTGGTTGTGAACTGTTTTCGACCATTCTATGTTTCTAATTTAGAAAAGTTTTCTACAAGGAACTTGTAGAGGATTTCATAAGCTTTCCGACGGTATAAACTACAACTTCGTTGGATTAACAGAGCTTGAGTTATGGCTGTTTTTACGGCACTGCTGTTTTTCTGCTCGCGAGGACTTTTCAGATTACTTGTTATTGCCTATGCAAATATTCTCTTGGATACCGAGGGTCTTCATGATAAGTTAACCCACTCAAAATAAGATGCATGTTACCTCTTGCACCCCTTGCTGAATTTTCTTAAGGGGGTAGTCAAGCTAAAGGATTAGCAAGATGAAGTTCTTATATTCTAGTGTCTCATTTGGAAGTATTGGTTCTATCTATGGTTGAGTTGTTCTTGTTTCTCCTGCTATCTTAACATCTCATGAAGCTACAATTAATAGTCCTATGGACAACTAGCTTCTAACACATGTGTGTTGAAAATAGATGGTTTCTACTAGGAGCAATGCTTCACATGGTGCTAGAAGGAATGCACCCAATTCTAATCCTCCACCGTCAAGACCCCCAACTATAAAGCAAGCTTTGACAACACAGACTGAGTTGTTGCAGACTCTTGTTCAACATGTGATAAACAACCAACAACAAGCACCCCCAGTTGACAAGTGTGGAGAATTTCTGAAGGGTCAACCACCGACATTCAGCCATACAAGTAACCCAATAGAAGCTGAAGATTGGCTTAGAATGGTGGAGCGACAACTTGATATAGCTAAGTGTGATGATCATGAGAAAGTGCTTTTGCTTCTCGTCAATTACAAGGAACTGCGTTACATTGGTGGGAAGTATTTCGGGTTACACAACCAGATGCAGATGACATGCTTCCTGACATCATGATGACATCTACTTGTTTTCTTGCCGTTTTCCTTCACAAAAAGAAATCAGCCAATACAATAGAGAATACACATTACTTACTTATAACTATCCTGATGAGCCCTCCGTGCATGCCCAATTTTGCTTGTAAGCTTATGACGTCGTCATCACGTCACGCACACATTATGGCCGATTTCCTTTAGAAAAACAAATCCACAAATACTACAGCAATACACTACCTATAAGTAGAAATCAAACTCCACCGTTTGTTCATTCAAATTACTTGCTTTGTCCAAGTTACGCTACGTGTCTTTATTAATTTAAATGTTAAATTGATTAACACTTATACAATCAGTTTTATAATTAAAAGACATAGATTTTACACATCCGTAATTTGTAACATCAAATATTAATATGATTAGTTGCTTATTTACAAGTGTTTCTAAATTAAAGTTGCTTTTGAATTAAATTACGTTTCGATCAGTGTAGTCTAAATAATTTCTCATATGGTTTTACTCAATTAAAATAAACCAAGCATATAGGCCTTTTCTTTTATGTAATATAAAATTCTCGGTAGTCGTTTCTTTTCAACGGTAGCTCCGATTAGTGTGCTTTTGCGTTTGTGTGTTTATAGAGATGCGTAGATTAGTTTTCAAATCTTTTCCATTGCTTGGTGTATTGTTCTAATTGAGTACTATGTTTCCTATGCATGTCTGTTCGGATGCTTGTGTGGTGCTTTATGATCCTAGTCGGTGAGATTTATGTGGTGAACTGGAACACATTAACAATCAAGAAGGATTTATCTTGGAGCTTTGGACTTGAAGAAGGATTGATACTAAGGCAAGTATAGTTTTGGGATATGCTATCTTTAAACCATGATCATATGACTTGAATGATGTTTATGCAATGAACGTTAAACATGATTATTAGCAACATGTGGACTTGTCGTATTAGTCTCCGGGACTTACAAAGTAAACCGAGAGCGCCGCATCCGTGGCTTTAGTCAAGTATGAGGAACTTTTCTAGTTTGTTAGTTGTTGCCGATCTTGCAGTAGCCTAGGTTGCAGAATGGGATCATGGAGGGTTTCATTCGCCTAGATGCTCCCCTGCGGGACGCTAACCGACTAGTTAGGGACTTTTGAAAGACTTCATAGTGAACCCCTGCCGACTTTCCTTGGGAGAGGGTTAAGAGGCTCGCTACCTCGGGCGAAAGGGCAAATCATGACTCACGGTGAAAGTGTACACCTCGCAAGCAGAGTAAAAGCGGTATATCAGCCGTGCTCACGGTCACGAGCGGCCTTGGAACCTTTGCATTAAAGATGATGACCTATGTTTGTTTAACAGTTCATAATTTATCGTTTATGCTCTACATTATTATGTTATAGTGATCATGGGTTTGGGATAAGATATTGCCTTGCTATTCTTGCGGAGTTCGACATGGACTCACTCTTGCTATTCCCCCACACCTCAGGTGAAGTTTAGGCTTGTGATCAACCAGTCAGTCAGTCCCTGTGGAGTCTACATCAAAGAATCGGAGTGTCTTTCCGCTATCTGCTAGCTGAGGTTGTGTTCTTTATATTATGTTCGTTATAATTTAAGCATTGTTGGCTTGATACTACCCTTTACTTGTGGTATATGTGAGATTTGACTTCCAGGGCTCACATATGGTGTGTATCTGGTTTTGTTCTTAAAACCGGGTGTTACAATGTGATGCCGACCCATCAGTGCCGGTATGGTTTTGTAGGTTTAAAATCTGGCACTGATGAGGGTTTTGAACCAAACACTTAGGACAAAATCTGTAGTAGTGGATAGAAAATGCAAGGTAAATAACATAGTATGAAAGCTTGGCATAAAGGACTTTAAGAAACAAGAGCAACAACTCATATATCTTCCACGAGTTCCACGTTTCTACAATGAAGCTAAAAGTTAAGATCTTGCTTATAACCGAGAATGTAGCAATTCAAATCAATTTGATTGCCTTGTAGGAGTGTGCAACTTTTTCCACAAACAGTGCAAAACTGAACCTCCATACCTTGGGGCTATAGGTTACGGTCTATTCCTGCCTTCAACATTTTGCATGTTTGGCCAAGACACCAATGAACGACGGCCATAATGGTTCGTTATTTCCTAAGAGGCACCATGTTCGTTAATCTTAGCTGATTTGAATGTATATATTCTGAAGAACCACTGTTCTTGAGGTCTTCCCAGTCCTTGCTTGACTTTTCTACGGCACTGTAACCAAGCATGGCTAAGCACATCAATAGTGACCTACTCCATGAAGGGCTCCCTCTGTTCGGTAATTAATATAGTACAATCAACGATTTGTGTTGCAGTCGATCAGCCATCAGAACTGAGGCAGCATCTTTGAATTGGGTTGGGCCCTTGTATGTATGTAGCTGGAGAGAGTTTGAGTACTTGGCCAACGACCAAAGAAGATCCCATGACCTGCCCATCGTAGTCGTACGAGAGAGGTAGGCATCTGTATGTATATGGCGGTGTCAGCAAATAGTTCAGTGAAAAGCGTATGATGTTGCAGTGAAGCGGCTTGGCCTGTAAACCTGACGTGCATATATGGAATCCAGACCTTAGTGCTGTCGTGGTGCTAGTAGTGTCGATAATTGGAGAGTTTGAGCAGATCTATCGATGCAGCAGGAGGCTGCTGATAAGTTTGATGACAGTGGCAAAGCAACAAAACAGGAACGAATCATATGATTGTGGGCACATTCGATGCCGGCTTTTTTTTTGTTATAATTTACGCAAGAAACAGGCCTTTCTACCGAACTCTGCCATGCCCTAGCTCAGCTACTCACCGGATGCTCGTGACACGGCACTGTTGCATCATATGCGTCCTCTAGTACTTCTAGCATTGTTTAACACCACACCGATCACAGTTGTGCTCACAACTGTGACACCACGCAGATAAAATACACCGGGCGCCCAAACAGCTGGGAGGGACACATCGATCGCTGCAGTTGACGCACGCATGATTGGCGCCCAAGGCCACTAGTCTCGTGGAGCAGCAAGTGACCACCGGCCGGCCCGTACGTGGTGGCCTCCCATTGCAACAGGCGGCTGCCTCTGGTGACGCACAGGCTGGCCTGGGTGGACGCCCTTCCATGCATGGCTTCCACGCACGGCCTACGCCCCCTCCCTGATTATTCTCCCCATCTGGGTGATCGAGTAGGGCAGGCATGGGAGCACGAGCAGCAGCAGTGTAGTAGCACGACCGCGATCCTGACAAGTTCGGATCCCGAGGCGCCTAGAGCGCCGGTGGGAAAAGGGTATGGCCACACCACACGGTCCACACCTGGTCGTGGAGGCATGCATGGAAGCAAATTTACTAGTACTAGCCAGTCTCTTTTGAGTTTAGAATTTGACACCAAAATTTGCTGAAGATCGGCAACCTTCGGTTCTGTTGGGCACTTATCATAAATGTATATGTCACTAGTTTTGTTTTATCCGATAAAAACATTGAATTTTCAAACCTTTAGTTAAAATTTCTATCAAAATGGCAGGAGAAAAAATGGTCGATCTTTAGTGTTACTCCCTCCGTTCCTTAATGAACATCGTTTTGGGCTGGGATTGTTGTCCCTTAATATTAGTCGTTCTGTATACTAGGCATAGGTGCAGGCTCTCACCATGTCTCGTGCTCAGCGCCCGTAGTAGCCTTGGCCACACACCACTGCACACCGACGGGCAAGTATTTGTTTTTTAGGGCATGCGCAATGTGTTGGAGCAAAATCGACCTTAAGACAGGACCCACAAAAGTACACTATAGTTATTACCTACTCCACAATGTATAGGGTTAAAATGCACACTAAAGTGGGACCCAAACTTTCTATTAAAAAAATGAAGGTGACGATGACAGTGTGTGTGGTGTTTGCGTGTTGTTGCTCCCAAGGGCAAGTGTTGTGCAGTAACTAGAGGAGAGAGAGATTTTTTTATTCGCTATGGCCGCACCACAAGCTTGTGGTCGATTCTGGGAACGCTTTAGCTATTGCCTTGTTCCACAATGGTTATGACCAATTCTTGTGTATATATTAAATGCTTAAGACCACCTTTTTGATACATTGTGGATGCCCTTAAGTCAAAAGAAATGCTTTGCATGCGTAACTGTTGGAAAAAGTTGATGTGACCTGCCCATTATACTGCTGCAGATGAACATGCTTCGTAGGGGTGCCTAGCTGCTTGTTTCCTGGGCCAAAACTTAAAACGACATACAATAAGGGACCGAGGAAGTATGGTTTTTCATTCCCTCATCTAGAATTGTTTTTGTTGGAAAATGGTTGACTGAATGCCAGAGCGTTGTTGTACATCTGAGTGTGCATTGTGATGTTACTATTGTTATAATGGTTATGTCACAAATGTTTGTTGAAGATGGAATATAAACGCCTCAATGTTGCTAAACGAAATCAAAGAAAACTAACTTATGCAACAGTTAGGGAATCCAGTCCTTGGATCGTTGGATCTATGGAAGAAGTACAAATGACCAAACTTTACCTTTTGTGCACATGTGGTGCTTTGGTTGACTCTAAGGTGAGATCCCAATTTTCCTAAGATTTTCTTACAATGACTAGTGAGAACCATGCATAGATCACAACACTGACGATTCAAATGGGCATTTCTTCTATGTGATTAGTTTGAGTCTTAACCATAGAAATGTGAATTCAGAAATAATTCCATCAGTGAAATGCATCCCTCAGTTAACCAGATGTTTCAATTGTTGTGTTGAGTGGACCATAACAAAATGTATGTTCCCTTAGCATAAACCCACTCCCACATTCCAATCATTTACCAAGTCCAAGCACAAGGCCACAAGCACACAGCCACATCTACACCAGCTAATTAAAAATTCACAGAGGCAGCAAAAAGACTCAGAGCACAGAGAGGCACAGACAGATATATAAAGACATCACCAGCCACACTTCTGCATCAACATCTCAAGCTCCGATCACGATTTCTGCTGCAAGACCCGCCCGGCGACCCTCTCACCAACCACAGTCCCCAACCCCAAGACGGACGGGAGGAGGCACCACTCCACCAGAGACGCGCCGGCGCCGCCGCAAGCCATGAAGAAGCCTTCCGCTCTCCTGCGTTCCTTCTCCTCGCGCCTCTCCACGCGACTAGCACCGTCGTCGTCGCCGGCGGTCGTGGCGCCGTGGCCGCCCGTCCGGACCGCGTACGACCGCTGGCTCGCCGCCGAGCTCGACGAGCTCCGCGCCGACCCACTGACAACGCCGTGCACCAGCGCCGCGTGGCTCGGCCGCGCGCTCGAGCTCGCCGTCGCCGCGCAGAGGCGCCTCGTCGCGTCCGCGTCGGAGACGATGGCCACTGGCATCGGCATTGACCGGAAGACCGTGGACGAGTGCGTCGAGGACACCGCGGAGCTTCTGGACGCGTGCGCGGGGTTCTGTGACCGCCTGGACATGCTCCGGACCTACGCCACCGCCACGCGCGTCGCGCTCCACTGGCTCGAGGACAGCGCTGGCGGCGAGACCGCCGCGCGCCGCGCCGCGGCGGCGTTCGCGGAGTGCGAGGCCGTGGAGCGGCGGTGCGGCGCCGAGCTCGCCAAGTGCGGCTCCAACCTCCGCAAGCTCGGCGAGAGGGCGCTGCTGCACGCGAAGCATCATCCGTCCGGGGTTCCCGGCGCCCACGACGAGGCTCTGTCCGGCGCGCGCGCTCTGGCGCTGCTCGCCGTGGGCGCGCTGGGCGCGGCGCTGGCGTTCCGGCCGCGCCGCGCGGTGTCCGGCGTCGTCGTCGTCGCCAGCCACGCCAGCGGCGGCGGAGGCGGCAAGGCCGTGGTGGCGCAGTGGGAGTGCGCGCTCCAGGAGGTGCAGAGACACGTCAGGGAGGAGTACGACCGGCGGAGGAAGGACGGCGTGCCGTGCATGGCCGAGCTCGACGCCGCGATGGCCGCTGGGCGGGCAGTGAGGTGCGCCGTGGCCGGTGGCCGCTGCTGCCCGGAGACCGTCGCGGCCGCTGCCAGGAGACGGTGCGACGAGCTGGAGGAGATGGTGGCGGTGTTCGAGGGGAAGCTCGACGAGCTGCGTAGGGAGTTGATCGCAGTGAGGATGGTGCTCATGGAGTGGGCTCAGAGAGCAAGAGGCCATGAGCTGCTTAGGCTCCCTAGGATTTGAGACCAAAGAAGGAAAAAAAAAAAAACAGAAAAAATTGTATTGTAGAATTTGATGTACATAAGCATCTTGATGATAGAAAATTTTGATCTCATCTTTTGGCTACACCATCTGAACGGATTGAAATTGGGAACATGTGATGTGGCTGTTACCCCAAAAAAAAAACACTGGAAATCCTTCCATTTCGCTAAGCTACCTACCATTAATACGAATTTTAAATCGAAAGGTAAATTGTTTACTTGGATAAAAAAATACTATGCCGGTCCATGATGAAATTATCTTGCAAATTTTATGTTTTCAAATTGTATCTCAATGATAGGCAAACAAAATATATATGTTCCATTCCTCTCACAAGTTATATATATAAAAAAAAACCACATTCAGTGAATTTCTTATACAGGTGGGTGATATCCAGATTTATCCTGACAAGTTAACAAAAAACCCACACAAGTTAAAGTATGTCCTGATTTTCTTATACAAGTGGGTGATGGGTGATATTGGTCACTAACTGGTACGTTGTGGCGTGTGTGGACTGTGTGGGAAGGATTTTGATGTATTTTAAAATTTTAAATGTGTTTTCGTACCCAATTCAAGTGTTCATTTTCAGACAAATGTACATGTGCAAAAAAAAAATCAAATGCAATATTAAAAAAATCCAAAATGCAAATCATGTTGTCAAAAAATGTTGCATGGCTGTCAAAAAAGTATTGTTGAATATTACAAAGTTTGTGGTTTTTACAAATATTGTGTCACCTATATACTGAAAAGTTGACATTATACAAATTGTTGAGTTTTTAAATTGTGAAATTCCGATGGAAGGCAAACCCCCTTATTATATACCCCCAAAGAGGTCAAAAATCGATAAATTATAACATAACAGCATGGTTTATATATGAGGAAAAAAACCAATACCGAGAACGTATGCCAGATAACATGGTTTTGGGCTGCGCTGGGCCGAGTGAGACCATATGTTGCTCCTCCTGGGTTGAGCTGACCCCACAGGCCCACATACATATATAGACAACGGCCTGGTTGAACTTGCCCGGCCGTGCACATCTTGTGGAAACCCAATCGTAGCCCTTCTCTGCAAGGTAGTTTTTTTTTTTTTTTTTTGAGAATTACAAGACAACGCAGACGCCACAACACGCACACACTCACCCCTATGAACACACGCACGCGAACCCTACCCCTATGAGCACCTCCGGCCGGCTGGGCGGCCGGCAGATTCTGGAGATTCTCAAGTCACCATATAGGCTTTGTCGTCGACGGGAACGCCGCTACCACTTAAAGCATAACGCCGGTAAATCCTTGGGAAAATCCAGGAAGGGAAAAGGCGCGAGCACCAGGATTTGAACCCCGGTGGGTAGCGTCCCCACTGGACCGATCCCTACCATTGGACTACAAGCCAATTCGCAGTAGTTTTTTTTTTTGATAATGAGAGGTTTCATTAATTCATAGTAAGAGTACAATCGAGAGGGGCTACTTCGCTTAGCCAGCCCGGGATACACTCAATCCAAAAGAAACAGCGCTCAGTGGCTGATACAACCGCCGCACATAAGTGTGCCACCGAGTTCGCTTCTCTACCGACCCATTTAATACAAAACTCATTAAAACTCTTACTTAGCTCTATTATATCGAAACATAACCCACCAATGGTGGATGTACTCGGGTTCGAAGTCATCAGGAGGTTGGATAGTACCTGACGATCGACTTCGAGGATAAACCCGTTGCATACCGAGCTCTATCGCCAGCTCAATTCCTTCTTTTGCCGCCATGGCTTCTGCCGTCAAAACATCTGCAGCATCATCCATCCATCTTGGCATCCCACCTAGCACCTGTCCAGCATGATCGCGGATGACCGCTCCAACTCCAGCAGTGTCGGTGCTACTATTAAAACTCGCATCCGAATTAATCTTCAGCCATCCAGGCTCCAGTTTCTTCCACCCCATCCTGCAAGGTAGTGTTATTCGTTAGTGACTGCACGCTGCTAGATCTTCCACCCCATCCTGCAAGGTAGTGTTATTCGTTAGTGACTGCACGCTGCTAGATGGATTTTCCTCCACGCATTCAGCGGGTGAATATATATGCATGCAAGTGCGAATTTGTTTTTCAGATTTTCCTTCTATATATAATCTTCATGTTCCATTTCTACATATGTTAATACCCAGTGACGAAGCCAGGAATGGCGTTAGGGGGGGCTGGCTTCCTCTTCTTCTTCCTCCAGCCCCTCCTTTTCTTCTTCCTCCTCCTCATGGTGGTGGTGGGGGTTTAGCCGGGCTCCATGGAAGTCATGGCGGTAGGGGGCTGGAGCCCGGGTAGCCCCCTACGGCTTCGTCCCTGTTAAT
Organism: Hyparrhenia diplandra; assembly: GCA_015847255.1. Lineage (NCBI taxonomy): Eukaryota > Viridiplantae > Streptophyta > Magnoliopsida > Poales > Poaceae > Hyparrhenia > Hyparrhenia diplandra. The sequence goes on from JADLZK010011099.1 coordinate 207,036, forward strand.
ACCTATAGTTAGTACTCATGGTTTGTGGTGAACATGACGCGTGTTGATCTGCTCCAATCAAATGACATTACACTAGTACAGATTTTATTTTACGTGGCAGTTTTTAATTTTCCGTGGCTATTTTAAAACCGCCATGAAGGGAAGGTCACCGTAAATCATTGATTAACGGTGACGGTTTTGGAACCCCAAATAAGCGGCATAGTTAATGGAATAAAAAAGAAAAAAGAAAAGAAAAAACCCGAGATTGAACCTGCCGCCGCAACGCCATGAGCGGATCCGGTGGCGTAGAGCCGCATCCGCCCTCCCCATCACGGATCCACCCTCCATGCTACCATATCCGACCACCACGCTCGTAGCGCCGCCGCGGATCCGCCCTTGAAGGGAGAGGGTTGGCGAGCTCGAGGGAGAGGTGGCTGGATCCGCCTCAGCGCCACGCTCGATGGAGAGGTGGCCGGATTCGTTGGCGGCTTCGAGGGAGAGGAAGCCACCACGCGCCTTTCGGCTCCGCGCGACGCGGCGTGCCGCCGCCCTCGCCATCCGCTCTCGCGGCGCACCCTATCAAGTAAATAAATTGTTGAAGCTCGCACTTTCGGGAGGGACCCTATCAAGGCAAGAATGTCGTTAGCCTAGGTCGGCCAACAACAAGACTAGGGCGTCATCCTTAGTCGTCAGATCAAGAAATGAACATGAGGTTGGAATAGAGGGCACAAAGGGTTGAGTAGATATGTTTTGACAATTAAGGGGTTCGAAAAAAGAGGCGATATGGAGGCGCCTTGAGCCTATATAAGCGTGAGGCGACCAAAAGGTCCTTGGGCCACATGCACACAGGTGTGACACGGACTCGGCAGGGGGCTCGGTGTTTGTCTCGTGGGGGGAGACAACAACGTAGCATGGGCCCTGGCGACCAGTGGGCCGCACGGGAGGTAGTGATTGCGAGTAAGATGCGCGTGCGGGCGGCCGGCCACGGCGGCAGGCTGGCTGCGCGTGTCCGAGGAAGGCCAGGCCACTAGTGGGCCAACTATGGCTAGCGGTGGCGATTAAGCAAATTGCGTGGACTAGGTTGGCTAGCTGGGGCGGTGTCACGGCCACTGGCGGCCGAGGCACTGCTATTGTGTACCAAGGGTTGGCGGGGCGTGGGCCGCAACTAGGCCACATGTTTTTGGGCCATCATTCTTTGGTTCTAAAGGTTTCCAACTTTGTCTTCTCATGTTTCATCACTATAATTTCTCATTTTGTGGTATAGAATAGTGAAATTTGTGGCTAAGGGGAATAATGGTGAATTTTTCTTGATTTATATGCCATTTTGAGCTCAAAATCATTCGATAATTTGCATATTTAGATGAAGGAAGCTTGTAGTAGCTCATCAAAACTAGATTTCAGCTTCGATTGCTACTATATGCTTATAATAGAAAAAATTAAGACATAACCATGGCTTAGAAAATGAGAAAATTATAGTAGTTGATGAAAATGAGTATAATGAGTATGGCAAATTGGCAACCGCTTCCTAGTTCCTCGGGCTCGCATGGAGTTCATAAGCGGCCGAAAGGCGGATTTGTCATGATCCAGGAAATAGGGCCCGGGAGGACGGGCCCGACGGGCTCGAGGGGGTGCGGGGCCGCCCCCCGGGCTCGCGGCCCCCCTACCGCCGTCTCCTCCCTTCCGCGGATTCTTGACAACTAATGGGAGAGAAAAAAAAGGAGGAAATTATCTAGGATTATCCTTAGGTGTTTTTGGTGTGCAAGGGGCTATCTCATCTATAAGGAAGACCCTTATTAGGAAATAAATAAATAAATAAATAAATAAATAGGACATGCTTGTAAAAGGTATTCCAATCTATAAGGAAACCTTTAGAGAGATTGCTTGAGATACAAGTCCCAATAGCCGAGCTATATAAGTAAGGGGTGCAGAATCTTTCGGGGTAACAAGCAAATAAAGAATTTTATCCCAACTCCCTGCCTCCTCCTCTCCTCCGCGGCGCCCCACCCCTGCCCTCGGCCGCCGCCAGCCCGCCCACGCGCCGCCTCGGGCCGGCGCCGGCCGCCGCCGCCCCCCCCCTCGTCGTCGTCGTCTTCATCCTCGATCTTCCCCAAATTCGGTGTCAATTCCAGCCCAATCTAAGGAATCGGCGGTGGTATCCGGAGACCACTACGATCCACCCACCACCATGGACACGAATCCAAGACGCTGGCGGCGAACTTGACGAGCGAGGTCAAGAGGATCCACACCCGGCATGGACCAGCTCGAGGATAGGATCACCGTCTTCACCGGCGGCGATCTTTGTAGAACTCAAACATCAGCAACGAGATCCGTGCGGTCGAGATCAAGATGCGAGCAATGTTCGTGAGGCGACCAACGACTTGATCAAGAGGAAGGCAGGATGGCAAAGCGGGACCCGGAACAATAAGGTGACCGTATCGATCTGAATAATTTGATGAATCGCTACTTGAAGCCACAACCTGCGTCGGCCCGGATCATCCTCATTTGGGGCATTGGTGCCCCCCGCCCCCCACCTCCGGTGAAACCTTCCCGAGGGACTCGCTCCCCGCCCGCACAAGCTGTCCTTCCCCACCTACGATGGCAAGGAAGATCCCTCCCATGGATCAACCATTTGCGGCAGTTCTTCGAGAGGACAAGGACGCCCGACCCGCGAGCAAGTCCGGTGCGCCTCTTATCATCTCATAGGAGGAGCCGCGGCAATGGTACATGAGGCTATCCGGGGGGAAAAACCGGTGGCGGTGGGCAAGTTTCGCCCAATATGTCAACGAGCGCTTTGGACCCGGCCGGACGGCGCAACCCGGCCGGGTGAGCTAGCATCCTTGAGCGAAGGCAGCACCGTTGATGAGTACACAGCAGGTTCGGCACCACGTGGCCACGAGCGGCCACCTCGACGGCACGGCGGCGGGTAAACATCTACACAAAGGGCTTGGTCGAACCGCTCAAGACGGACGTGGAGATCATGCAGGATCCCAAGGACATGGAGGAAGCCATGTCTCTCGTCGGGCGCATTTGGCGGCGACTAGCCATCCTCTACAACACCGGTAGGCCAGCCACCAAGGGGCGGGGCCCGCAGCGCGCCCTGCCGCTCGACCGCCCCGGCGCCCTCAAAGATCGCCAACCGGGCCGTTCAAACTACCGACACGGAAGGAGATGACGGAACGACGCTTAAGGGGCTGGACTGCCTTTTTCGCGTGATGAGCCGTTCTCACGGGGTCACAAGTGCAAGCATCTCTTTGACATCACGATCTTCAACGACTACACCGACGGCGTGATAAACGAACCTCTGGCGGAAGTGAAAGAGGAACCGGCCAGACCGAAGGTCCTTGCGGGGACCTTGACTCCCGGTGCGTGGTGCTCATTCTCTCTACCTTGTCGGTATGATCTCGGGAGCGGGCGTCAACATCATCGTCGACTCGAGAACAGCGCACAACTACATCGACCCGTGTGGTGACCACGGCGGGCCTACTGGACTCGGCCGGTCGTGTGCTAATCACCAGCGGCACCGGCGCCCACGACCACATGCGCGCCGCCACCTTTGATGTACCACTACGCCTCGGCGCCCGGCACCGCCGACGCCGATGCCTACGTCATGCCCTTTGGTAGGGCGTCGGCGTCATCCTTGGCATGCCTTGGGCTGGCAAGTGCGGGGCAGCGTGGCGTGGGACCGTGACCCATGAGCTGCAAGTACTACGAGGGGAGGGCCGCCCAACCACGTTCACCTCGGCTCCTCCACCACGGCGCGGAGGCGCTCGGGGGCTGGCCTCGCCCCTGGCGGGCATCTTCACATATCACGAGAGCACCGGCGACTAGGCTCGGCGTCGAGGCATGCAAGCGCCTTGGACCTCTATGACACATCGGCTGGAGTCTTCAATCGGCCTCACGTCAGGCCACATTGGAAGACCAAAGCACCTACGCGCGACGCCCTTGACATCCTTTGTTGGAATTTGTTAAGTGCTAAAAGAATATGAAGGATTCTGCAAGCGCACGAAACACCTACCGTTGTAGCTTTTCCCTAGGATGAGTATTCTAGAGTATCGTATCCACAGGGAAGCTTTGGCTAAAGAATCTAATAAATCACAATCATGTATCTACTAACTTAGCAAACCACTTAATATCTAAACATAAAATAATAAAATACCTAAACTAATCAAGAGGTCAAAGAGAGATCAAGGTTCCTATGCACTTCTCTATTACTAAGGTTCTATGATAGCAATTACACTATTGCACTTTGGAGCAACAGTTCCTTTCCAACTCTCGAGAAAGACTGGGAAGAAGGTAGTTGGGAGAAGGCTGCCTAAAAGCTCTCTGAAAACACCAACCCGAGCGTGGTGGACTACAAAGGCCTTACTGAGTTTGTCACCCCTGGGGCTACCACAACTATCCGTGGGATTGGGCGCACCTCAGGTAACCTATAGCCTAGACACCAAGTCTACACTATAAATTACTACTCTAGCTACCTAGCATAACTAGAGCCCTCAATACGAGTGGAGATCCCATGCAATAACATAACAACTATGCTTAACCAATTATATAAAGATCATGGATGTAAATAGAGAGAAAATAAATATATGAAGCATAAGTCTTCCCAAAGATAAGATATGAAACATACCAATCTCTCGTAGACATCTCGAGGAACCAAAAGTATAGTTCAACTCTCCTTTAGTCTTGATTAGATCTAAGTTAGATCTAATCTACTTCTAATTACATGGCTAATCTATCTCTAATTACATGGCTAATCCTCTTCTAATCTTCTTCTAATTTACTAATCGAGAGAGAGGTTATCCTTACTTTGGGATACCTCTACAAGCGAGAGATAATGAAGTAGAATGAATTAGAATGAGTTAGGGTTTCACCTTGGGGTCAGGGGGTCTTCTTATATAGGCCTTGGCGATGAACGATAGCCCTTGGATCAAACCGACCTTGGCAACGGTGTAGATACAACCTCAAGGTCGGTTACAAACCGACATACAAAGCTGGGCCTGTTTGGGCTTTGGACCCTAGCGGCCGGCGAGAAAAGGCCTGGCGGCCGCCAGTCCATTGTAGAATTATGAGTTCATATTTTTGTGAGTCGCGTCGGTCTCGTCGATAGCTTCGTAATGACCGGTATTTTTGCAGGAAAGCGGAGTGCGTATGAGAAAGTTATGACCGTTTTAGTGAACTCTGCTCGTAAAGCGATATCTTTTGATTACGGACTCGAATATAGCAATCAATATATCCGTTTCGATCGTCTCGACAAGCTCTTTACAATGGTGCTAACTTGAAATATGTTTGTAACATGTTTATGCTTCATATATCTTGCAAACTCTAGGCTTTTCTGTTTAGTCCCTCGAAAATATATAAATCACCAAAACTTGTGGAATTATGTTAGTAAAGCCCCTAGTCTATGTTGATGTTCATTTTATGCCCTTATTTCATATTTAGTTGACTATTAGTATTATGCTATAACAGGTGTCAGCGGTCACCGCGAGCGGTATTTGCTCGGCATGGACCTTTGGAAGACGGCCTCCTCCTCTTGACGGTCGCTTCTACCTCCCGACCTCCTCTCCACCTCTTGCCGGACTTACTAGAGGCCTGCTTCAAGGCGGTGTTCGCGGGGACGAACTTCCTCGCCTTGGGAGCTTACACGCCGGAGCCAACATCATTTGGACCCGACCGCCATACTCTTGGGCGGCATATGGCCTGGCGCCACCCCGTCGGCCCGGCCCGTGGTCGTCTTTCTCGGCGGCATGGATCGCCTCTTCCTCCCTTTGTCGACCGCGTCCACATCGGCCTACGATCAAAGAGGGCCACCCACCGGCTCTCGCCCTCCTTGTTCGGCGTCGGCTCCTTCATGTGCGGTGCGATTTGAACTTGGTCGCTGCCCCTCCTACCCGGCAGCGACATCACTATCGGCGTACGCTTCCGCTCTTCGTCCACGCTCCATCCAATGGCGCTTCTTGTTCTGGAGAGCCCCCCACGCGACGTGGTGCACCAGCACCTCGTTGTGGGGCCCCGAGGAACCACATTTGGCAGCCCGCCGCCCGGAGCGGCTTCACAGCGGGGCCGCAGTTCATCGCTTCGTCTACCATGGCTACATCGGCAACCTCCACCACTTTCACGGAGTTCGACCCCTGCGAACTAGGGAGAATATGATCCTCGGGAACCCGGTGCGGGGTAGGCTTATCTTTGCGAGGTTGAGCTCATCCTTCGGGGGCGGCCGATCCCCTCCGGGCGCCAGCGAATGGACTTTCATCAGCGAGGACGCCCGGTCGGAGAAGGGGGGGGGGATGTCATGATCCAGGAAATAGGGCCCGGGAGGGGGCCGGGCCCGACGGGCTCGAGAGGCGCGGGAGCCGCCCCCCGGGCTCGCCCCCCGCCCCGTCTCCTCCCTTCCGCGGATTCTTGGCAACTAATCGAGGAAAAAAAAAGGAGGAAATTATTTAGGATTATCCTTAGGTGTTTTGGTGTGCAAGGGGCTATCTCATCTATAAGGAAATAAATAAATAAATAAATAAATAAATAGGACATGCTTGTAAAAGGTATTCCAATCTATAAGGAAACCTTTAGAGATTGCTTGAGATACAAGTCCCAATAGCCGGGCTATATAAGTAAGGTGTGCGTAATCTTTCGGGGTAACAAGCAAATAAAGAATTTTATCCCAACTCCCCTGCCTCCTCCTCTCCTCCCCGCGCGCCCCACCCCTGCCCTCGGCCGCCGCCGCCAGGCCGCCCACGCGCCGCCTCGAGCCGCGCGCCCGCGCGCCGCCACCGCCCCCCCCTGCGTCGCCGTCGTCTTCATCCTCCCGATCTTCCCCAAATTCAGGTGTCAATTCGGCCCAATCTAGCCGAATCGACCACCGACATCCCTCTCGTTTTCGTGTGGCAAGTGTGAGAAGAAGATTGTGTTAGAGTACGGAATGAAGAAGTCTTCGAACAACAACGGTCGCATATTTTACATGTGTTTTTATTATTTTTGAAATACTTTTTCTTTGACAAAGGTTCTTTTTTCAACGTCTCTTATGCCTCTCAACAAACAATAGAACTATGACCCCACGATATTATTACTAGTTCATCAAATGGAAACTAGAAATTCTCAAGCATCGTTGGAAGAAAAAAAAAGGCTTTGTTAATTAGATGTAACTATGTAAGAGTATTTCTTTTTCCATCCATGTGTGTTGGAGTGGATTGGAGGACAATTAAATTAAATTCCACGCCAATCCACTTTAATACACGTGGATTGAGGTGAATCCGCTTGCATTCAAACAAGACCTAACACTACATATGCAGGCATAACACAAAACACCCGTTGTATAGTGGTCTTTTAAGATGTAGAGATTACAAGATGTGTTTGAAAGCGGAAGTTCAATAGTTTAGTTTTAAACACGTGTTGCTGCTACTCTCTTTTCTATGGACCTATTGGGTATTAATAATGGTCGTACACTCGTACTTCATTCAAAAGAATAAATAATGATATTTGGGATGAATAGGGACGCATATTATGTTCTCATGCAACTTCATAATATTTACATTATTGTGAAATTATTTTTTCAGTGCAACGCACCTGCATTTATCAAGTGAATAGAAAAGATATTTGATATAAGTAATTTTTATTTGTTACTATCTCATAATTAATATTTTAACCCATGCGAGAGCATGGGTCGATAAACTCAGTCATCTCAAAAGGAATGCTGCAAAAGTTCATCAAAGCTAAGAGCGACGTGAAAACATAGTCAAGCACAACGCTATCCGAATGGTTTGTTTGGCCGCCAACCCCCACACACACACCCAAAAAAAAACGTGGCGACCGAAACGCAGCGTGATGCAACTTAGGCCAGTCTCAATGGGGTTTCATGAGTGTTTCATACACATTAAATGCAGCGCCACATCACCAGAACTTCACTTTTTGCATGGAACTCCTAGGGAGAAGGAAAAAGTTTCACCATGGTGAAACCTTTGGGCACGGTTTCACATGTGTTGGAAAGCGATGTGAAACCCCCATTGAGAGAGAAATAGTGTTTCACCATGAAACTTTGCAATTAAACCATGCAATGAGAGATGAGCTGTAGGACCCGTAAACCTATGAAACTGTGCAATGAAACGTGCATTGAGGGAGATGCCTATTTCATGCTAAAGTTTCACATCTTAGAAACCGGGAGCTGAAACTCTCCATTGAGACTGGCCTTATAGACACCACAAAACACGTGCGCTTCACACTTTCCCTTTATACACGGACGTCGCCCCCAGAAGCACGAAATCGCCACACGTTCTGCAATGGCGGTGCCGTACACTCGTCCGGCGGCCTGATCGAGCCGTGAACTGCTCGTACACGATGCCGTACGCCCGGACCTCCGGAGATATATTGTTGGAGCTGGAAAGATGGAGTTTAACAGAACGGTGCCGGCCAGCAATGCAAAAAGCTCATTGAGGATGGACGAAGAGGCAGGTGGCGTTAGCCCAGCCGCGGCTGAACTGAAAGTGGCGCCGCCGCTGCCACCGAAGGTTGGCGACGACCAAGCAGAGATGGCGGTGTGGAAGGCGCCGGCCGTGATGCTGCTGCAGCAGCTGTTCAACACGGGCATGGTGCTGCTGTCCAAGGTGGCCATCGGCAGCGGCATGCCCATCTTGGTGCTCCTCACCTACCGCAGCCTCTTCGGCGCTGCCTTCATCCTTCCCATCGCGCTCTTCCGAGAGGTGTGTGCAACAAGCTTTCGCGTCTGTCCGGCAGGTCGGTCGTCGGATCCACTGTCATCATCCATCCCTAGTAAATGTATGCCGTGGGAATTTAAGGTTACCAACACATAAACCTTTAAGAGTCTCGAGAATCAAGAAAGCAATACTCCCTCGTTGCCGTTGAAATTACTGATGATTTGAAATAAAATTATTTATATAATAGGATAAACAATTTTAAATAAATGTTAGTGGATGACGTGTCATAATGCTAGTGGATGGTATGTTTACTTGCTTGTAGATTATAATTGCAAAAGGCTAATCATAAATGCTTCTCTCGGTGGATTGATGAGGTGGATAGCTTGCATGTTAAGAGAACTTCTAAGTGGAGTTTATCTTTATAGGAGCTGTAGATATGGTCAATGCCACATAGCGACACGGGATGGTATTAGACTTACATTTTTATGTTTTTAGTACTACATACATTATAAATGGACTTTAATGTTGCTTTAACAAAGAAAAGGTCCAGTAATGTCGCTCCTTCAAAAGTTGAGATACGTAGCAACTGTACAGACAATTTTGTTTCAAAAATTGAGATACGTAGCAATGATATTGTCCGTTTGATTTCGACTAATTTAATAGTATTGTGTGAAAGAAAATAAAATAAGTTGAAACAAGCCGATACTAGTTCAAACGAACAAACTCAATGTTTTCGAGCTTTGACCAAGTGCCACAGATTCACTGTTTCAAACAACTCTATGTATTCTTAATTTTATCCCTTCTGTAGGGGCAAGTGGAAAGAGATGGATTGGCACGCCGCTGGATGGATCTTCCTTAATGCGTTCGTCGGGTAAACTGTAAATACATGTTCATCAAATCATCAATTAAGTAATTCTGAGAGGTTCGAACAAATATTGTTTTGTCAATATTTTGCATATTTGTGTCCCCTGGCAAATCGATGTTGAGTTTTGAGTCATCACACCATACCAGCCGGTTACCCAATTTGTTGTCTAACATAAAAAGAGATCATAAGACTATTACAGTACGAGAATATCATTGAGGCATACCTACAAACTTTCTTTTCATATATACATTCAAATCTGAACGTATGGCCGGTCATGATTTATATATGTTTATATAATGCTTACCAATGAAATGCTTCAGGGGCATTTTAAGTTGTTGGTACTGAAAAAAGCTTGAAGTCTTCAGGGACATCAATTTGAACATGACTTATATATGCTACGTTTGTACCTAAATGTCATGCAGATATGCCATACCAATGAGCCTATTCTACTATGGCCTTCATGACACAACAGCGTCATATGCCAGTATATTCATCAACCTAGTTCCATTGACAACCTTCATTCTCGCCATCATGTTCAGGTACAACTTCTCTATTTCTACAATACACCGCTTATATATGTTTGTATAATGCTTATACCAATGAAATGCTTAAACTCTAGAACAATGAAATGCTTCTCTATCTGGTTGTGCAGCATATACAGGGACGTACCCGTCCGAAAGACATCTTATTAAGTTTAAATACTGCACATCTATGATTCCTAATATCAATGCTCACACTCAATTTCTTGGCAATGCTTATATATCCAATTCTTGCATTAGGATGGAGGCATTGCGAATCATGAGCATGTCAGGATCGCCTAAGGTCATTGGGTTGTGGTGTGCATCGGGGGCACAATGATCATCAGCCTATACAAGGGAAAGAGTTTTCATCTATGGAACCCTATTCTTCACCCTCATAACGAAGAGCATGTGGATGTAGCAAATCACCAGCTACGTGGATCAATTTTGTTGGCAGGAAGCAGCTTCATGTTTGCTTTCTGGTACCTAATTCAGGTACTGGGTGCTTTGGTTGCCGTCATTGTTATCATGTTTAATTTTGAAGCAATTTTAGCTGATAATGTAAATTTTTCATTCTGTTTTCATATGTGGTTGCAGTCAAAGGTTATGAAGGTATATCCATACAAATATTGGTCATCCATGACTACGTGCTTGGTTGGAGGGCTTCAGACAGCAGTCGTTGGAGTCATACTTAGGAGGGACAAAGGAGGCCTGGAAGATAGGATGGGATATAAACCTTCTGACCATCATTTACTCAGTAATTTACCTATACATTTTTTCTAAAACAAGCATTGATGATAATTTTCTCAGCAAACCAGGGTAGTGGGGGTTTGTTTAGAGTCACCTGTTATCATTTTGATGATTGGCAATCTTGACTTGATCCATTCAACCCATTGTATGGGAATTAACATTGAAACATATTTGGTGCAGGGGACACTTGCAACCGCACTAAAAATACAGCCTGAACTCGTGGGCTGTATCTAAGAAAAGGCCCATCATACCCTCAATGTTCAGCCCATTGTCTGTGGTCTTCGCTGTTGTGTTGGCCTCTATCTTCATCGGCGACGACATCACCGTTGGAGGGTCGGCTCTTTTGTTTATTTTGTACCTTTGCCTTCTCCATTCTATTGTTTCAATAACAAAATATAGATAGAGTATTTATCTAATAATGCCATCTACGAGACATGTTATTCTTAAAATGAACAAAGAGCTAATTAGCACAATGGGTTAATTTTACAACATTATTATGTCAGATTGATTATATTGTGTTCTTTCTTATGGATGTGTGCAGCCTCATTGGGACAGTACTGGTGATTATTGGGACCTACATCTTCCTCTGGGCCAAAGCAAATGAGCTACCTAAACAGTGTTTATGACGGGGAGCACATGTTGGCTCATAGATTTCTGTGGTTCGAGGTGGATATATAAATGGAGGCAAACTTAATTATATTAATACATAAACATCAAAATACATACTAACGTATGTTGTACAAATAAAATGATCCATAATATTCTTCCTAAACATTATCTCAAGGTCAGGTCTATTGCTATGTAGTACATGCAAATGACAACAATTTCTTCCTAGATACATACATTTGTTATGACTATGTGTAATAAAGTATACTGTTTTTTTCCTCGCTCGTTGGTCATGAATTTTGTTGTGTTTGTAGTCTTGTACTGACCACTTGTAATAATTGAACGAGGTTGATGCTTTGATAGAACCGAGGACCAGACTTTCTCTATATAAAATAAATGTATAGCTTGAAATATATATTGGTAGACAAACTTTAAAATGACCAGAACTCTTGTAATACCTAATGTGCGGAAGACAATACATACGCTTTTACTCAGTTCATCAACTACACCATTGTTCATCGGCAATGTTGTCTTGAAAAAATGAAGAAGGTAGGACTCGAAAGAAAGCATTGCCACAATTAATTCAATCAAATAATAATTTAACCTAGGCTATGTTTAGATGCTGAAAAGTAAAGTTGAAAAGCAATGTAGCAATGTTAAAAAAAAAAAGCAATATAGCACTTTTTGGTTTGTATTTGGTAATTATTAGATTAGTCTCCAAAAGTGCATCCAAACTGTACAATTAGTTATTTTGTTTATATACATTTAATGCTTCATGCATGCGTTAAGAGATTTGATGTATTGGGAAATCTTAGGAACTTTTTGGCCTTTTCAAGCAAACTAAACACGGCCCTATTTAAATGCTATCTACACCCCGTTTGGAAGCATTGTATTGTCACCTAGAAGTGCACTCTAAGTGGACTGTAATTCTTTGTGGACAAGGATACATAGGTGAAAAAAATACTTGCTTGAGTTACCCGTTTGGAGTTCTATTTTTAGCGGAGAGAATGTTAGGAATCCTATTTTAGCGAATCTACTTATTTGGAGTCGTATAATACCAATTGTGTCTCATAAATCAAGTCATCATAGTTATTGATAGGAATTTTTCTTCCTAGAAAGCAATAAAGATTCATAATTTCAGTTGGGACTGCTCTGTTTGCCACACTTGCATGGTGCTGTCAGCCACGCTGCTGCTCTCTTTGCCGCCCCCCACCCCGAGCTCGCCAACCTTGGCAGTGATCTACTCTCTCCATCCCAAATTACAAGTCGTTTGACTTTTTTTGATAACAAGTTTGACCACTTGTTTTTATTCAAAAATTTGTGCAAAATATCACTTCTTTTTGCCGTGGCTTTCTTTATTAATAAAAGTTCTTAAACAATGACTTAAATTTGACTATATTTGCGCAAATTTTTTTGAATAAGACGAAGGGTCAAATTTAGAGCAAAAAAAAAGTCAAACGACTTATAATTTGGGATGAAGGGAGTACCTTCTACTATATATTTTTTTCTCTCTTTGGGCTGACAATAGCAAACAACCAAATACAATCTCAAATTGCAAGTTAGAGTCCTCAGCCTAGCTGCCATCTGGAAGGCTGGGAGATCAACAATCTGGATCGGACCTGTTGGGTTTGACACAGGAAACCAAACAGGGATTCTTGCACCCCCTTGAGACAGGCCGACTGCGGGCCGAATCTGCCTGAGCACCGATGTCAAACATGCCTTTTATGTTTCCTTTCCTTGCTGTATATACCAAGGTCCAAGGGAAACAAGCAGCGGCGAGTAATCATTTGTCACCACTCACCAATCATGCCAAAATCCAGTTAAGCAAACCTTTGTCTCCTTATCATCTGCCAGATCACTGCCAAGGTGGCGTCTTCTTTCCACTGAATTAAGCAGCAGCTACCAAATATTCTCAGACCGATTTAAAATGTAGAGCACTTAGAAACTGAGACGCGATTGCAACGTCGCACCAAACCTTAACTAAATTAATCCCAAGCATGAAACTGACTCCAGAAGAAATTGCCAGGAGATAATCTGCAGCCGACGTGAAGAGAACAGCTGTAGACAAGAACCAAAAGCCTATTTCTTCGATTGATTTGTATATAAATTACAAAACAAACAAATAATCCCCAATAATAGTATGGCTCGTCAAGTCTTTATCGAATGCAGCAACAGCTACGGCGAAACCCAAAGCAGAGCTAGCCGGAAGGACATGAGGTGTCTTGGTATCAAGAGGCCGCGACGGCAGCAGCGACGGCGGCGGTGGCGTCGTCCCGGCGACGTAGGCGCAGTTGAAGCCACACTGGCCCGATGAGGGAACACCTCGAAGGACCCGTCGTCCGGCGGAGCTCGTACCGCTGCACGCCCTCCCAGTGGCGGACCTAACTTTTGAGTACAGGGGTGCATCAAAAAAAAAATATATACAAATCGGTAAATCATTCATCATTTTTAATTTTTTGACTTTTTTTACAAGTTTTATTAATAGTATGTATGTATGATAGGCGGGCCGGGGGTCGGTGAACCCCTTGACCCCCTTTGGATCCGCCACTGCGCCCTCCGGGAGGATGCGCGGGAAATCGTACCGCTCCAGCATATCGTGCGCCGTCGGCATCGTCGTTGAGTTGCCTGATGATGAGGTGGCTGTGGTGGTGACGGCAGCAGCAGCAGCCGCGAGGAATAAAGCAAGGAGGAGGAGGAGGTGGTGGTTCCTGGTGGTGGCCATGGCTGCTGGCCTCCTGCGGCTTCCGTCTCCTGGCCGTTGACGGTGGGGGCGCGGTGGCTGCTCGTTTTTTATTTTGTGGTGTAGATTGATTTATTAATGTTGATGAGTTGAGTGAAGTGAACCAATGGGTAATCACGCTAAAGAGATATATGGTGTGTTTGAATAAAAAAAAATCCAAGTGTACAATGTTTACGGCGTGCAAGGCGCTTGTACTTTGGAATTGCTTGTATGTGTTAGTATGTTAGTTTATCTTTTTGTTGCAAACTGTCATTATAAAATTTAAAAACAACAAAGTTTTGTGGTGACCTCAAAGCTAACTAATAGGTGGGAACATCCTGCACACATGGAACAATGACGATGATGGTTCTCGTTTGCTTCACGGCACCTTATATCCATCAATCTTGTATCCATCCTTTCTGAAATCAAAGATACAGTCACTACATTGTCTCTAGATTGATAAAATAAAATGGATTTCTAGCAACAAAAAGCTACACATTAACGGTCATTGAATTAAAGAGGTAATTTCTAGCACGCTTGTTGACATGGATTTCTTTTTTTATCACTATATATAGGTGCGCTTATTGGGATTCTTTAGATATGGGCATTATTTTTGTCCTTGGTCCAGTCTCAGTGGGTTGTTTCATTATGTTGTTACCATCAAAATGAAACTTTTGGATGAAACTCTCACTCTCGATGCAAAAGTTTTATTGTAGAGTTTCAAAAATTTAATTTCTCATGACTCATAGATAGTTGGTAATCGTGAAGAGAGTTTTGCTCATTTCTTCTCTCTTTTCTTAAATACAATATCATGTCATCAAAAAAATATGTGCTTATGTGGCAACATATTTAATGCAAATGAAACTTAAATGAAACTCACCGAGACTAGCATTAGTGACTCACCACCTAGATCAACTGCAAGCAAGCAATGCTAGCACGCCAAAAGGAAAGTTAGTGCTATCAAAGTGCAGGGGCCTTACCATATGAAAAGGTATTAACACCTATGAGACAAAATAAATATTGTTAGATTAGTTATAGAATAGTTTTTGTAATAAATTATAAATTATAGATTAGATTTTCATAATAAATTTCTTTGGAGACATAAATGTTATACTATAAACTTAGTAAAACTTGAGCTGGTCCTTTATCATTGAGAAAGCACATTATTTAAGCTTTCTCATGGCAGTAATATTGATGATTATGCATGTATTGCTTCCTTTTCAGAGCCATTAAACCCACGTTACATACACCGGGGCAAATGGCGAACTTGTCAACAGGAAACAACTTGGATATTCGACCGGCAAAGAAATTGAGCTGGTTGTCAGCGGTCGCGATTCACTTCAGCGATGGGTGATGGCAATCCATGTCTGCAGAACCTTCACCTTCACGGGCGCGTGTTATCGCGCCCACCCCGCAGTGGGCCAGCCGAGGAAAGGCCCGCCCGGCGCTCCTGTCATCTTCTTCGCCGTCACGCCGCCGCCGTCTTCGTCTCGCCCGCCCGGGGCCCTAAGGTTCGCAGGAGCTCCGGCGAGCTAGGGACGCGGCCGCCAATTCTTCCCCCTTCCCTCTCTTCTTCTTCCACTCCAACGAACCAAAACCTAGCTTCGAGCTCCGAGCACCAAATCCGGCCATGGCGCCCCGCCCGACCGCGGCCAACGCTTTTGAGCTGCCCGACGACCATGCCGACCGCCGGGCCTACCTACCTCCCCGGCCGGCCATTCTATAGCCCCGAAAGCTGGGGGGTTGAGGTGGTGTCGCGGTGGGGCGCGAGGAGGCGGCGTGCCGTCGTCTTCTTCATCGCTGGCGTGGGGAGGTCGCGATGGCGGCGGGGGCCGCATTGGGCCTTGGTGGGCGGCCCCCACACGGGTGGTCGGCGCCATGTTTGGCACTGACCAGATCGCTCCACCTTCACTCCCTTGAGCTCGGATCCACTGGGACTGGATGTTCCCGGCGATGATGCTACGGTACGGATGGGCGTATCTCCGACATGGATGCTGCAGTCTCTGGGAGGTAGACCTCGAACTCGAAAGGAGCCGTCGGGCGGAGGTCGTGTACCCGCCACGCCTTCTGGAAGGATGCCCGGCTCAGGTTGTACTGCTTCAGCATCTCGTAGGCTGTTGGTGCTGATGGCGAGCTTCGGCGGCAGTGGTGCTGCTAGCGGCGATGTTGCTGTCGGTGGCGGTGCTGTTGTTGGGGGCGGCTGCGGTGTCAACTTACTAGGTGAGGCAGTGGATAGAGTGGTCATGACGGTGGCAACAGAAAGAACGATCACAATGAGGTGGAGATAATGTAGTTTGGCCATGGTTTGTGCTTGGGAATTTTACAGAGCGATGAGATTACCATGATATGGGATGGGAAGGCCACGCTTTATATATAACATTTTTTTTTGTATGAAATATGTCACCCTACGTGGGCTTAACATACAGAGTAACACTATACACGACAAGCAACACAGCTAAAAAGCCTCTAACGTTACCGTGCAACCGGCAGGCAATCCTCCAGCTCCAGCCGGTGGACGAGCTGAGCTGAGCTCCCCGGCTGCCAGCGCAAATCAAGCGACCACTCCTCCTCCCATGAGCAAATCAGGCGACAAAGAACCAAACCTCTCACACAGTTTTCTACTTTTCTCTGCAACAACAGCACAAGGCACGCCATACCTCCTTCCGGGTCAAGTATCTAGGGACTAAACCACTAGTGCAAGTCCATTGGAAAAACGGTGATTCTCATTTTTAGGCAAGTCTGATGAAAGTTAAAAGGGATTTCCTCAAATTCGGAACGTTCGTCATAAATAATGGGTCATAGATAAGATTTTGAGAAGACACGTGGCTAGGCAATAGGTCCCTACGACAACAATACCCGCAACTATATAACACCGCTGGGAAAAAACAGGATACGGTGGCCGAGGTGCTTGCTTCACCAACGCCCAATCTATCCTAGCGTAGAGATTTGGTTGGAAATAAATTAGTAATGTGGAATAATCTGGTCAGTCGCCTTGCACAAATCAATCTTAGACAGAAAAATGATGAGTTCAAGTGGGACCTTGACCGAAAAGGTGTCTTCTCGGTTAAATCACACTATCGGGGGGTTGATCAACCAAAACATACCTAAAGTCAACAAGAGGTTATGAAAATTAAAAGTACCCCTCAAAATTAAAATTTTCCTTTGGTATCTTAGGAGAGGCGTTGTCCTCACTAAAGATAATCTGGCTAAACGAAACCGGCAATGATCTCTAAAGTGTTGTTTTACACGAAAAACGAGTAGTCGATACAACATTTGCTCCTTGGTTGTCATTTTACAAGGATGGTATGGGCCACGGTCCACGCGTCTTGGGGTCTAAGGAAGCCAACTAGTATTAATAACCTTTTTGGGATAGCTGAACGGAATACCAAAAAGATTTTAAATCACTTGTTCTTGTTGGCCAGCGGCCTTGTGTTGGTCCATTTGGCTCTACAGAAATGCGCTTGTTTTTAAAAACAAACATTCTTCTTTTTGCAGGTACTCTACTCGATCACGACCGCCTCCGCACGTGGGCTATCCTGCAACGGACTTCTTCCCAGAAGGTGCTTGTAGCGGCCTCTCGGTTCTTGAGCGGGGTGGCCCGGGACTTTTTTTCCCAGGCGTATGGGTGGCGGTCTAGTCTTAGGATTGGCGGTCTAGGCCGGAAATGTTTCAAGACATTGTATCACCTTGTTGTAATTTCTTGAAATTAATAAAAATTCCCATTAAAAAAAAAAACTCCTTATGGGTTTTCACCTCAGCTCGGCATCGCTTCTTTGGTCCACAAATCATGCCTTTGCATTTCTTATGCGTGATCGACTCCTTTCCTACTACAGCTTGAATAGCTTTTTTTCTCGCATCATGTTTTCAGTTTTCAAGCTACATCCTTATTGAAGATCTCTAGTTTGGTTTTGGATAATTAGTGACACCTAAGGACTAATCTCTCAATGCTAAGTGTTTGACTAGATTGGAGATTGGTCATGTCAAGCTTGGAGCACGGTGATGATAGAAGATGGATTGAGGTGATCCAAAAGATGATCAAGTGTCCAACTTGGAGGAGTTTGAGGATCAAATGGGCTCAAGGCAAAGGTATAATCATAGGGCCTTTTTTATTTTGCACTCAAGACACCATAGAAGCTGTGAGTGATTTAGGATCGATAAGCCATACTATAAAGAGGGGAAACTTATCGTACATATCGGTCCTTCAGTGCCTTTAGGTTCAAAATTCATATGCATGCATTCTAACCTAGAGAGCTAACCTAACCTTCGAAATTGATTGTGAAAATGCTAACACACAAGCATATGGTGATGTACACGTGGTGGTGTTGGCACATTTGTGAAGGCGGTGATGGTTGCAGGGTTGAGTTCGGCGCTTTTTGAGAAAATGAAACGTCTATTTTCTATTGCGCCGGATGCATAGTTATGGTGAAAACATGCTATTTCTCGTGCTCAAATTGGTATATTTGTTGGGTAGCATGTCGGAGCAAAGGCGGCGAAGGAACGACAACTCAACGGCGGTTTTTCACGGCTCGAGGAGGTGACCGGTCCCCTGCGACCGAACTCGTGACCGGATGCCGCGGATCTCGACCAGACAGTCCGGTCGGAGGATCCGGTCGATGTCCACAGAGCATGTTTTTCGGGCTGGTTTTTCGCTCGACCGAATCTTTGATTTGAGAGTCCGGCCACCAGGACTCGTTGGACCGGACGCATGCGACGGGGTTTTAGATGTGGGCTAGACGGGTTTGTCGGGTCCGCGGCGGAGGCTCGGCCGGACGTATGGGCGTCCGGTCGGTGCGTCCGGTCGGCCCGCAGAAAACGCTGGGGGGGTATTTATACTCCATTGGCCGGCTTAGACTCCCTCTCTTGGTCATTTGAATCACTCCTAACATCCTAGAGCTGAGCAACAAGGCCTCCCCTCTCTCATTCTTGATTGTGAGCTTCTTTCTTGAGAGAAGTGGACATCCAAGTGCATTTGCATAGAGTTATTGCATCTAGAGGAACTTGGGGATCATTGTGAGCCGGTTGGTTTCCTTTTTGCTCTTTGAGACACCATTCCTAGCTGGCTTGGTGATTTGGTGTAGGCGTTGGCAAGAGAAGGTGATTGTTCTTGGCCACCTCCGATGATTTGTAAGAGGAATACGCAATCCTCGTCGGGAAGACAAATTGCAAGGAATACATTGCTCGTTTCTTGGGTACCTCACTTGTGAGTGGTCGCTTGGGCTAGCAAGTGCACCACCTAGCTCAAGCATCATCCTTGTGTTGGTCGGCACAACCGGAGACTATCTTGTCGGTGTATAAGTGAACTTCGGGTTAACACATCGGCGTGTCTCTTGTCTCCTTGGTGATTGGCTTAATCTTCATATTGATTGTTCATCCTTGACATCGGTGATTGGTTCATTGCCTCTACACGTCGGTATATTGAGATCACCGCTCTAGTATTACATTCCTAGTTTACTTTGTGTAGAGAGGTAGCTTTTGCTTGTGTAGTTGTTCTTGCTAGCCTAAGGATCATATTTAGGTTTGTTCACTAGTTAGAGTAGTGACATAGCTCTTGAGTGACATAGAGATTATAGATTATATTTAGAGTTGTCACTAGAAGGCTTGTAAGACAATAGAGCTAGTGCAAACCGCATTTACGCCATTTGTTATACTAATCGGTTTATTAATTTGAGCTTGTAGAATTTTTTTATAGGCTATTCACCCCCCAGCCATCTAGGACCTTACACTTGTCTCCTGCTCCCTCCCTTCTTTTGTCTCATTTTTTTCTCAAGAGGAAAGAAAACCCGGTTTCAAGAAAGGCTAAGGGCCCGTTTGGATTTCTTTATTTTGGAGGAATTGAAGTCTACTTAAGAAATTATGCTAGTTGGTTTAGAATTTTAGATTCCACAAGTTTACAAAGTTCACATATAAGTCTATCCCAATTCATAGAGTGGGAAATGAGAAATGAATTTTATGGATTCTTTTTCTCCAACTTAAGTAAAGTTATAGACTCTATTTGTTGATTCTATAGATGCTTCTCCCGCATCTATAGTTTTTACAACAATTCAATTCAAGGATCCAAATGGGCCCTAAACCAAAATTTAAGAAAAAAGCACCTAAAAGCCACAAACACCGCCGGTGCACGTGCCTGATTGACTCCACTACAGGGGGGGGAGGGTGCTTGGCATGGCTCTAGAGTTCAACTCCAGTTATTTGGAGCTAGCCAAACACCCCGGCTCGGAAAAATGCAACTTCATGGAGATTTTGGAGCCCTAGTTCATTTGTTTGGAGCACCTCATTCGAAGCTCTAGATCTGTTCAAACAGACCCGGATGTGGAGTTCAAAGGTAATTACTGCACCGCCGTCGGTTACAAACCTCGAAACGTCAATTTCTTCTATTCTCCGCCCCATCCGCACGCAGCCCCGTCGGCCCTCGTCCCTAGCCCACTGCACGCAGCCAGCTCGACACCTCCTTTCGCGCTTAGCGGAGGCGCGCGCCACCGGGTGGTCGGGTGTTCGGCATCCGTGATGTTCGGTCGAACACGCGCAGTGGTGGCCTCGGCCATTGCCTGCGCGTCTTGTTCACGACTGCAGGCAAGGTGCTACTTGGGGCAATCGTGCGAGAGATAGAGAAAGGAGAAAGAGAGGGAGAATGACAAATTGGGCCCAATGATTGCAGGCAACCATGGTAATTTACCCTCAAAACCCCTTATCCGAGGCGAGATCAACTTTCTCGGCCAATCACTCCAAGTTGTCGGCCCAACTCTACCTAGAGTCAGCTCCACTGGAGTTTTTTGGAGTGGAGTAGCTCCACAGGGAGTTGGAGCGATGCCAACACCCCCTAGCTATCGACGCCTACTCCGTCTTCGCCTTCATCTCCTACGATCAACGTCTCATCCGTAGTTATGCAAGGTTATTTAAAAAATGACTTGGAATAAAATTAAAGTACGTAATAGGGTAACTCATGAAATATAGGGTGGGTGTTGATGTTTGTTAACGCTAACATAGGTATAACCGCAAGCGCACGGATACCGTTGTAGCTTTCACCCAAGAGTATTCCTAGGTATCGTATTTATCCTCAGGGAAGCAATGGTTAAAGAAGTTGATAGTTAACCATCATGTATCCGTTAACTAATATATCGACTAACTAAAGTGGGAGTAAAGGATAGGATAGGAGTTTTGATAAATGACACACACAGGAGAACATACTAAAAGATAGCAGAGTAGACAAGCTAAGCTGGGAGGACAACGGGAGAGTTCAAGACTCCTATTTACTTCTCCATTACTATGGTTCTTTCCTAAAGCAAACCAAAGGGATTAACTAAGTAGAGGGTAAAGCATAACAATCACACCAAGGCACTTGAACAACGACCTTCCGATTCTCGAAAAGACTGGGAAAGGGTAATCGGGAAAGCCGCCGCAGCTCTCTACGAAAAACACCAGCCCGAACGTGGTGGAATACAAAGGCCTTATCGGAGCTGTCACCCCCGGGGCTACCACAAACTATCTGTTGGGTTGGGCGCAAACTCAGGTAACCGGAAGTCTAGACACCACGCCTACACTGTCGATTACTACTCTAGCCACATATGATAACTAGAGCATTGATTCGAGAGTAGATCCCATGCCAAGGTATAACTACTACACTTAACCATACTCTAATTAATCACTAAGGTAAACTTAGATAACCATAAAGAATAATTTAGTAATAGGAGAAGATAAATATATTGAAATGCTTGAGTCTTACAAAAGGCCGAGACAAGATTTGCCGGACCTCCGAGGACTCCTCCGGAACTTGAGCATCTCTCCCTAACTCCCAACTAAACTAATACTACATTGCTACATCTTGGAATATGGTAGTGTTGCTCCTTGGTGGTGTGTGAATGAGAGGGAGAGAGCCTCCTTTATAGGTAGAGGAGAGGGGGCTCTTTAGAAGATGTCCATCCCCACATGGAAGGTACAAAACCGACCTCCTAGGGCGGTTTCAATATAATATTTGAACAAAGCACCCCCTGGATTCATCATGTGCATGGCGGCATGCAACCGCGTAAGAAGGGCGGTTCGATTTGGCGGGATCGCCGGTCCGGCCGGAGTGGCCGGTCCGGCCGGACTCGGGCGTGGCCCCTATCGGCCACCGCCTTCTTTCGGTGGGCTTGTGGGCTGGCGTAGATCTGTAGTTTCGAGGTGCTTTGGTCCATCTCCTTCCCTGACTTGGGCCTCTTGTGTTGCACTTATTAGTTGGCGTGTTTTCGAAGTGCGCTTTTGTTGTACTTTAGAGTATTCTCACTTGATTCCATGTATTTGTCCTGCAAAACATATTTCTCGGAATACAAGTGGAACTTGGTCAATAGTAAAGGTATATTGCTAGTTTTCCTTGAAAAAGAGATGCAAGTTGGCGGTAAAAAATGGTCGATAACGACCGCCAACAGTGGGGTTTACATGTGGTGTTTGTTGTTGGTAAAAGTTATCCCACAGAATTATTTATAATTTGTATAGTCTGCAAGCACACAGATACGATGAGCACTTCACCCGGGAGCGGGTTTTAAATATCGAATCCACAGGGAGAATGGTGTGAGGGTAATGAGATAGAAACTAAATCCCCGAGATAATAGGAAGGAACTGGAGTATAGATAAAATGTGAGAAGATTTCTATGGTTGTCTAGTTTTATATCCTTGTAAGGCTTGAAGATATTTCTTAATGGGGATGCACTCAAAGGAAAGTAAGGTCGAAACTTACTATTTCCCCCAAAGAACTAGTTCCTACTAGTCCTATCCAATGGGAGATGGAATACCAAGGAATCAATGGTACTATCACTACCACGAACTACCACACTCCGGAAGGTAGGGTGTATTTATGAGTTATCTAGCCCAAACACCACGTTTGCACTAGGGGTAACAACTTCAATTCAAGAGCGACAAGAATCAAAGTACTCTAATGAGTCGTACACCGAAAGAAAGAAAGTCAAGTGATCTTACTCAAATATAAGGTTGATCCACCAAAGAAGTCTCAAGATCAAGTGCAATGAAGCCTTTGATCCCAGAAGTACAAGCGTAGAGGAGTCACCGACACATCCGGCACTTCCCCTTTCTTCCCCTCAACTCTACTCTTTATCTCTCAAGAACAGATCTAGAACTCTAATTAAGTTCTTTGATCTATCTCTCAACTTTCTACTAATCTCTCTCAACTTGATCTTAGCTCTTCTAATTAGAGAGGTATGGCTCTAGCTATGATCAGAGTCGAGTATGATGAATAATGATTTTCATGCCTAAGGCCAGAGGTAGGGTCATCCTTATATAGTCGTGGCCGATGAATATGGACCCTTGGATCAAACCGGCCTTCAACAACGGTGTAGAAACAACCTCAAAGTCGGTTTGAAACCGACCTAGGAAGATGAGGCGACTGTGGGTCCTACCTGGCGGCCGCCTAATCTTCTCTGGCGGCCGCCAGGCCCTGGTGGACCCAGGGTGTCAGGCTTCTCCTAGTGTCTTCTGGTGTCTTCTAGAATGATTTAGTTCACTTTTTGGATTGAAATTCATCAGTGGTATATCTTCTTATTATATGGGGTAGATTCTCGAAGTTTTCCCAGGCATTTTACATCAAGTCCCCTGAAAAGATAGAAATCACCAAAACTCGTGGAACTGTGTTAGTAAAGCCCCTAATCTAGGTTGATATTCATTTTATACCCTTGTTATATGTTTAATTGAGAGATAAAAATGTGGCTTAAGAGGTGTCAACAAGCTCCCCCACACTTAGGCTTTTACTCGTCTCAAGAAAAGGATGGTTATAACAAAGTTGTAAATCAAGACATCAATCATAAAACAATTTCATGGTCATACTTATAACATAAATTTTACTAATCTTACCAAGAACTTTAAGTAGTCGAGAAACAAGATAGTTGAAACAGAGTACCTTATCCTTTCAATCAAATCATTTGGAGTTTTTGTAATAATTTTTGAAAAGAAAAATAGCTTACTTCTTCCTTACGTGGTACTCTCAAGTCACTCAATAATTATTTATATGTAGTATTTTTGGATCCTCACAAAGCACATGTAAATAATGCTCTTAAAAACATTCCATTTCTAATAAAGCTATATCGGAGTTTCAGGGGTTGTCAAGGATGTAGCATACTTACCTTGCATGTATTTGCGATGTCAAAAATGGATCCAAGGAGAGACATCCTCTTAGACCAAGATGTGCATGTGTGTGCTAATTCTACTATGCTCTTATTTCTCTCTTTTTGAAATAAATATTTTTGCAAACAAGTTCATGGGCTATTTTTATTTTTCTTTTGGAGAGGTGGGCTCGCTCGCCCGAGACTTTTGTCTTTTATTTTCTCTCTTTAAAGATGTGGGTTGTACTCACCCTCGGACACTTGTCCATTTTTCATCTTTATTTATTTTTCTTTTTCTTTTTTCTTCTCTCTTTTTTTTTATATATACTATTTTTGCATAGCCCATGCCTTGCTGTACAAAAATAATTTATTGAATTTAGAGAGAACAAGAACTAGAGCATATAAATATTTTATAAAAAACAACAAGTGAGTGTACATGATCTTGATCTTCGAAACATGACAAGTCTCTCAACATGGGTCACAAAATTTGACAAAGCTCAACACAAAGTAAATAGCTTATTGCTGCTTTTTCAATACTCATAGCAAGCATGGCTTTAGTAGGATATAATAATTACCCACGAAGATGAAGTAAGCTATCAATTTTAATATTTTCGAAATAAATTCTCCAAGAGAAAAGATATCAAGAATTAAGTTCTCACCAATCTTCTATCTCAAATCTCACAACAACTTAAGCAACTTGGAACTTTTAATAAATTATTTTTATAACAACAATTAATCTAACCATGAAAAAGTATTATGTAAGTCTACTTTTGAACAAAGCATATCAATTTATTTTATTCTCTTTTATTATTTAGCAAATCAGCAAGAGGTTCGAAACCGACAAAACGAAGCCAAAATATAAACTAAAGCAATGTTTAGAGATCAAACCGAGAGTCAAACCAAAATTTGAGGGCGAGAGGAGGTGGAGGCCTGGCGGACGGCCTGGATCTCTCGGGCGGCCATGAGAGCTCAGTAGCTCTTCGATCTGAATTTTGTCGTGCTGGATCCTCTTTCGTGTACAATGTTTTGCTTCACTTTTCAGGTTCAGTTTCGTTGTTCTTGATGTTTAAATCTTGTCTCCCCACACTATCCTTAATTATCCTTTATCCAAAAACATGGTGAAGACATACAAAAATATAAAAATAATGCTAAAACAATGGATCAACAATTATTAAGAACAAGAGCACTCTTTATTCATTCAAACCAAACTTATTATTGACTCACAAAACTTGACTCGACGATAGATAAAATTGACTCAAAACTCTAATTTAATTTGAAACAAACCGACTCGACAACCGACTCGACATAACGCTAAGTGCTCTTACAACCATGAGCATCTTACATATCCTTAGTAAGCTTATTCGGGATGCACTCGAGAACTCCCACCTTCGTGACTAACGCCGTATTAGCTTTTTCTATAGCGTCTAAACATCTAGAGGTGTGGCTCCAATTAGCATGCTCAGTGGTCAGAAAACTCTTCAGATGAAAGTGCTCATTATGGAGTTCCGCCATCGTCATCCTCCCTGGCTTGGGCATCAGCTCAGCAGCTTCTCTAGGCTGGATGAAGCGAACTTGGTCTAGAGTAGCACGTACTCCATCAAAAACAAGACGAGAATCCGTGTAGCTACTCTTTCTAATATTGCCAAACTTGTCCCACTGGACGTTGGCAAGCTGTTCATTGCGTCCTGGAGCTTGAAGCTTGGTGCCTTCGGGAACTAGAATCTTCTTCTTCATGAGTGCCTCACGACGTGCAGCCAAGCAAGTTTCTTGCATACAATTGACCACGTGTAGGCTTAGGATCGGAGGATGGTGGATTGATAACAGCTAGAGGCTTTGGCTCGTACGGAACTATGGATGTTGAGGTTGATGGAGGTGGAGTGGATGAGTTAGCTGCTGCCACGGCCGGGTCATAGACAACCATACGGGTTTCGGTGTTCTTCATGGTGAATTTTGGTGGTGCTGGTCGTCGGTTTTGCCGAAGGATGAATAAGATAAGATTAAATGATTAAATGAGGCTCATTTATATAGGCAGAGGTGTGCGGAATAGGATGGAAATGTTCGCAATACTTTCCTACGTAAATGACTCGAGAATGTTCGTCATTACAATGGGCAAGTTCGAGTATTCCCGAGCAAAAATGGAAACGGGGAGGAGGCTACTGGTGGCGGGCGCCAGCCCCTTCAAAGACGCCCGATGCACTGGAAGCACTTCACTCTGTCCTTTTTTCCCACGGCCTAATATCCCTATTCTAGTTGTAATGCTTATACTTTTGGCCCATAAAAATAAATCCTACGTAAATTAAATCATATGGCTAAAGAATAACCGAGAAAAATCTATTTCATCTATTTCTTTTTTAATTCATCGGGGCTTATCGGGCTCATAAAAAATTTTAAGACGTTAGCCATTTACCTTGAATAACTTACCTTCAGAGTCTTGGAGAGTGATCGCTCCATGTGATGATGAATTCACTACCTTGAAAGGTCCTTCCCATTTACTCCGAAGTTTTCCATGCCCAAATAATCTTACCCCGGAATTAAAAAAGTAATACCTGATCTCCCTGGAGTGAAAGTCTTTATTTTAATCTTCTTGTCATGCCATCTCTTGGTTCTTTCTTTATAGATCTTGGCATTATGATAAGCTTTCTCTCTCCATTCCTCCAATTCTAATAGTTGCATCTTTCTCTGAACTCCTGCAGCATCAAGATCCATATTCCATCTCTTGATTGCCCGGTGAGCTTTAAACTCTAATTCTAAAGGGCAAATGACAGGTTTTGCCATAGACAAGTTGATAAGGTGTCATTCCAATTGGTGTCTTGTAGGCTGTCCCTGTATGCCCATAGTGCTTACGGAAGTCTATCCTTCCACTTGATTCCTATTTCTTCAACTGTTTTTTACGTAAGATGTTCTTGATTTGTTTGTTTGAAGTCTCGCTTGCCCACTCGTTTGAGGGTGGTAAGTTGTAGCAACATTATGACGAACTCCATGTTTCAATAAATATTGTCGAGAATTTTCTATCAATGAAGTGGCTTCCTCCATCACTGATTATATAAAAGAAACCCATATTTTTAAAGTTTAAAGCTTACTACGTGAATTTTTTTAAAGAAACCCATATTTTTATTATATTACTAAAATGACACTAACTACTGTATATATATAAAAGAATATACCCACATACTCTACGTATGCATGCATACTTAACATACATACCACCCTAGATGGTCTAGTATGATCATATACTTCATCCATATACACTTTGTTCGGTCATATACACCCTAAATCTAGAGATATACACATGGGAGTAACTACTCCCTGGGAGTAGAAAATATTAGTTATAAAGGGAAAAAAATTGGGAGGAAAAAAACTGTCTTGATGAACAATGAAACCCGTTATAGAACAGTATCGGGTTTTTGAAACAGTGACGAACCTGTTTGAATACAGTAATGGGTCCTTGTGAATAGTAACAGATCCATTATGAAATAGTACTGGGCGGAGAAACAATAATAAAATCAGTTAGGGAACAATATCAGGTTTGTACGAACAGTATTGAACCCGTTACAGAACAGCAAACCTATTACTGTGGGGGAGCAACCCAGTACTGTTTATATACAGTGTTACTATTCATAAACACTATTGGATCCTCACCAAAAAAATAAAGGTAAAGGATAGATGCCAGCTGACCCTGTTCATAGAGGTCTTGGCTTGGTTTGGTAGTAGTTAATGTATTATTGAGATCAAAATCATTACAAATTAGTATAAACTGTGTTTTTGTAGCTTATTTTCACTTATTTCAAACTGTGTTCTTGTAGCTCGCATGATCTTGTCTCAAAAAAGTATGAACACATAATAAAGTTAAATGTATCATAGCGAGGATGTAGTATATTAGATTAGGCAGCGTGGTTCACAAACTTTGCGGCAATGTGCCACTCCTTGTTCTTCCAGCTAATAAACCAAAAGGGGATTTTGTGTATCATCCAGCACTACACAAGTATCACACTGCGTGATCCTCGTGGAAGATATTAGAATTAAGGGCCTTGCTGCGGTACCTGTGACCCCTTTCTGCCATCGTCCAACCTGTCTAAATATAATAACCCTGCACCTGGGCCAAGCTATTCTTAAAATTTTGATGTTGTCAGCAATAATGGACTTTTTAAAATCCAAAGCCAAAGTGTTGTTTATCTAAGAAAAAAAAAACATGACCAATAATCATTCTTCTGAACACTAATGAAATCAAATCAATTGCTCTCTATTCTGGATCTGCCCCAGTATATGCCCCTTGTACCAACTCTATATCAAATGCAACCTAGCTATAGCTAAAACTCACACACAACTATGGCCGGCATGGCCACGATCTCCGTGGAGTGGCCGTGGCCCAATGACATGCTGAGCTGCGTGTTCCTAGCTTCACTAGCAATCGTGCTCTTGCAGCTGCGGAAACGGAGCAAGCTCCCGCTGCCGCCAGGCCCCAAGCCTCTCCCAATCATCGGCAACCTGATGATGATGGGTGAGCTGACACACCGAGGCCTGGCGGCGCTGGCAGAGCGCTACGGCGGGCTAATGCACCTCCGGCTCGCCCGGCGGCACGTGTTCGTGGTGTCCACGGCAGAGTACGCGCGCGAGGTGCTGGCAGGCGCAGGATGTCGCGTTCGCGAACCGGCCGGCCACAGTCTCCATCGGGTACCTCACGTACGGCCACTCCGACCTGGCGTTCGCGCAGTACGGGCCATTCTGGCGCCAGGCGCGCAAGCTCGCCGCCACGAAGCTCTTCAGCCGGCGCCGCGCCCAGACGTGGCTCGCCGTGCCCAATGAGTCGGCGGCGCTCGTGCGCGCTGTCGCGCGGCGCAGCGGCGAGGCGGTCAATCTGGGCGAGCTGATCCTCAACCTGAGCAGGAACATCGTCTTCCGCGCCGCGTTTGGCATCCGCGGAGGATGCGCCGACGACGACCTCGGAGAGTACATCAGCCTCCTCAAGGAGTTCTCTCGCCATATTGGCGCGCTCAACGTCGGCGACTTGGTGCCCTGGCTCGCCTGGATCGACCCGAACCGACGCCGCCTCCACGAGACGCGCCAGGGGTTTGACAGGTTCATCGACAAGATCATCGACGACCACGTACAGAGAAGCAGGAGTTCCACAGACGACGAAGCCGACATAGTCGATGAAATGCTCGCCGAGAGCAAGCTAGTCTCCGGTGATCGGCGTGGCTCCCTCTGCCTCACCCGCGGCAACATCAAGGCAGTCATCCTGGTACGTGTCATGGCTCATGTATATATATGATCGTACATACATATATATATACTGACATACGTGGCATGCAGGATATCATGTTTGGTGGGACGGAGACGGTGGCGTCGTCCATCGAGTGGGCGATGAAACAGCTGCTGCGGAACCCCGACGACCTACGGCGTCTGCAGCAGGAGCTCGCCGAGGTGGTGGGAATGGACAGGAACGTGACGGAGTCCGACCTCGGCAGCCTCCCTTCCTGTCGTGCGTCGTCAAGGAGACGCTCCGCGTGCACCCGCCGATCCCGCTGCTCCTCCACGCGACAGCCAAGGACTGCGTCGTCAGCGGCTACCCGTGCCTAGGGGATCCCAGGTGACGGTCAACGTCTGGGCCATCGGCCGCGACCCCAAAACCTGGAAGGACCCCGACGTGTTCCGGCCGTCACGGTTTGCCGTGCAGGAAGGCGGCGAGGCCTCCGGGCTCGACCTCAACGGCAGCTGCTTCGAGTTCCTGCCGTTCGGCTCTGGCCGGCGGTCGTGCCCAGGGATGGCGCTCGGCCTCCACGCGCTGGAGCTCGCCGTCGCACAGCTCGCGCATGGCTTCCATTGGGCCCTGCCCGACGGCATGAAGCCGTCGGACATCGACGTCGGTGATGTCTTTGGGCTGTCGGCGCCAAGTGCCGCGCGGCTTTACGCCGTGCCTACGCCCCGGCTCACCTGCCCGTTGTACTGACGATCCTATGCCCGGGCCAACTGTGTACTGTGTGTGTTAACAGTCCTTTCATCGTGTGCCACGGACAGACATGCAACGTTGCTGTTTTTTAAGGGCATGCAAGGTGAAGTAATAAATTGGTCTCGAAATA
This sequence comes from Hyparrhenia diplandra, assembly GCA_015847255.1. Taxonomy (NCBI): domain Eukaryota; kingdom Viridiplantae; phylum Streptophyta; class Magnoliopsida; order Poales; family Poaceae; genus Hyparrhenia; species Hyparrhenia diplandra. The sequence continues at coordinate 237,277 of JADLZK010011099.1, forward strand.
GATCAAGTCATAAATCAGGTCATCGTAATTATGGATAAGAGTTTTCTTCCTAGAAAGCAATCAACATTCACAATTTCAGTGGCTTGGTTGCTGGAAAGCAATTTTTGTTCCTAACCGGGCCGTTCACCCATTTTTCATTAAGGGCACCCACAATGGTATGAGTTAGTTGTTAATTCTAAGCTAGGTTCTTCAATGGTTCTAACTCTTAGCATATAGAATTATAGATCATGACATAGAGGACCCCACATGACACTCGCATGTGATCTTAAAATGTGAGTATAAGTCTAGCTCTTCCATCAAAATATATAAAAAAAATGCCAAGGCCTAGCTTATGAGTCACCCACCGTGGGTGTCGAAGAGGAAAAAGAGTGCTGCAAAGCAATGATAGCTTTTCTTAGTTTTGATCTCCTCCCGTCTTTGAGCCCAACGGCCCAAACCCAACTTGATCCACTCTCTCGATCGGGGAGCCCAACTTATCTATGGTTGGAGGGCCCTGTCAAACTGCGGTATATAAAAGGAAGGTGGGAGCTAGGGCACAGTAACCAAGTTTCACCGCCGCCACTTCTCCCACCGACATTCCTAACCCTAACCCGATCTGAGAGGGTCGCAGCAAGTGATGGGAAGTTTTTCCCCGCCGCCACTGCTTCAACCTCACCCGCGACGGTGCTGCCGGCACGGAGATCACCGGCGTTCATCCATGGCGGAATCAAGCAGCGCCAACTCGAATAAAGTCGCAGATGGTCGGTGAAGTACCTCTACTCTCTGTCTCTCTCGTTTTTTGTACTCCAGTAGATTTTGTATTAGGATCTCATGCTTATCAAGTTAAGAACGAGTAACCAACTGATCTACACCTAGTGATCCCCTAAGTTGCTATCAGTGGTACCCCTCCCCCGCCACGCTAACTTGCCAGAGATGGCCCCATGCCGGCACACACCTGAGTCTGCCCGCTTGCCGCGCCCGGCGAGGTCGAACTCCAACCCGGCGCCATGCATGCCTAAGGTTGTCTGCCCCATCTGTCGCTGGCACTGCTCCGTATGCCACACTTGCATGGTGCTGTGCGAGCGGCCAGCCGCGCTGCTGCTCTGTTCGCTGCCGTACTTCCAAGGTCTCGATTCTCATGTGCTGCCAGGATCTAGGCGAGATCCTTCTCCATTGCCGTAGGGAAGAAGGCCGAGTAGAGAGGTCCGCGGAGAGGGAAGAATGAAACTGCCTTTCGTGTGTGGCTAGCGGTAGGTAGGAGGAACGGTTGTGGAGGACTGACGATGGCGATCCAGGAGGCGCATGTATATGTGAGGGGCATTGGCGACTGGGAAAGACAGAATGAAGAGAGGAGAATGAGGAGGGGGAGAGCTCGGCACTCCGCTGGGCGGAAGGGGCTCTCTATAAAATGTCAACAGAGACCTTTTTTGTAAAATTGCCAAAGGCATATATATGTGTCGCCACGGGAGGAAGCCACGTGTGCCAAAATTCTGTGGTGCGAGGAAGTTCGAAAGTGGCTTTTGATAACCGCGATATAGCAACAGTGCTGTCTCTAGGACACTAATGGAACCTTTGTAATTTGGGCAACTAACCCATCGTAGATGGAGTGGTTCATCATGAGTGCACTTCTGAAGTGACTTCATCGTAGATGGAGTGATTCATCATGAGACACTTCTGAAGTGACTTCATTCCTTCGTTTTGGTTGTTTATGTTCTGGAGCCATGTCACTCAATCCGGTTGTTTCTGTTCCGGAGGTCAAGAGGTGTCGAACTAATCTGGGTGTTTTTGTATACAAAATGGGCGGATTCAAAACAAGCCTAGATCAATCCGTCCGAAACAATTCCTTAACCGAACGTTTATTTTAATATGAAACGGATTCAAAACTAGGTCAAATCAATCCACCCAGAATGGAGCCAATCCGACCAAAACGAACAAGGCCTTATACTAGTACTCCCTCCGTTGTAAATTATAATTGTTTGACTTTTTCAAACCCCAAGTTACCTTGACCACTCATCTTATTCAAAAAATTTGTGCAAAATATCACTTCTTTTGTTGTGGCATGCTTTATTAACAAAAAGTTTGACTATGTTTGCACAAATATTTTGAATAAGATGAGTGGTTAAACTTGGGGTTGAAAAAGTCAAACAAATTATAATTTGAAAGAGAGGGAGTACGTACTATTTATTTGCTTGTGACGAAGAAGATTGTGTTATAAATAAACTCATTCCATTTCACAAAACAAACAAACTAAAAAGAGTGGGATGATAATAAACTACCCCATTCCACGAACCAGTCAAGTAACTAAGCCTAGTCAGTTTGACTTGTATCCATGTATATATTCTTTCATTCACAAACAACGTGCGTGCTGCCATCTTCATAGTACAACCAACAACAGCACTACTGATCGAACACACCGCATTACAATTAATGCCTTTAGCAGGACTCCTGCAGAGAAATTAAAAGGTGAAATTGCTAAACGAAAAAAACGATTTCCTGGACCAAAACCATGCTCCCAATCATGCAAAGCAAATCTACCCAATCACAGAGAGCAACACCTCCACGCGATGCTGGTCCAGGCCAGCACCCTAGAGCAGTAGCCAGTAGCTAGAACCAGTAACGACCTTTACTGCCTGGATGCAGTGCACTGATCTCATCCTATCTCTTGCCATCTTCTTCGGCCTGTCTCCGCTGCTTTTTGGAAGGGCAATGCAGGAACGAAGGGGACTCATCATCAGCTCTCATGGTCCGCCAACAGTGGATTCATCACCACTCTCCAAAATAAGGTCCATTGTGTTGTGATGTGCTGTGTTGGGCTTGTCATGTGAGGAATGTGTGGGCCTTGTGGATCTAGATAGACTAGTATATTGCCCGTGCTAACGCTTACGACGGCAATTCTCAAAAAAAATCTATAAACATTAAAATCATAGAACTAAAATAAATAGCCTCTTGAAGGACTTTTTTGGTTCCACGGAAAACATCTCTACCCTTTGTTCAAATAAACATTTGACAGCATGTTGCACATTTTACTTGCATGTTTGCCTCCATTTAGAGAGAATAAAACTACATGCATGGCAACAATCCACAACAAAGTATGACAATCCACAACAAAGTTACATACTGCCACAATTATTGAAGTTGTGAACACAGGAATAAAATAACTTCATAGTTATGAGACTGACAGCCATTGTACCGTGGCATGAATTTTTTACCTTGCAACAGCCACATAACTTCACAACTCGAAATGTATTTGTTATTATAAATTACACATAAAACTTACACAATTTGGCAGGTGAAAATCCTACTAATAAGCAATTGTAGTTCGTATTATCTACTACACCAACTAACCAAAAAAATCATTTAGAAAATAGTCAAATACAAGCACACAGTATGCACAACTCACTTTAGTCTGAAGAGCTGTTATTAACTGGTACATGCTCTTTGAATATATATCTCATTTAGTGCATCCAATGTGCCCTGAAAACAAATGTGCTGATAGTGTTTTTGTGACAAACCTGAAATATATGGAAAACAACACTTTGACTATCACAACAGGGAAGCCATCGAAAACATGGTTTTCACCTCGTGCATAGTCAGGGTCAGTAACTGTTGTGGCTTCTTTGTCTAAAAAAAAAACTGTTGTGGCTTCCAAATTGGAGTTCCCTTCACGTGTAAATCCCTGAATTAAAACGCTGAACTTTCAGAAATGCTGCATCGTGAGAATGTAGACATATAATCTTCAGTTCATCGCTTGCATCACCGTCACTTTGACCGAGGTGCTAACCTTTTTTTTATCGACGACTGAAGTACCAACGATGGCACCATCTCAGGCTCCGCCGCTCCCTCCCTATCCAATTCACCGACAAGAAACACAGGCCTTCCGGATCAACCATTCAAAAAGCGTAAAAATTTCAAGAGAAAGCAACTCACCCGGTTCAGGACACTACTACAGATTTAATTTTGCATGGCGTTTTTTTTTATTTTCCGTGGCGGGCATTTAGAAAACCGCCACGGAAAATACTTGGCGTGGCAGCCCCGGTTGGGGAAAACCGCCACGGTTAATGGATTAACCGTGGCGGGCTTTATAAAATAACCGCCACGGTTAATCGCGCCATTAACCGTGGCGGTTTTATTATAATGCCCGCCATGGTTAATCCTGGGCTATAAATACAGCCCAAAACCTTCTTCTTCCCCACGGAAACCGCCATTTTCTAGGGTTTTGAGCTTCAAAACTCTAGAAAACACTATTTCTAGGGGGGAAGGTTTTGCCCTTGGTTTGATTGAAGTTTGGCACCGTTAGGGGTAATTCCTCTCTTTCTCCCCTCTTTTCTCTCCCTCTTTCCCTCTCTCCCCTCTCTCTCTCCCTCTCTCTCCCTATGCATGGTCCTCCCTCTCTTTGAGTTGTAATTGAATGTGGTTTGTGCTCTTTCTCTTCCCCCTCTCTCCCCCTCCCCTCCCCTTTATCTCTCTCTCCCCCCTCTCTCTCCCCTCTCTCCCCCTCTCTAGATCTCTCCCTTTCTTTTGAGATCTAGTTTTGATCTCTCTCCCTCTCCCTCTCTCTCCCTCTTTAAGCTACCTCATCTCTCTTTCCTTCTCTCTCTCCCTCTCTCCCTCTCCCTCTTTCTCCTCCCCTCTCTCTCCCTCTCATTTGAAGTGTATGTGCTCTCTCGATCGATCTCTCGTATTCCTCTTTTGCACTTTAGTTAACTCTCTCTAATCATCGATACTTGATCTCTCATCATCGACGCTCTCTTTGGTTTGGTTTAATTAATTTGAGCAGGCCGTCATGGCGCCGAATAGGGATTGGATGTACAGGCCGAGGATCAATTTGGATTTCGTTGATGATGTGCGAAGAAGTTTATGCCCGCCGCCACGGCATCGAATCGGTCGTGGTTCGGAAGAAATGGTGTGCCCGTGCTATCGGTGCAAGCATATGTTCTTACACAAGGATGATGTCGCCGTGGAGCACTTGCTGCGGTATGGTTTCATCGGGGAGCCGAGGTACACCGTGTGGAAGTATCATGGTGAAAAAGAACCGAGTGTCGCGGCCGGTTCATCTCGGAGGACCCCGCCGACCGCAACGACGGAAACATCGGTGGTGGACTAAGGGACGAGAACAAGTTGATAATCGTGATTACATCACCGTAGATGAACCGCTTGAAGACATGGCGTAAGACAATGCGGGTGGAGATGATGGTGAACAGTCGTAAGAGTTGATGACATGTCGCCCGAGGATGCTGCTCTTTTCGAGGAAATTGCTAACCTCAAAGATGAAGATGACGTGTTGTTTGGCAATCCAAGATGGCTCGAGAATTTTAGACAGATGCAAAGCGGCAATTGACCCTCTCTACAAAGATGACGGCAAATGTCCGGCGGCGGCAATTGACCCTCTCTACAAAGATGGCTCGAGAATTTTAGACGGATGAAGCAGCGGCAATTAACCATGGCGGGCCGAGAACGATGCCCGCCATGGTTAATCTATTAACCGTGGCGGTTTTTGTTAAACGCCCGCCACGGTTAATATATTTTCCATGGCGGGCATGGAGTCCGCCACGTTAATCGATCGACAACCGTGACCCTAGCCCGTGGCGGACACAATGCCCGCCACGGAAAATCTAGAAAGCCCGCCACGGAAGTTCGATTCTGTACTAGTGGGACATCTTGCAAACCGCAATTGTGCGAATGAGTTAAAATGTTCAATGAGTGCACAATAAATAAACCTTTTGTGTGTCTTCCTTGCGGGCTCGCTTCAGCACAGACGGGCCGCGTGTGTACCGGCGTGGTTAACGGGTCGGCAGCCGCGCCCGCAAATACCTACCCCGCACAGCGAGCGGCGACCACGACGCCGCCGGCCCCGACCCGCTCCCGCCCGCCGCCCACCGATCGCGCCCCTCAAGCGCCCGCAACCTGGTGCTCCTTGACGCGTGGAACGCCCCGCGGGGTGTGGATCGACGGCGGAACGCCGCGCGGGTGGCAGTCATTCGACCACCCCACCGACGTCGCGATCCGCCGCGCTCCCGTGCGCCTCGTCGCCCACTCCTCCGTCTGGCAACCGGGCCCCGAGCCGGATCTACCACTTGGGATTTAACAAGGCCACCGGAGCCTACGTTGGGATCCATAGGAGGAAAGGAAGGATCGCTTGAAAAGGAAGGAGCGCATCCATTCGGGAGGAAATTGACTCGCGAGGAATTGCCGAGCGTTAAGGAGTAATGCCCATACACTTAATCCACGGATGTCGGATGTTGTTTGAGTGATGAGAGAGAAGATTAAGGAGTAAACTGATCGTTTATTTGAATAATTTTGAACACAACGAAGTTGGTGCATTAGTAGGGTAGATAGGTACAGTGGTGCGGTGTAGGTCCTGGCATGACAAAGTTGCTAACGTGTCATATGGGGTCATCAACATAATATGTGCAAAAAGGGTTCCATTTTTCACCTATCTAGTACGTACGTACTCCACCTACTGAGTTGAGCTTGTGCCTTAGAAAAGTTCATGTAAAAAAATCTAACCGTGACAACATGGCCTCATCATGTATAAGCAAATCACTTTTCATGTATCTATGAATTCATCGTTTTGGATGTATTGATCTCAAAAGTTTATTGGAAGTCAAGAAGAGGTGAAAACGATTAGTAATGAAATTTTCTATACCGACCACGATTCCTGGTTGGTGGGGAAGACACTGTATTTCAATTATTTGTTTAGTGACTACTCCCTCCATTCTAAATTGCAAGTCACTCCAAGAATTTTGGAGAGTGAAAGCATTTCAAGTTTGACCAGGATTACAAAGAATTCCAAAGATTTGTTAAATCCACTAAGTATATATTATGAAAATAATTAACAAAGAATTCAATGATACTTATTTGAGATCCTAAATGTTATTATTTTATCATTATAAATTTGGTCAAAATTTGGATGCTTTGACTTTTAAAGATTCTTGGAATGACCTAAAATTGGGATGGAGGGAGTATATATCGATAGACCATTACATTCTTCTAAATATATTTATCTTATGTGGTGGTGTGATTTGCTACCACGTAGCGCCGTTGCCTGCCGCAAAGAGTCCCCATTCGTTTCTCATCTGTCATCTCCATCATGTTGCATAGAGATTCATTTCCCCCTACTAGTTATTCTCAGGAGCATGTCAAGAACATTGTATCCCACTAAACAGTGGCCCACCCATTACATATTAACTAGTTCACCAACCCGTTGTTTCTCGCACGGTTAGAATCTGATGAGACACTAACTAACAAAAGTTACTTATATTAAATATCTTCTCTCTTCACTAATATTTTAAAATAATTGGTACTCTTCATCCCTATTTAAAGTTTTTTATTTACATAGCACCTCTTTGCATCTCCAATATACATTCCCTCAAAGGCATTAGCTCCGGTCTATAGTTTCAGGACATGAACCTAAATTTTGATTTTTTTTTTCCCCGCCAAATTTTATGCATATTAATTGGTCAGATACGATGCCTTTTATTTACAATGGTGATTATAGTGTACTAATTTCATGCAAAATTGTTTTATGTTTTTGTAAGAATTTTATGATAAAATATTTGTTTCATTTCTAGGATTAATCATTTTCTACCACCATTTGTATTTAGTTGAAACATAATTAAACTTAAACTATAGTCTTATTTCATCCCTTTATGTGAGATCATGGAAATCTATAGTTTAACTTTTAGCTTTTTTTTATCACCATTTGCTAATTTAAAATAGTAATGCTTATTGCATCGTTGATTCAAAATTTCCATGGTTTTCTTATTAAAATAATATTCTAGTTCCAGGGGATATATATACTCTTAGTTCATACAATGGCCTAAGGAGTTGTTTCATCATGCACCATGGCACAAAAGATATTGAATTTTACTTCATTGTATTAGTATTGTTTTATTTTATTAAATAAATAACTCAAATTAAGTTACTAATATTTGTATGGTATAATGTTTCAAGTAAAATATTTAAACTTTTTCAAGACAACGGCTTAAAATTTATTACTATAAGTATCAACATAACCTAAAAAGTGAATGGTAAGTGTCCTTCATTTTTGGTAGGCTAAGGATATTTTAGCACGCTCTATGAGCTTATTATAAAATAAATATTTTATTAATACAATTTTTAACTTTTGAATGTTGAATTATTTGACATAATATCTTATATTAGTATTTACATGTAGATTTGAGAGTTTTTTTTTTTTTGATAATTTTTTATAATAGTTGAGGGGGATATAACTTAGATACAAATTATATAGGTATGTATTGCATTACATTATCATATCATATATGTTGTAGATACAAATTCAATTATAAATGTGGGATCTAGCAAGATTGTCATACCTTTTTGGGGTGCAGTGTCACAATTGCTAGCGTTGATGTAGATGTCATGGATGCAGGACGTTGTAGCACCGGCGGTTTGGCCCGACTATGTTTTTTTCTGTGCTACCCATCCAATTGAATCCCCCTGCAAATACAGAACAAATTCAAGCATATGCCCCCAAAACACATCAGAAAAATGAAACAAACAAATCTTAGGGCTTAAGAGGGCCCACTTCCCGATCTGCGAGCCTGCGACCAATAGATGAAAATCAAATAAATAAATCAATAAAGAAGGTCAATAAGTACATGATATCTTAGCTTGTAAGTCAACCTTAAGCTTTTGTATAGAGATACAAAGTCGAGTTAGATGCAATGCCATTGCTCCTTAAAAATGTCATCTTCTTCCAATACCAAGTCTAAAATAGCGGTTTAACTATCACATGATTTTGGGAAATATCATGCTCAAAGATTAAGGCCATATCACCTGAACTATATTGCAGATAATTTGGACCCGAGCCTTCAATTCAAATACAATATAAAATCAATTATAGTCAGGACTCAAAACAGAAAAGGAATTAATCTTGTGGAGACTCACCGCCTCTATTAGCAAGACGATATTGCCGTGAGCGCCAGCAAGTAAACACCGCACTAATAGGAGGAAGAAGCAAGTCAACAGGCCCCACAACAATTGGCATCCGGCAGCGGCATCAGAACGTCACCGTTGAACATGTGGCCTGCAGAGCGCGTGGTTGGCGTTGCCTTGAGAAAGATGTTGTCGTAGATGAGGTGAAAGATGTGGAATTGTGGATGCATGCCGGGAGCATCCTGAATCTGTAATCATCCTTCAATTCAGAATACGATGGCGGCGCATGCGTGGAAACACGAAGGAACATGAGGCATCCGTCAGATAAATTGTATCTCACATTAATAAATAACAGATATTCTTTTTTAAATTTATAGTGAGGGCATGGGTGGTAATTTTCTAGGAAATAATGAAATCGTGTTGGATCCTTTTCTTTTTTTATGGCCATCATAATAACTAACTCCAAATGCCAGAAGGATTTGCGGTCAAAATATTTTTTTCTCCCCAATACGTGGTTAAATTTTTTTAATATAATTTTTCTTTTAATTTATAATGGCTAAGGTGGGTATTTTTTAGATAATAACAAAATCAATCTGACGGTCATTGATCGGATTATAATTTCAATTTGATGGCTAGATGTTCCCGATTAGCGTGAGAATTTCTAGCATTTATCTTTTTTTTTCTAGAGCATCTCAAGAGAAATAACATGGAGCCTCCCAATTAGAAATAGCAAGATTTATTTATTGGACTGGATTCTACCATAGGTTCCAAGATTTACTTGGTTATAGATACCTAGGGTAGTACATTTTTTGGCTGCTCAGTGGTCACGCTGGTGGCAAAAAAAAAAAGTTTGTAGAGATTTATGGGAGAGGATTGATCGTGTTTTTATTTCCCTGTCATCAAGATGATTACGTCAGTTCTTTTGATATATTCTATTAACCACCGTGAACAAAGTGTGGCCGTATCTAATGTTTTTTATATTAATAGAATGTAATTAACCACTTGTGAACGTTGGTAGGTACAACAAAGGTGGGTAATGTTTTTCTCCCCAACAATAATATTTTAGGCTATTTTTTTATTTATAGTGGCAGAGGTGTGTAATTTTTAATGGAAACAATAGATCCAATGGTTGTGTATGGTTGAGTCTTGGAATTTGATGGTTGGATATTTCTAATTATTGTGGGAATTTCTAGCATTTTATTTTTTTTCCTAGCGTCCGGTGAGGATTAACGTAGAGGCTCCGTTAGAGCCTCCAATTAGTAATAGTAAGATAATTGGCAAGAGCAGAGAGTCATGAATTATACATAGAAGAGGAATCTGGTCCAAGAGAATTCATATACGTGAATTAAGCGTAGCTCGTCTACTTAAGTTCTTTTGATGGAAACCTCACCACCCACATTAGTCATCGATGCAACTGTTCCTGTTATGGTAGTGTCTGTCGTCGGCGAGTCATTTATTGTGACTCACGATTCTCCAAATCTTATCAGCTTAGTATTTTGAAAGTGCTTATTTCGGTATAAGTTTATATGAGTGAGAATACGTACGTGCACATAAAAAGAGTGTTGAGATACTAATAGTGCAACTCAAGAAGCTTGATGATTATAATGTATTGATGACCACCAAATTGTTATTACTAGGGAAGTAGGTTTAGATGGATTGAAGTATTTTATTCTATTTATGCTTTGTGTGATTTAAGATTTGTCTACGAAACTAGAAGATATTGTACGCACTGTTGTGGGGATTACGAAAAGTTTGGTATGATATTGAACGGAGATGATGAATGTGGATAGGTTACAATTAGAGGTTGGAAATTAGTGGGATAATATGGCTATTAGTAGAAGGTTATGTAGATAGTTAATGGAGATAATGTGAATGGCCTATATGTTGAGATAGACTTGTAGTGGGGATTAGATTTATAAGAGATATACATAGAGATATTGATTCTCATAGTAGGAAATAATGTTTGTCAACGACAAGCAATGTTTTAAATAGAGGGCAATAACAAATAGCATTTTGAAGGTGCTCAAGCGAGGTGGTTCATATGGGTGAGAATACGTGCACATAGAAGGAAGTCGATATGATAACAGTGTCAATAATAAACTTGATGCTCATAAAAGTATGTATCACCACCTAACTGTTATTATTGAAAATAACTTTAGACGGGTCAAAACATTTTATTTGAATTGTGTTTTGTGTAGAAAACTATAAGATACTGCACGTTGTTGTGGTGATTACAAAGAGTTTGAAATGAAATTGAGTGGAGATGATGTATGTGGATAGCTTGTAGTTAGGTAGGAAGTTAGTGGGATGATATGGCGTATTAGTATAAGATGATGATGTGGATGACTTGTACGTTGAATTGTTGAGATAGATTTGTTGTAGGTATTAGCTTTGTAAGAGATATAGATACATATACTCCCTCCATTCGAAATTATAAGAATTTTTAGCGCTATGAAAAACGTTGTTCACACTAGACATCTAGACATAGAGTATATCGAAGTAAATAGCAAATGTATCTAGAATAGCCCAAAGAGATGGAGTATATAATAAGAACTTTTTATTATTTTATTTTCTATTTAATATAAAATTAAATTATTAAACTATATTAATGGAAACTGAAAACTGGATCGTTTTGGGTCGGTTTGGTTTTTAACAAAAACAACAACCTTAAGAAAATAAGTTTCAAAAAGAAAAATACGATAATCTACAAGGCGCTATATGATAAAACGCCACACGAGTTCAGTGGCTTTGTTTTCCATTTCGTTATATCTTACACTGCGGGACCCACAGTCAGTGGGTAGGACCCGTACCAGTAGGTACACTAGTCATGTCTCTTGTGCACGGCACACGCCTCGTCTCGTTGGGGCGTCCTCATCATCTAAACTAGCCGCTGAACGGGCGGTACACCTTGAGCGCGCCGATGACATTGGCGATGGAGCCCGTGGCGGCGGCGACCGACACGACGAGGCAGGTGGCGCTGAGCATCTGTAGGCAGACCCAGTGCGTGCTGCCCCTGCGCACGCCGCGCTGCACGACGTACATCTCGATGGGGAAGTAGACGGTGAGCGGCCAGAAGGAGACGGCGCCGAGGAGCCCGACGACGTCGCCGAAGAGGGGGAGCAGCATGGCGACGACGGTGGTGAGGCACACGAACGCCGTGCGCCAGACGAGGCGGGACACGCTGAGCACGAATGGGCTCCACGCCAAGGGCCACGCGGAGCTCCAGCAACCCGTACACGAACGCCGTGCGCCAGACGAGGCGGAACACGCTTGTGGCCCTTGGCGTGGAAGCAGTCCGCCCTCTTGATCGCCCTGCATCACAAATTCGATCAGATTATCCATGATGAGATTCAGATAGAAGCACTGGAGATTGATGGATTGATTCTCAAATTTTTACAAACAACAACATACAGCATGCTGATGGACGCGGCGATGGTGTAACCGATGGCGACGCCGAAGAGGTTGGCATACTGGATGGCGCCACAGAGCGTGACCTTGGCGCCGCCGAGGCTGGCTCTGACGGCGTCCATGTAGGTGTAGTCAAAGAGATATAAAATTATAAAGGAACTCCATGAGCTCACCCGGGCCACCAACGCCAATACGATTTTTGGGGACGGACGTATTTACCGAACCGTCTCTAGAAAAACCGAGACGCGATGCCACAACGTCGCACAAAACCTTGACTAAATTAATTCCAAGCATGAAACGACTCCACAAAATTAATCTATAGCCAGGAGATAATCTGGAGCCGACGTGAAGAGAACAGCGCGCTGTAGGCAAGAATGCAACATTCAAGAGCAGTGTGAGGCAGCAACGCATGGCATCAAATTAATTCAAATGGAATTGCTCAATCTCCCAAGAACCAAAAGCCTATATTTCTTCGATTGATTTGTATACAAATTACAAGAGAGACAAAAGAGTCAATTGACTTGGTGACTGTGAAACACCCGGCCCCCGCCGCCGCCCCGCCGGCGACTTCCGGGCGGCGGGCGACCGCAGCCGGCCTCGAGACCCCCCCCCCCACCCCCCTCCCCTGCCGCCCGAGAGGGCTGCCGTGAGGCTGCGCGGGCCTCCAGGACAGCGGCGGGGTCCCCCCACCCCCCCTTCCGGCGCTGCTCGGGCGGCGGAGAAGAAGCGCAACCCGCCGCCCAAGAAGGCGACGGGCGGCGAGGGGTCGCAGATCCGCAGTCCATGGCCGATCCGCCCTCACCGACCCGATCCGCGACGTGCGACGATGGAGGCGCTCGGTGCGCCGGGCGGCAGCTCGGGGCATGGCTCGACGCCGAGCAGCGGCGCGGCGGTGGATGGAGGAGCCAGGGGCGGTGGCAAGGCGCGACGTCCCGCTGGCAAAGGCGAGCGAGAAAGGCGGGGAAGACGACGACGGCTCGAGCATCCGTACCGGGATCTTCGGTGCCGCTAGGCGGGGGCCTGGCGGTTAGCGGCGCCCGGGGGGCGCGGGTGGAGCGGCGTCATAGTGGGTGGAGGTTCCCATGGCGGTGTAGGGGTGGCGATGTGATAGTGGCCGGGATCTTCGTGTCGGGAGGCGGTCCTTCTATCCCGCCCCCTCCGACCTTGTCGCCGCCGCGAGCGGCGCCCGAACTCGGCCGGGCGGATGGAGTGCAAGAGCGGTGGCCGTGGCTGCGACCGAGAGGAACACCTCGAAAGAGCCGCCGCCGGGCGGAGCTCCACCGCTGCACACCCTTCGAGAGGATGCGCGCGGAAAATCGCACCGCCTGAGAATATCGCACGCCGTCGGCTAAAAACTTCAACAAAGCAAAACCCAAAGAGAATTTGTGGCTCTAAGAGCCTTAAGTACATGCGTAGGTGAAAGAAAAGAAATGTCCTGGTCATGTTTGTGATCCCTAAGACACGGTTTTTGGGTGGCATGCGGGTAAGTACATGCGTAGGTGAAAGAAAAGAAGTGTCCTAGTCGTGTTTGTGATCCCTAAGACACGGTTATTGGGTGGCATGTGGGTGCATGGTCTCCATGTGCTAAACTTGGCGCTCAACCTTGCATGACCTTCTAGTGAGTATTCAGTCATCGGCGCAGCATGGAAATAGCTATGAGCACGAGACCGGATCCGTTGGAGAGTAGGCTTGATGTGCTTTCCATGGAGTCCCTGAATCGCCCAAACCGACTCCATATGTGGTCGTGGCAAGTGTCACAAGTTGGTGTTGTCATTCAGTTTGAATCCAACTCCAAAACGTATTGGACTTATACTCTTTCTTCTCTTGGCCCAAAAGTACCGTGGTGGCTTTGTAGCAAACTTTTGGCCCCCAATCCACTTCATTGATCCTCCATGCTTTACAGGTGAAGTCAAACCTTCCCTTAATCCATGTAAGTAATTCTGAAAAGGAAAATGAGCAAACTTTTTGGTGCATCACCAATTCAACAAATGCATCAATGATAAGCCTCATATAGAATGATTGGACCTTTGGTTTAGAAGTGGTTGAAATGGCCATATCGGAGCCAGTGATGTCCTCACCATATGCAGCCTATGTACGTTGTACTTTTCGACGATGCGACTACCAAAATTCTTTCGGAGATTTAGATGTGATTTGGATTTGTCATATAGACATACTTTGGCTCCAACATTCAAGGGATGCCATTGGGGAAGATGATGAACAAAGAATCACGAAAAAAAAATGTAGTATTAAGTATTTTTTTTATTTTCAGATTTTTTCATATATAATTAGAAATGTACAGCGCAAAGATTTGCAAAAAAAAAAAAAAAAAAAAAAAAAACTAGACGGTGTAACAGCATACAAAATAAACTGTCCTTACATAAAATATTTTACAAAGTGAACTGACTGCTTATATAAATTAAAAAGCAAAATGAAGCCATGTGTGGTCGAACACCGCATATTTGTTGTGAAACGCGCCGTCGGTCGGTTAGGACCTTCCCTCTCCGTCTCTCATGATCAACACAGTAGATGAGAAGTAGAACAAGTAGACACAAGATAGGGAGACTATTCTTTATTCATCTGAAATATTGGTTGTTTACAACATAGATCTCCCACGTATATATAGTCCAGCCAAGGCCGGAGAGTTTTGGTAAGAGCCCACACACAAACGGACTAGGATTAGGATTCATCCTTCTCCTTTCCTTCTAGGAAAGAGTCCGTGTGTTTTACAACACTCCCCCTTGGGCGATTACCACGATATGCATATGCCTCATCAAAAACTCCATCCGAAAACCCAGTGGGAAAAAACGGTTCTTGGAGAAAAGAGTACATCACATTCGTTAATTGCATTGCACATGTTGTCTCATTAAAAACCTTGTGTGAGAAACCTTCTAGTAAAAACTCACGTAGGGAAAAAGAGTACAACATTTAACCTTCTTGGTCATATATTCTTCAGGATATACTATTCTTCATGAATAGGTATTGATCTTCATAATTTATGCATAAACTTCTGTGTTTTAGCAAATATGATCTACTTGATCTTTGTAATTCTAGTGGTTTACCTTAAAGGCAGATTCAATAAAATATGCTCCCCCTCATAAAGCCAAACTTTGAACTTCATTGTTCAAACCACACCTTTTCATAAATGTGTGTAAATAAAAGTTAGCTTATAATTCTTCTATGAATTATATGAGAGGAATATGCTTCATGCATAATGACCACCAATTAGTTGTGCAAAACAAATATATATTATCCTTCAGAGAAATAGATCCTTTCAGAGGATTATGGGGGTAAATAAATTAATATTCAATATCTTCTAGATAGTGTATCAAACTTATACTAGAGTTTAGATACTTATAATTAATCCTTAGTGGATTTTCAAATTGTATTCTATAAATCTTCGAGATTTTGATTGTACAAATCCAGCCTTGCATTTGGCATTTAGGGGATAATTCAATTGCCAAAACCACCATTATTCTCATACCTTCTATGGTATTCTTAGAGGATATCATTAACTTCATGCTAGCTTTTCATACACTTTCTAAGTGTTTTGATGACACCTTCACGGTATTTAAGATTCCTCATTTTCTTTCTCTCGGGTCTATTTTTACTTCAGGGATGAATGGTGTTTATTCAAAAATTAACTGGTAAATCCTTCATGGATTAATTCCTTCAAGGATGTACATTCATTCTTAGTGAATTAACAATTCTCTTCTATGAGATACATTCTCTACTGGATCAGAGATGAGTGATATACACAATGACATAGTGTTATTCACTGTAAAATCATTCAATGATTGCAGTCCTTTTAGGATATGCTCTTCTTGAGACTTGAATATTCATTTAGGAATATATATACCTTAGACTTTAATACTTAATATGAGATTTATACAAGTTGCGATTTATATTCTTCGAGAATTATATGGATTTTCATAATCCACTAATTAACTGCATATTCGATATTCATTTGTTTCATTTGCCAGAGATATAGCAGAACATTCATTTCTTCTTAATAGGAGATTCAACCTCAATTGCTTTCTTCATTGACCCGATATAATCGCTACAAGCGATTTTGCCATGGACTTTATTTTTCCGGATCCGGGTTCTCACAAGAGAAACATTCGCAATTAAAGAGGTAGTGTTGTCGACAACTATTTTCTCTTCTCCCAATACTCTCACAATGTGAGAATATTTTATCTCTGTCATTTCCCAAACAAGAGATGGTATATTGTTCTACATATCCAACACTAATGATGCGCGCGCTTAGTATGTTGGATTTCTTCTTCATGATGATCCTCTTCATGAGGTGCTCAACCTTCTTCATGAGGCGTTCTCTTCATGAGAATGGAGGAGTTCCATTTCATTTCTATTTAACAAGTATATACTAAACTAGAACCCACAGGCCCCTTCGTAGATTTAGCTTGATAGTATACATAGTTTACTACTAGTAAACACAACTTCTAGTTTATAACTTCAAGTTACTCCTCTCATTTCTAAAAATATCTGGCATATGCTCCGCTTCATGCTTTCACAAGAGCATTAGTCAAACTATTAGTTGACTTAGTGCGTGATAGTTTTTCTAGATCATTTTTCTTCTCTCGAAATAATATTTGGCATTCAAAATAGGCTTTCTCTCCCTATTGCCAATATTAGATCTTTAATAGCATACTTCAATAGATATCCCCTATCATGGGCTTAAAACAATTCAAATTCATATATCTCTAACTACAAGTGGAGGCCCATTTATGTATGCTATGATTAGGTTTTATGGGAAATATTCACGCACATATTTAAACATGGGGGTTATTATTCATTATGCAGTGAGCTAGAATACTTAAAGTGCACTTAAGAATGTTCATCATTCCTATAAACTCAGGGATGTTCTCCCCCTGGTATGCACAAAACATAGTTTAGAAAAACTATTTCATTCTCTAGCTTCTTTATTATTTAGCCTAATAAATTGATCCAAGTACTCATACAATTAAAAATATAGACCATATACTACAAAAATATAGATACGTAACATACAAGTTCACATGGAATTTCTTCTAGAATTTTTTAATTGTCATTAATGCAAAAATTCCTTAATGCCTTTCTTCATAAATCCCAAATCATCATAATTATGTTATCCACTATCTTAGTTCCACAATAATTCATCCCATCAAATGGGTTAGTCTCCATTGAGAAAATTTCATAAACTCACTCCCCCGATCTTAGGTCATTTCGGCCCTAGATCAATCTATTGCTTATGCATGCAATGCATCAAAAACAAAGCATTCCTTAGTTCAAACGGGAACCATATAGGCATAGCATGTTAGCTAGCCAATTTGATTATGAGGGAAGCACAAAGATAGCTACTAGCCACAATTATAGCTACTATGCTAATATTCATGCAAGAGTTGAGATACTTGTAGCTCAATGAGATACATATGCAAAGTTGTAATGTGAAACGTTAGAATTCAGTCTAACATAATAGATAACAACAAAATACAAAGCTACAAGCTTACTTGCAATTTGTGCAGTAGAGAAAGTTAACTCGGCCGGAAGGGACGCGGCAGTAACTTCAAGTCCCGATACATACACTTTAAAAATTGATTTAGGATGGCTATGCCTATTAAATATATATTATCCACATTTTCTTATGCCTTTATCCAAAATTACACTCCCTTTTCATGCCATAACTACTTCAAGTAGTAATTGCTTCAAGCATTATCTATGAATATCAATTCTAATGCATCCATAGAATCCAAATCATACTTCTAGTATTCAATGATTATGACATGAAATTCAAGATATCCAATGTACTATTCAGTGTACACCATAGGACTCGGGGTAGAATATAATTTCTAGCTCTCAAAAAAATTAAATACTTAGGATTATACAATTTCTTGGCTAAATCGATCCTTCTAAGACCGTTAATATGCCAAGATAGTCCAACTATTCATGTGCTTTTAGGAAATTCAGTTTTCCATCTACCTACATGGTAGTGATGCACAAAGAACTATAACCTTCGTGGCTAATTAAGGCTTCTTTTTGCAGATAAAAATAGTACAAAATTTATTTTGATAGGCAATAGGCAATTTATTTATATGTGAAAACATATAAATCTAATTTATTCCATGAGAAGTTCACACATATTACTTCAAGTAATTGCAACTAAGAATATTAAACGTTTTATATTAGTCTTCAAGCTAACAAATTAACCATTAACCACTTAATTCAACGGGAATTAAAAATTTAATGCACCACCACCACTACTATCAATACTTCAGGATATGGAATTCAAAGATAACAAATATATAAGCACATGATTTAAGTTCTTCTTCAAGAGAAACTTTATATGTTCCAAATAATATATATTCTTGCATGTCGTGATTGACAAGGGGTAGCTTCATGCTTTTATATTCAATAGTTATGATATGTAGTCACACGCCTTCAAGAAGTGTAACATATGCAAGCCATATATTCAAAATTATTGCAATCGATAATATCCTGGTTCATAAAGTCGTTTAAAAATTCTAACTCAATTTTCAATTTGAGTAATTTCTAATGGTAAATTCAAATACTTCATGTATTATATTGCTCTTTTGATATTCTATACTCAAGAGATATTTCTTCTAGAATATAGTTTGATAAAATTTTATTTACCATCTTGTCTTCTAGACATTTACAAAGCTTCAAGCTATTGTTTATAGAGCAAGCGTTAAGCATACAAGCTTCAAAATTCGACTTTCAATGCAATATGATAGTCTATAATCATAATTTGGGATTTTACTCATGCAATGAGTCCCACAATGCATTTGTTACTTCTATCGGCCATATACTCATCTAGAGAGTAATTCAGAAATATATATACTCAGTTTACTACACTTCAATGGCAGTAAAATATCCTACATGGATTTAATAATGACCGTAACAAATACTTTTACTTTCGGAGTAATTTTGCATATTAACATAACTCAAATCATATGCATATAAGTTTACTACATGTAAACGAGTAGCAAGGTGCAAAAAGATGGTGGATGGTTATTCAATATATATATTCTTAGAAGCATCCTATCATTTTTCAATATTATGGTATATACAAATTTTCAAAATTTATACCAAGCATTCATTCATCTCAAAAATTCATATGCTAGGAAGAACAAATATGAGTCTCTAAAAAGTGAAATCTAAACTCTGCAGGATCTAGAGAGCCCATACATAATTCATGATGTGTGATAAAAAATACACTCAAAAAGTATGAAATTATCAACACATGGTACATTACATATACATGAATCATAAATTAAATACATACTATGCATGCATACAGATAGAAGGCCTTTTAAAATGCCAACGCACATAGTTCTTCAAGAAATCCAATGTTTTCAGAGTTTATTTACTTATTAAATTCATGCTTCGATCCATATAATTTTCAGAATAATTATGGATCATATTTTTCTGATACTTGATCCAAAAAGCCTACTTGGCTCAACCCTTTTGTTTCTACCCACTTCCTCTGGCGGCCTAGCTCGTAGATCTTCTTGACCTATTCGATCCGATTTGTACGAGCTAGAACAAGAACTTGATGACTTAAGATTGAATCGAAACTCTAAATGCAGCTTCTCTTCATCCTAGCAGTGGTGATGGGGAAAGTAGTGCCACACGAGAGCCTAGGCATGCATGTCCAGCCATCCAGCTCACGTTGTATGTTGGCACAAATTTCAGTTGTGTACTAACCAACGATGGCAACCGACGTCCGCGGTGGCCATGCCGCGGTTTACGGGTCTCACAATCACCAATCAGTTCGAGATGGCGTGTGTGCTCTAACGAATCGAGGAACAAAACGGTGGTACATATACGGACGCATGTGTCGCGTAGAACCAAGAGTGCCACGAGTCGGTAGCTTCAAGCTAGGCATGCATGGTTCATCATCCATGCAGACCATTACGGGTTATATGTTGGAGTCGATGTCTTAGCAGCGGTAAGCTAGCTAGATGCATTCAGGCATTGATCGAAAAATCGAAACGCTTCTTGCCAAAACATGCGTGTGGAATCCGTGTCAATTGGTCTCCGAGTCCAATTAGCATTGTTGCATGCAATGCTATCCGTGATGAGATTCTCTTCCCGAATACCTCATATCTTAATTTGGATGGCACGGTACTAATTATTAGTGTCCACCGTACAAGCTTCCAATGCGCATATACCAATGTGTGTGCATGTTCGTACACGCTATGTATATTCATGTGTGCGTATATTCATCTATATACTTCATATACGTGATCCGCATGCTATTGTAGTACGGTAAAAATTGTCCAGCTCGATGGCCAAGACAAAACGCAATTTGCAAGATATATTCGCACCTTTGTTCTTAAATTGAGAAGCGGGCAAGGTCGCCGCTAGGACAGCCGGGCTAGGCCGGGACCCGCCGCGTGACGATGAGTCGATGCGATGCGTGCATTTGTAGCGTGCAGAGGTAGCGAGCCGTTCGCTTAACAACGCGGGGATGTCGACGCCGTCGTCGTCAGAAGTCGCCGAGACGGTGGCACGAGCGCCGCAGGTCAAGATCGGCTGGCGCCTTCAACCGGCGATCGTCAAGAGCTTGTCGCGGCCGATAACGTGTTGTGAAACGCGCCGTCACGGTTAGACCTTCCCCTCTCCGTCTCATGATCAACACGGTAGATGAGAAGTAAGAACAAGTAGACACAAAGATAAGGGAGACTATTCTTTATTCATCTCGAATATTGGTTGTTTTACAACATAGATCTCCCACGTATATATAGTCCAGCCAAGGCGGAGAGTTTTGGTAAGAGCTTCACACACAAACGTGATTTAGGATTAGGATTCATCCTTCTCCTTCCTTCTAGGAAAGAGTCCGCAGGTGTTTTACAACAATATTAACTTTTGGCCTTAAAAGGCTCCACAGTACTGCTCTCGCGAGCCTTCGCGAGTAGTAGCTCTCAGTAGTATTCCTCCACTTCTCTACTCCATCGCCCACCAGGATCTCGCCGCCGCCACCGCCGCATGCACCCCCGCTACTCCAAGCCCCGCTGCCGGCCGCCTGCCCCTGTCCGGCGCTCTCGCCGGGGGGTGGAAGGTGAGCCGGCCCCTCCGACTCCCCTTAGTCCCCTCAATCTCATCTTAAAATCCTAATCGAATAAGAAATCCCAACTCCAATTGCCATGGATGGCAGAGGAATCGAACGCCTGCATCGACCTGATTCCGTGTGTCGTCAAGGATGAGGAGATGGCCTGGCTCGCCATCCAGGAGGCGGAGGCAGAAAGGCTTCGACTGAGGCCGTTCGGCGACCTCGCCGACCAAGCCGCCTCCAAGCTCTGCTCCAACCACCGTGTGGCCGTCCTGCCGGCTGGCCGACGCTGCTGCTGGCTGCTGCTCCTGGCTGCTCCCGCTGTCAAGGAGGCGTGCGGTGCTTGCAGGGGCGGGTGGTATTCCTCATCGTCAACCTGGAGCCGCTCCACCGGTACATCTGCGCGATGAGTCCGCCGCCGCGGCAGTGTGAGGCCAAGGAGATTTTTTCGTCACTGCTGTTTCACACATGGTGGGTCCTACATGGTTGGAGCCCGCTCGAGACACGTGTGGAGCATGCAATTGATGTTGTTCTCTTCAGAGGCTTCGCAGGGACGCGTGCGTGGATTCCGTTCTTCCTCATCCGTAGACTTGATTTCGTTTTATTTTTATCTTCCATCAAGTAGCACAAGAGCAACCTACATCAAGACCCCTTCAGTTCATTCGTTATCGGTATGGCAGCGAGCCACCCACCGGCGCGGGGACAGCGATCTTCTACCCCGTCGACGATCGCTTTACTAAAATCTTCGGTTCGTTGGCGATGCAAGTCCATGACGCCGCCCTCAAGCTCTGCAAGCCTACGTCGCGAGGCCCTTCCGCACTAACGGCACTACGCGTCACGAAACGCCTCTACACAGCCCGCGGGCAACCCGCGCCCCTAATGGCAAACTCGGATCTAGATCCTTTGGGGACTTGGATGTAATTGGTTCCTTTGTTTAGGGCCAAGT
Source organism: Hyparrhenia diplandra (assembly GCA_015847255.1). Classification (NCBI taxonomy): domain Eukaryota; kingdom Viridiplantae; phylum Streptophyta; class Magnoliopsida; order Poales; family Poaceae; genus Hyparrhenia; species Hyparrhenia diplandra. The sequence goes on from JADLZK010011099.1 coordinate 259,575, forward strand.
TGTAACTTCGCTACTTTAACATAATATGTGTTCCTTGTCAAAAAAAAAAAAAAAACTTTTGGCCTTAAAAACTGTGGCTTTAGCCTATTGCAGCAGGAGGCCTTTGCCTCACCCGCATCAGGATTCAGGAGGCTGTGGATCGGCCCCCAGGCCGCGGCTTAGTACTGAACGTCGATTAGTCACATTCTAGAATTTTGCACGGGCAGCACAAAAGGACAGGATCATATGTGCACGACGCCTCGGCCCCAGAAAATTCGTCGACACGAGACCACGGTAACTACAGGCTGGACTTCCATCAGCATCATTTGGACTTTATATTTTAAAAAAGGGTATCTTTATCTGCGGCGTGTTAGCTTTTTATTCAAGCCTACAAAGGGATGTTGCACGCATAATGTTGCCCTAATGTTTCACAAAAACTTTTCAACACTAACGCAAAGCGTGCTGAACATTGTAAGACACAAGCTAAGCTAACCTATGTGGAAACAAATTACTCGATATTGCCATATCTCACAAGACAAGTATTCGGTATAGTTTCCGTAGAATGTATATGGCTTCCACTAGGAATTGATTCTTCAAGGTCATTGGAATAAGATCTCTTGTAGCCTCTTCTACCTCGAGGTGTCCTCGGTGTCCTCGACGATGTTCGATCCAATATCTACAAAGAGCTAACGAGGGAAGGTTGTGAGATCTGTTGGTTCGTTTTGGAGGATGCTATAGTTGGTGCATTAATTAGAGAAATTACTTGGCAGCTTTTTGGTGCTGAGATTTTGACACCTTTTTGTTGTGGGGTTTATTTGGTTATTGGTACTCTCTAGATCTTGGAGTTGGTGCTTCAAGGGGAAGAAGTCGGCAGGTGACTTTGACTTTTGTTTTTGTTGGTTGTACAACAAAAATAATAGTTTCTATCTCCAACTATTATTTTGGTTATGAAGATATGCAAGCTTGCTTACAGTGATCCTCTAGTAAATGTTTGCTCATTTCTAATAATGAATTATTAATACCAAATTTGAAGCCTCACGTGACGTGGGTGTTTGCATATTTCCTTTCTTTCCATGCATTTTCAATTGGACATTCAAACTTTACCAGATACTCCCTCTGTCCCACAACACGACTATTGCCGAGAGTAGTATTCTGAACGTCCACATTCATACAATCTAACGTGCAGCTACCTTGGGCGTGTTTGTGACCCTGTACGTGGTCGGCTCGGCCAACCCATTAGGTCTAGGCTAGTCCCATGTGGTGCAACTGCTCTTGTTCGTCAACATGTACCAAACGGACCTGGCTCTGTGGAGACTGTGTTTGTTGGAATGTATAGGTGGATATGGTCACCCTTGTATCTGGATACGGTGGCGTTACCTCCCACTCTCTTCCTTGTTGCCATTCTCTCGAGCAGTTGGCGGGCGGACGGCGGCGGGGAACTAAGCAGGACTATGATGGTCGTCGTGTGCGCGTCCTCGCATGATATAGCCATGGCTGCCGACTGCACGAGCTCGACATTGAGTCAGACCATCTCGGTGGTGACGTGGTGCCGGACGTGGAGGGGAGGACGAGGAGGAGGCGCAGGACGCGGACACTCATCGGTCCGGCGAAGCAGAGGAGGCGGCGTGGTGCACTTGTCCCCTCGGCATCGAGCGATGGCCCGGAGCACACCTCTTCCGCCGACGCGTGCGCCAACCCCGCCGCCACTGGAGTCCTACACGCCTTGGCCGAAGAACTGCGCGTGGGAGAAGAGGCGGCAACGCCGCCATAGTCATCGCGGAGGAGCGGGAAGTGGAAGCGCCACGGGCTCAAGCTCCCCATGGGGAACCGCCGTCGGCAGCCGTAGCTCTATCCCCAGCCCCGCACCCCGCACTCATGCCCGGCAGCCGATGGCTCGCACACGGGCGGATGGCTGCTCTCCTCCACAACGACGAGGAAGCGGTGGAGGTAATTCGACGTAGCCTGTGAGCCTATGAACACTCACGTGAGAGCCGAAGGCAGCCAGGCCTCCGAGAAACAAAGAATTTGGGTGTTTCTCTAGAGCCATGAGAGAGAAGAGAATCTGCATAAGAGAATCTGCATGAGTTAGGCCTAGCTCGACGAAGAGAACATGACACAAACAGCTGAGCCTGCATTTTGAGAGCACACCGGGAAGGTTGTGAGATTTGTTGGTTCATTTTGGAGGATGCTACGGTTGGTGCATTAATTAGAGAATTTACTTGGCAGGTTGTTGGTGCGGAGATTTTGACCTCTTTTTATTGTCGGGTTTATTTATTGGTTATTGGTTCTCTCTAGATCTTGGAGTTGGTGCTTCAAGGGGAAAAGGTTGGCTGGCTTTTATTGAGGCGACTTTTTTTTTTTTTTTGTTAGTTGTACAACAAAAATAATGGTTTCTATCACCAACTATTATTTTGGTTGTGAAGATCTGCAAGCTTGCTTACAGTGATCCTCTTGCAAATGTTTGCTCATTACAAATAATGAATTATTAATACCGAATTTGAAGCCTAATGTGACGTGGGTGTTTGTATATTTCCTTTCTTTTCGTGCATTTTCAATTCAATATTCAAACTTTGTCAGGTACTCCCTCTGTTCCACGACAATTGTTGCCGAGAGTAGTGTTTTAAACATTCACGTTCATATGACCTGACATGCACCTACGCCACCTTGTGTCCATATCTATTGAATGAATGACGAACCTACTAATAAGTAGCTACCATGGCATACTCAATGGGACGGGGGAGTAACACGAACGACTTGAAAAGGCATGTAGTTATCTTTTTCTTTACGTGTCACCTTGTATAGTTGTATCTAGTATTTACTCCTATGTTGTCTTTCTTTTGTACTCTCCCCCACCGTTCTAAACTATAAAATATTGTGACCATTTTACATGTATAACTTTTATTGTGTATCTAGACATAGTACTTTAAAAAATCTACATGCATAGAAAAGTCAAAATCTAATATGATTGAAGGAGTGTTTAGCTACTATTTTTCTTGACAAATACCAAATACTACACTTGTACGTGTTGTTTTTTAAAAAGAAGGAAACATGCGCCGTAAAATGACAAGGCCCAAAAAATGTGATGGAGCTTATCAATAGATCGAGGGCATTGAGCTCTCTTCCATGTATTGAACTCTTTTTTCACCTCGAAATGTGCCGCCCATACATAACGAACTGAGGAATATGGGGATTAAACAGTCAAACTGGTTCCAAATAAGAATGGTTTCTAACCACGTTCAAGCTAGGGATTTCTAAACGCTCTCTAACCAATCCAGTCTAGCAAAGTCACATAACAAAGGCACACAAGAAAATCAAACACAACAGGCCGGCTTTAGTTTCTTCTGTAGCCTCAGCTCAGCTGCATTGCGGGCTGTTGGCAAATGTGTCGACGGAGAAGGACTTGGACACCGGGCCGGCGGAGAAACGGAGCTGGTCGCCGTCGCGGTCGACCTGGTCGACGCCGATCCACGAGAGCAGCACCTTCACCTTCACTCCCTCAAGGCCGGTGATGGACAGCGGCTGGATGTGGCCGGCGACGCGGCTGCTGTACTGAACCTTCATGCTGCCGGCGCGGAAGCTGCAGTCCGACGGGAGGTACACCTCGAAGGAGCCGTCGGCGTTGAGGACGTACCCCGTCACGCCCTGCGGCAGGATGCCCTGCGTGAAGTTGTACCGCTCCAGCATCTGGTAGGCCGTCGGCTCTGCTGGCTCCGGCTGCGGCTGCGGCGTGGGAGCAGGTGGCGAGTCGTCGGCGACGGAGGCCCCGATGAGAGTGGCGACAAGAAGAAGGGTCACGAGGAGGCGGAGATGCCGAGTGGTGGCGGCCATGATTTGTAGCGATTGATGGCTTTGGTGGTGCACTGGTGCCACTATAAGCCGTCGTATATAAAGACGCCTTGTAGCCTTCGGGTTAGGTGAAGATTTAGTCAACTACAGCTGGAAATAAAATCTAATTATTTATATCTAAAAATCTTACAAATTAAATTCAAGTTATGACTAAATAAGCCGAAATCCAAATCCCCACCTAACCTTTGCGATTTTATTTCCCTGGTATATTTAGCATTGAAAAAGAATATATGACCAAGAGTGGGCTGGATTGAAACCACGTTGATAGAGCCTGAATTTATGAGATGAAAAAAACAAAAAACTAGTTTCTAGTTTCGTATCTTTCCAAGTAACACTTAATTTTCTATCAATAAACTAGATTTTAGGATTTTAATTGCATAATGTTTTCCTAGAACTTTTGAATGATTGTTTTAAATATTTGTATAATTTGTTAATAGTCTATTTCAATAAAATACAATTTAACCTGCAAAATATTGATCAAGGAGGCGTATTGGGGAGTGCGTGAGGATATACAAAAGTATGATTGGGGATGGGCGGTTAAGTGTAAGAATACCTAATCTCATGTGCGCCATCTTAGATCAATATCTCGTGGCCCATAGAAGTTTACACGATCGTGGATTGCACAAAATATGTTTCATCTATATACCTATATATCCTTTGGTTCAAGCAAAATAAGCAAAATTAGCCACGTTTTTCTGCCACGACCCAGTTCGGCCTTCATTGGGGGCCTATTTGGATCGGTCCCAGAGAATCTCTTGCCTGGCATGACTACAGCTGCCTCACCAGATGTTCTCTGGAAGGCTGCAATCCAAACAGGCCGAAGTCTCTGCCATGATGCCGATGTCTGGTGCCATGTGAGCCCTACTTCCTCTGTCTAAAAAAGAGTGTTGTTTTTAGGTTTTTTTTACTCCTTGTCCGACCATCCGTCTTATTCAATTTATTTTGTTATGGCTTATTTAATCACTAGATATACTTTGATAATGGTTATCCATTTTATATTTTACATAATTTTTAAATAAGATGAACGGTCAAAAAAAGGGGTCTACAAAACCTATAACGACACTCTTTTTAGGACGGAGGGAGTATGTCAATTTTTTTTCAAACTTTCCTCCATCACCGGTCACCGTTGGCTATTCCCTACACCGTCGGCCTTCTTTTAGAATGGTCGAGAAGAGACCACGCTTGTGGCCGTGGGACTCCTCTGCAACGTGACCAGTAACTTCAAAGCACCTTTGAATACATAAAACTAGTATAATAGTCAGCTACTAATAATTGATTTATTTGGATCCAAATGAGATTTATTTAGATCCAAACGAGGCCAGCTAATTGTTAGCGGCATATATCAACTTACCAACTACTCCCTCTATCCCATAAAGCTAGACGTTGAAACATTTGAATTTTATGTCTATATTCACTACCTTTCGTATACATTTGATAGCCCATGTGCCCACATTCAATGTCTTTGGTGTATCTGCTCATCATCTAAAACTTCCATATATAAAAGGTCAAAGGAAGTACTCCATGTCTCACTAATTAGTCCAACTCAGCTAGCAACAGCTAATGGATGATGAAATTACTGAAATACTCCCACCAACATTTTCCAATCCCATATCAGCCGCGGATGCCGCAGCCCGCTGCCGCCTCCGCCGCGTAGCCGCAACGGTACGCACATGAAAATAGGATCCATCCGCTAAACCAAACACACAGCAGGTGCTTTGTCAAAAAAACACGGCCCGGTTGTGCCTGCTCAGCCCGGCCCGGCCCGGCCATTAACAACAGCCGAGTGTTATGTTTTTTTTTTCCAGAAATACTCTCGGACTGATGAGACCGACTGCCCACCAAGCTTTTCGTCGCTGGCCCGGCCCATGACAGTCCAGCTGGCCCCATCCATTAAGCAACTAGCTAATCAACGAGTTGTTTCAGCCTAATTCAAGCCAGGAATTAGGGTACATTCGTGTGTGTTTGAGTATGATTAATTTTTTTATTCCAAATTATAAGTCAATTTAGCTTTACTTTTGGTTAAACTTCTGTATTTTGATCAAGATTTTTGTAAAAACATATATTAACTCTAGAATTTCGAATAATTTTTTAGTATAATTTATTTAATGAATAATTTAATGAAATCAACATGATGCTGTAGGTATTAGTGTATCTTTTTATAAATCTGATCAATATTAGAGAAATATGACTTAACATAAGGTAAAGTAGACAATAATTTGGAACCCATGGATTATAGACTTCTCATGATTAATATAATATATTTTTTGAACTCAAACGAGTATGTGTGGTTGTGTTGATATCTTAATTGACTAAAGCTTGGGGTAGAAGGTACACTACTGAAGCAGAGGTTGATGTCATTATTTTTCTATATAACAATTATTTTTCCCTATTTACTTAGTGCTTACAGTCTTCAGACTATGACAGCTACAAAGTGATACCCTTTTGAACACTATTCGATTTCAAGAGAGATGTTTTTATTTGAATTAACAAAGATGGGTATACATAACTACCACTGTAAATCGAGATTAACACAAATGTTGAAGAGACTCGGGCGTGATGTCCGCCTCTGTTAACCTATTTTGCCTGCTACTAATGTTAGAGCATCTACAACAATTTGGTTTTTTTTCTCAAATCATGTTAATTGCCAACTCCCAAAATATTATAGGAAGGAAAAAAAAAGAGTCCATCTCTAAGAGTTTGGCATAATTCACTCCCAAAATTTCAAAATTAGAGTTTCAGCTATTTAAATACAATAACAAAAATAATAATGGAAAATACTTTTGTAAAGTGAACACGCACCTTTTCCCAAATTAACCAAGCCCATATATATAAATCTATATGTCCAACATTTATGCAGAGTGAACACATAAAGTTTTTATTTACACGTGGGTGCTTCTAGCAGAGGATGGGCCGAGGATTCTTAGGTCCGTCGTCGAACGTCCGCTCTCGCTGCCATTCGTGAACTTCGGGCAAGAAGTCATCGATATCATCATGTTCTGGACGCTACGCGGCGGCGGCGTCCCTGTTCGCCCGACGGCGACTACTGGCGGCGGCGGATGATGGGAAAATGTCGAGGAAAGGCATATTTCAAGTCGCCGCCCGTTCTTCCTTTTTTTCTTTTTGAGAAAACTCGCCACCGACAGAGGTAATACCGATGCTGGTGTAGCTGATCCGCGACGGCGCCGGGGATCCAACAGGCGGCGTGCACGAATGAGAAGCAGGTCCACACGTGAAATCTCCGATGCGCAGTGAAACCCAGCGCGCAAATATATGCGTCTAGGAGCGTTGTTTGCTAAGTTGCCAAAAATTGTAAAGTCATATATCAAACTGTTAGAGACATATTTTTGACGTTTTATAAAAAAAATCAAGGATGACAAACCAATTTGTCAAACTCTATCTAAAAAATGTCAAACTTTTAGAGATGCTCTTAGTGCGCACAAGCTGTCTAATTTTTTTTTTCGCGATCAGCCGTTCATCCGTATTTCATTAAGAGGAGGAAAACTAAACCAAATTGGAAAACAGAGATACCCCGATGCCAAGATAACATCGAAAGGCGAACAAACACGGAAGAAAAACACACACCTATGTACCAGTTCTCAAATTTGGGATTACATGTTAAACAAGCTGTCTAGATTTTTAATGGTCAATCGGCACGACAGGAATCTATCCCAAGTGAGTGGGAGCAAACTAACCATAGAAATTCGTTCGCTATTACTATCAACTGCGATCAAGACTTTTGTGGCACCCTGAACTGTCGTCCTCCTATGGGCATAGAAACTGTAACAAAACAGTGTCCACAATCGCCATCGAAGCATCGGCAGTCATATGAGCTGACAAGTGACAACAAGTCACAAGACACGTGGGATGGGAAAGCCATAGTTCACCGTCAGATCAGACTAGTAAGCAACACGCCAACAAGGGCATATCGGTAAGCGTGTCGTCGGATCCACAAGGCATCTACATTGTGCTGCGCTTGTCCGACGCTATACCATGGCATAGTGTCCCCAGATCCATATTTAGTTTCCCTCAAATAAGAAAAAACATTCATGATTTTACACAATAAAACAACACCAGTCGTCTTATTAGAGCATCTTTAACAATTTGACATTTTTTTCCAAATCATGTTGTTCTCCAAAATAATATGGGGAGGAAAACAAAAGAAGAGCCCATTTCCAAGAGTTTGACATAATTCACCCACCAAAATCAAAGTTTGAACTATTTAAATGCAATAAAGAAAAAGTTAAAGAAAAACACTTTTGCAAAGTGAACACAAAACATTTCATAAATCAACCAAGCCCATATATGTAAATCCTTTGTCTATCGGGACCTAGCAAAAAGTTTCACCCTATAACTTTTGCCCTTGTTCTTCTCAAATCAAGCAGAGACAACGGGGGTTCGATGGCTAACCAGTGCCGTATGGTCCTTGGCGAAATTGGGGCAGCCTTCCTGGAGACCACCTTGGGACTACACCCCATCGTGTTGAGCAGGCGGCGAGGATGATGACACCCAGCCCCCTAGGCGAGACTCTTCAATGGATGGAACCCCCGAAGACCAGGTCGGTAATCCTCTCCCCCCGAATGGACCCCGGGCTACAACATGAAGATGAAGCCGGACAAAGGAGATGACGGGCGCAAGGGAAGTCCGGATGCATGTGGGCTGCAAGTGTGTATATTTGCACGCAATAGACCGTGATTTGGCAATTTGCAAAAGATGGGGAAGACATATGGGAAGACTGTTGGAGAGAGTTTTTTTCTCGTTTGGCAAAAAAAAAGAAGGGGAAATGTCACAGCCGCTTCGAGGGGGCAGCAAGCGACGGGGGCCACCGGCGCCTCCGGCCGGATGGCGCGGCTGCGGCGGCAACGCATGGGGAGGGCGGCGTTAGAGTAGAAGGGGCGCGCTGGTGGTGAGAGAGAGAGAGAGAGCCGAGGTTTTGGATGTTACCCCTTTAATTTTTCTAATTAAGATCCAACCGATTACATCTCTCTTGTATTTATAGTCCGAGGAAGACTTCAATGCTAAGCAATCTCTAGATCGGAATACCTCTTTACAAAGCAACCTAATTTTATTTCGACTCAATCTCCTTATTTCCTAGTTAATTTATTTCCTAATTTCACCATGAGGTGATGACGGCACGCCGCGGGGATGCTGTCCTCTTCTTGGCGGCCACGCGAGGTGCCCCTAGGGCTGGGCGGCCGGCCTTCCAAGGCCCAGTCCATGTACTATGACAGGAAACCATATAGCAAACCGTTTGGAGATGCTCTTAACCGCATAAATCATCAATCGAACAACCCGATTAATTGTATCCCAACATCTTATTTTGTATCATAAATGTTAGTATTTTTATATAAATTTAGTCAAGTTCAAATTACTTAACTTCTTGAAAAACAATATTTAATTTGTGGGCCGAGGGAGGACTTCCTTGATCCTAGGTGTTGTCTACATTTTCGTGTTAGTCAATCTTAATGATAGCAAATATTAGTAACATTTTTATCTCGAAATCAATTATATATTCAATGATTAATCTAATGATATTTATTAGGCACCATAATGTTATTATTCTATTTTATATATTTGATTAAAATTAACTTCGCTCGGACTCAAAGTGAGTAAATAGACTTAAGAATCACATGACAACACGCGAGGTATGCTTGTAGCACTCTCTATATGGGTAAATCAAATTTGAGACAGAATTATCCCGTACCTCATCAAGACTAAGGCCTTGTTTTAAGGACTAGGAACTAAATTCTAGTTTCATTTAGTCACTAAATTGCCAAACAAGAAGACTAGGACAAATTTTTAATCCCATTTTTAGACCCTAGTCTAATAGACTCGGAGAAGCTATAGACTAATTTTTAGTTTATATTAGTTTGTAGTCCTTATTCCCTTGGCTCAACAGGCCCTAAATAGTGTCCCACACCAAATGACTAAACACTAAAAAAATATCCCGTGTGCTAATAAACCCCGTCCACCTCACACGCGCACAGTGCCCGTCCATCGCCGTGGGCCCGAGAAGGCGTGCCGACGTTCGCAGCGCGTCCGTTGCCGTGGGCCCCACCCAGAAGAAGACCAGGCGCGCGCTCCTCATCTGCTTCGTCGTCTCAGCTGTCAGCAGCCCACAAGCCAAACCCACGTCCTCCTCCGATCGATCCCTTCTCGGGGATTCAGGAGGAGAGGAGGAGGAGGCGGCGCCCCGCATTCCCACGCCGATCGATTCCGGATCTCAGCTCCAGAGCCTGGTGCCCGTGCCCCCCTTGTCGGTCCTCGTCGCGGGATTTTCGGTGAGGGACTACTGTTGTTCTCGCGGCGGCGGCCCACGGGATCGCGCCTGTCTTCCTTCCTCTATGTTTTGTTTTGTGCCTGGCTGGCTTCTTGGAATTTGGTTGAAGAATCTGGGTTCTATTACCCCCACTGAAATTGTCACATTTTAGTGCCTGTGATGTTTGGGCTTTCAATTGGTTGCGTCTTTATGACGATGATGATGATGAAGCAGTACAGTGCTGATGAGATGTGTTGTTCATTTTATTTTCTTCTGCTATATACATCTTCTTCCGTTGCTCAGGCCAGTTCAACCCCAGCTATTCGTGCATGAACGTATTTTAACAGTATTAGTATTACCTGATTTGTTCATCTGTTAACAGTCAACACTGAAGGATCACTTTGGCAAGCTATATAATTTTTCCTTCTAATTCTAGTCCGATGCACCTCTAGAGAATTGTGACTTTTTGTTGCATATTTATTTACTTAGCATTCCTGGTTAATTCCATGTACTTAATTTGTTTCAATCAACACTGCCTATCATCGTTATACAACACTGTTTTATACACCTTTTGATTGATCTATCTGAAATTTGGGTTATTTGTTTTTTAAACGTAAAATTGACACAAACTTATTTGTTTGCCTACCTTTTTACTCATCTGTAGTTAAAGGCTTACAACACCTAAGTGATAGCTCTCTGATTTAAAGCAGACTAGACTTAGTGAATCCTTTGAGGTATCAATTCAACTGATTGATTATTAATTTGACCTTGACTAAAGTTTGAACAATTATTTATTAGACCTTGGTATACCTTCCTGATGTTATATCTCACTGTTGCTTCTATCCTGGATATATCGGCGGTATTAAGATGCCATTTTTTTTGTTTATATTTTGGGCATACATTTCTGATGTATTTACAGATCAAATATCCTTTGTTCCCTTTCTGTGTGATCTGAAATGTCTTGAATTTTCACTCTTTGCCACTTTAAATATCCAGTAATTTGTACAATTCTTTTGCTGATATTCATGGTCAGATGAATGAATTTACTATATAATTGCTTGAGTGAATGTTAACCTGTTTGCAGGGTTAGTCCAAAGAAACAAGAAACATGGTAGACACTCATGTTGATGAGCAACCAAAGGGAGTGTCTCGGAATCACCCACCTGCACATGTGAATAGTGATGAAGTGAGCTACTCCTTCCTATATTCATATAAAAGCTCCTGCCACATCATATTTTGTTGACTTTATGAAAACTGAATAGTTTAATTAGTCAAAACTGTGTTTTCCATTAATGATCCAATTTTTATTTATGCAAGTATAAAATGCTTAACTTTATGTGTTGATGTATGATCAATCTGTGCATTGAATTATAATTTTACCCATATCTCTTTTTATGATTCCTGTTAGCTCTATTAACTTGTAATTTGAATGGTTCTATCAACCACCTGTAAAAAAAAGAATATGCGTACTATTCATCTGTATTTTCTGACTTATTAAGATCTCTCATTGTATTTTGGGTTCAAATGGGGTATTCTTTGATATCAGGAGAAGGTTTATCCTGGCCAACTCCCAGTGTTGACCTGGGAACAGAAGCTAACTCGTGTTAGACATGATTTGCCGCCATTCAGACTCACATGGAGAGAGAGATAATGCAACTGGTACTTCTTCTACTTATACGCTGCATAGCCTAGCCTTGTGTACCACTGCCCCACCCCCAAAACACTGACACACTTAATCTTCATCTTACCATTGCAGTCTGGTATTGGTTTACGTCTTAGTCGACATATCCTTGAGGAAACATCAAAAGGCGAGTATGTTTCATTATTTTCACATGTTCATGGATAGTAGCAAATTATCATGTGGAAAACTGATATGTTCCACATGCCTCAGTTTTCATTTGGATACCATGTAAGCTTTACCTTTGTTAGTTTTCTACAGATTGCTGTTATTGATCCTATGAAAAAGCGGGCTGCAAGATCTGGTCAGGGTGTCCCACTTGGTGGTATTGGGTATATCTTCTTCTCTTGGCGTTATGTGTTTCCTGTAAATATTGAGTTGTATATTCATCGTACTTTTATAGTATAAGATCTTCCTGTAAACTTATGTTCACTAGATGTAGGGTGCTCTTACTGCTTGATACTGTAAAGAGCTCGCGAGATTCCCAATGCATCAATTTGTTGCTAAATATGTTTGTATAGCATTTGGCAGTTCAAGTGCCATAGAAGAATGAATAAGCATTACTTTATTCATTTCACTTGAAATGACACGAAGCTACCTACATTAATTCTCACTTGCCATCTTAAACACAATGCTGCTAAATCAAAATTTGCTCTCAGCAACACAGCCATCTGTCTTATTATTTCCCCATTAGGTAATGGGGTCAGGGGTGTCACCACACTGAAATATGCAGGAGTGTGTGCCCTACTGAGCGAAAGGGTGCACACCCTAAAATTGTTTTCCTCTTGTTTGATGAAGCTAGTTGCCATATTTATGTATTTTCCTGATTGTTGGAAATGTAGTGCAGGAAGTATTGGAAGAAGCTACAAAGGTGATTTCCAACGCTGGCAATTGTTTCCAGGAACTTGTGAAGATAAACCTGTATTGGCAAATCAATTTTCAGTAAGTCCTTGTTTTCTCCACTATTTCTTTCTGGCTCACAAATGTGGTTCTTTTGTCTTCTGATGTTTCTTTGAATTTGAGATACTTTTTTCTAGTGCAATCTCACTTTGTACTGGCTTAGTGCAATCTCACCTTGTCAGACTTTCTGTGCATAAGAAATTGAAAGAACAGTACTTTAATTAATGAACTGTGCTGTGTTTTGATGCTTTCACAAGCTCTCATCTGCTGGATTAACCCATGCATTAGCTGATGAGAACTGCTATAAGAATTTTAAATACAATATTTGCTGTTTGTTTGATATTTAAGTGTTGTCCATTTAGGCCTTCATTTCCCGCAAAGATGGTAGAAAATTTTCCACAGTGTTGCATCCTGGGAAACCAGATTTGCGAAGTAAGCACACTTGATTTTTACTCCATGAGTTTCCTATATGACAGGGAATAGTTTTGATTTTTCTTTTGAGTACTTGAAAAATTCCTTAGAGCTTTTTAAATGCAGAGGAAGTGACATTTCAGGAATTGGATCCTGGGACTGGAATATGAGTGGACAACAATCTACTTACCATGCCCTTTACCCTAGGGCCTGGACAGTATATGATGGTGTTGCACTAACTACAGAATTTTCGTTTGGTTAACATACTTCTATCTTTGTCTCATTTTGGATTTTTCTTGTTAGGAGAACCTGATCCTGAGCTCAATATAGTGTGCCGTCAGATTTCTCCAATTATTCCACACAATTATCAACAGAGCAGCTATCCAGTTGCAGTATTCACTTTTACAGTAAGACTACATACATTGAATTCCTTCAACCTACTATTTCACCTGTTCTTAACTTTATGATATAACTCACACCTTTAGCAATCACGTAAAAAAAAAATTCAGGTAACAAACTCCGGAGATACAGCTGCTGATGTGACTTTGCTTTTTACATGGGCTGTAAGTTTCAGGGTTTTTTTTGTGTGTGTACAGATATTTCATAATATTTATCATTATTGAATACTTACATTTTGTATCCCTTTTTCTCTGAACCTACATGCCTTATGTTTATACATGCAGAACTCTGTTGGTGGAAAATCTGAACTCACCGGATATCATTCCAACTCCAGTATGATGTAAGAAAGCAATAAGTATAAATTGTTTAGCTTTTCTTGAATAAATAAGTTGCCGGGTTATATTTTTAATATATCCTAATGGGTGACAGAGAAAAAGATGGTGTTCATGGCATACTATTACATCACAGGTAACTAAAAAATTTTATTTTTTCTTAGAAAACATGTCTCCTAGGACTTAGATATATGGTATAAACTGAACTCAGCCAAGGGGAAATTTTCTAATATCTTAATTTTCATGTCTCTGAGAGCAGAACAGCAGATGGTCAACCACCTGTAACTTTTGTGATAGCAGCACAGGAGAAAGAGGATATCCTTATCTCTGAATGTCCTTACTTTGTGATATCTGGGAGCTCTGCATCTGATGAATTCACAGCTAAAGATATGTGGAATTCTGTGAAAGAGGTTGGTTGAAGCTGGGAGCGCTCTGAAATAACATGGCATTCCTATTATAAGAAAAGATTATGGAAAAACTAGTTTCATTTATGCGCTGAGTTTACATTCCTGCCTCATTGGTGAAACTATCACCTTTATGCAGTTGCATATGTAGCTTACATCATTGAATTTATTTTATAACAAGAACCACAGTTCTCATTTAGGCAGGATTTCATTGTTGTTCTATATTGCTTCTTATCCACATGTCAGATAGTGGTTGGTACAGTGCACAGGGTCAATTTTTTGATGGTCGTTTATGTTTGAATTCTGAGTTTGTCACTTATCTTGGAATATGCCTGTTGTGGGTGTGTGAAAGTTGTTTCTCAGATGGTTGATAGGTTGAGTGAGCCTTCATAATGCCATGCACAAGTGTATAGATTCAATGAAATCTTTACATATGAAAGTTGCAATATGTAAAAGTCAGCAGGCTAGCTTGGTGCAAAGATATTTCATTTTCTGACTTGGAAATTTTCATCTTAGGTTTAGTTTCATGATTATCTATGTTCTGATTAAAGTGATGCCAAATACTCTGCTTTAGCTTTAGTGCTTGTATATATTGCTTTGGTTCAATGTGTCAACTATTCTACCACTTTATCCAGTTTAATTTCTGGTAAAATATGTCAGTAGTATGTATGAGAGGCTAAAATAACTTCCTTCCCATCGTGGCAGCATGGATCTTTTGATCATCTTGATCCCATCAAGACATCGATGTGCTCCAGACCGGGCTCATCAATAGGGGCAGCTATCACTGCTTCAGTTAAGCTGGCTCGAATACAACCCAGGATATTTCATTTTCACTTGCATGGGCTTGTCCTGAAGTGAAGTTCTCTAGTGGGAAAACCTATCATAGGTTTGAACATCACAATGTTCAATAATGAACAAAACAGTAATGCAACTAAAACTAACCTCATTCCATGATTTTTCAGGCGTTACACCAAATTTTATGGCACAGATGGTGATGCAGCAGCGGACCTTGCTCATGACGCCATTCTTGGTATAATCGACTTCCTTAACTCTATTGAATGCACTCCTTTTGTACTTCAGTGTGCGCATTACACCCATACTACAATCCACTTTACATGAACTTAGCATGTTTCTGAAATGAGAACAACTAGACAGTATGGGTCTTAATGATAAATAAATTTCACTAACTTTTTTTTTTTTTTAAAATCTGCAATATTAATACTAATAATTTTACATTAGTATTTGAAAAGAATTAAATTAATATATCCATGTTCAAGCTTTGTTATCAATTAGGGAAACTAAGTGGTTCCCAGCAAAGTTTCTAACCGAGGAGATTCCTCCTTGATTACTGCAACACTAGTATCATCAATTAATTTTACCATGTCCAAACTTACTTTATAAAAAACTAGTCCATTTTTCTTTTCTGCTGTACCTATTTTTTTTTGCTGACAATGTCATCACTAATGAGGTCTTTGTATCTGAAAGGGGAACATCCTGGATTTGGCTCTTCTCTTTTGTAGTCATTATTTCTTCCTATTGACAGTTGTTGCTGACTTCCTTTGTGCGCTTAATAAATTATAGAGCATGCTTCCTGGGAGAGGCAAATTGAGGAGTGGCAGGATCCTATTTTGCAAGATGAGAGGTTTCCTGCTTGGTTTGTTCCAACCTTAATAATTCATTTACCTGGTACACAAGATCTGAGGCTACTGAATGTTGATTTATAGCATGAACTTTTTTTGACAGGTATCCAGTTACACTTTTCAATGAACTCTACTATCTTAATGCTGGAGGAACTATATGGACAGGTATGCATCCATAATTTCTTTTTTTCCCTCTAAATGAAGAAAATTACTTTTTCGAGAATTAACTAAGAGACATTATCAGATGGATTGCCACCAATTCAAAGCTTGACAACAATTGGCTGGAAAAAGTTTTCTCTTGACATGTTAAATGGTGAATCTGATGATTTCAATGAGATGGTTCGACAGAATAATACTGCTTCTGATATTCTTCATCGAATGGCGTCAGTATTTGAGAGGGTGCATGCATCTATTGCATCAAATTCTGCTATAGGAACAACTTTGCTTCAGGGTGAAGAGAACATTGGCCAGTTTCTATACCTTGAGGGCATCGAGTATTATATGTGGAACACATATGATGTTCATTTTTATGCATCATTTTCACTGATCATGTTGTTTCCAAAACTTCAACTCAGCGTCCAGAGAGACTTTGCTGCTGCTGTTATGATGCATGATCCTGAGAAGCTCAGGATCTTGCATGATGGAAAATGGGCTGCAAGAAAAGTTCTCGGTGCTGTTCCTCATGATCTTGGGTTATATGACCCCTGGTTCAAAGTGAATGCGTACACGCTCTATAATACAGATCGATGGAAAGATTTGAATCCAAAGTTTGTGCTGCAAGTTTATAGAGATGTTGTGGCCACAGGCGACAAATCCTTTGCTCGAGCTGTTTGGCCATCAGTTTATATAGCAATGGCCTATATGGAGCAATTTGACAAGGATAAAGATGGGATGATAGAAAACGAGGATTTCCCAGATCAAACATATGACGTGTGGTCGATGGCTGGTATAAGTGCATATTGTGGTGGTCTTTGGGTGGCTGCTCTTCAGGCAGCATCAGCCTTGGCACGTGAGGTTGGTGACAAAGCTTCTGAAAAGCTTTTTTGGGACAAATATGAGAAGGCCAAGTCTGTCTATGGCAAGCTGTGGAATGGTTCTTACTTCAGTTATGATGATGGCGACAACAAAGTTAGCACATCTATCCAAGCAGATCAATTGGCTGGACAATGGTATATATTACTAATATGTTAATTTTTTAAATTTGAAATGTTGTCTGATTTGATAAATAGATACCACTTTACTCCTTAACAATTACATGAATTGCTAACAGTTTTCAGTTTTGACCATCCATTGACATACGTAATAAATATTAGTGAAATTTGTGAAATTCTTGGATGAAGACGAGTTGAAACATGGACAGTTGCTGCCAATTTTCTGGGAAATACATTTTTCCCCATTCAGTATGTTTTTACGTGTTTGTGTAAAATATTTGTGGAAAATAATATGTAAAATCAACTCCTTTTTGTCAATGCTATTAGTCACTTCTAAAATGCCTATACTGTAACTGATCGTTCTTGCAATCAACTTACAGCATAGCAATACAATAGCAGAGTACTTGTGAAGGACCAGTCTTTGTGTCTGAATGACAGTGAGCTCCAGTTCCAGTAGTAGATAACTTTATATGAAGTCAAAATTGTGCACAACATTATGCTTCCGTAATTGTTTTCCATCACAAAATTTTGAAAGTTATCTTTGAATCAATCAATCAAATAGCATAATGAAGTTCTGCTAAACTTACCTTGGTTACTAATGAAATTGATGCTGGGCTGTTACTTGTTCCAGGTATGCCAGAGCCTGTGGCCTCTTCCCAATTGTTGACAAAGATAAGGCACAAAGTGCGCTAGAGAAGATATTTTCTTTCAATGTTATGAAGTTCAAGGATGGTACAAGGGGAGCTATGAATGGGATGTGGCCAGATGGCACTGTGGACATGTCTGCAATGCAGTCTAGGGAGATATGGCCAGGGGTGACATATGCACTAGCTGCGAGCATGATTCAAGAAGGCATGGTTGAGCAGGGATTTAAAACAGCTGAAGGGATCTATCATGCTGCCTGGTCTCCCGAAGGACTTGGGTGAGTATGTGTATATAAATTGAGGTTTGATGTTTTTGCTGTCAACAAGTGTGTATGTGTTTGGACGTCGTCCAAAAGATATAAAACTTTACCTATGCGGCTGAGCTAGTTATTGAATATAGTGCCATGGACTTAGTTCTAAGAATGCAAATAGAGAGTTAGTTCCTAAATCTATATCTTCTGAAGTTTTTATAATGTAATAAAACCAGTAAGAAATGTAGTGAATAAAGGTTGGGGATCTCCCTGTACTACCTTTTTTTTTTTTTTTTTTTTGAACTTTTTTTCTCAAAAATGTAGAAGAAAGCTGCGCTTCATTTTATTAAGAAGATAAAACGGGACAAGAACCCAAGTACCAGTACACTCCACACAACCAAACTAAAGAATTAGATTACATTCTCGCCTGCTAAGGATAAAAAATCTCTGAACTTTAATTTTGTACTCTAAATGTCTTGCTCTTTTTTTTTCCACGGTAATATATAATCAGAAATTAATGATAGCATTATTTCCGCTCAGTTTAGATTTATATTTTGTATGATGGATAGTGCCTAGTGCGGCCTTTCTTATGCTATACCTGACAATTTGATTTCCTCAGATACGCATTCCAAACTCCTGAAGCCTGGAACAATGACGACGAGTTCAGGTCCTTGTGCTACATGCGCCCGCTCGCCATATGGGCGATGCAATGGGCACTATCAAACCCGAAGCTCCACAACACTCCTCAAGCAGATATACCCCAGGATTCATTCCCCAAGAACCAGTTCGCCTACGCCCGGATCACAAAGCTCCTGCAGCTGCCTGAAGACGAATCGTCCAAGAGTTTCCTCCGAGTGGTGTACGAGATCATCTGGAACAGGTTTAGTTCTTGATCGCCTCCGCACGCCTGTGGGCTCTGAGCTCCAGATTGTTGAACATTCATTAGTCGTTGTCTGTTGTAGACATTGTTGCTGTTGGACCTCAAATTCGTATATATTATTGGTGGTAATAAATATGTGAAGTGTGCCGGTTCGTATATAAATAAATATATATTCTCTCCGGTTTGATATTAGAAATCGTTTTGGACAAGGTATGGGTCAAACATCAGAAACATAAATCATCGGTAACTTTCAAATTGTTGAGTTTGTAAATGTGAAAATTATATGAATAGATTTGTTTTAAAAATATTTTGATAAAAATATATATATATAGACCGTGTCGCTGTCCTAATATCTGTGGTGTATGAGCTGTGACGGAGACATCTCCCTTGTAATCACCGCGCAAATGTCTGCCTCAACCTTGCTGACCATTCACGGCGCTGTCTTTGTCACCCTGACCGCCGGTTTATTTATTTATTTACGAAAGTGGGTGGGCTGGTTGACACTTCGTTTTTTTTTTTTTTTTTTTTTTTTTTTGAGGCGATGACACTTCGTCAGGTGCTGCGAAAGCATCCGAAAATGGGTTGCAGCGAGCATGGGCCTTTTCCTACTATTTGGGCTAAGGCGGTAATTGCGATATGATGGGCCAACGTGGATGGAAGGATCCCCACATCTTACCATTTTAGGTTCTTTTTGTTGTTAGGAAAAAGTCTACATTTCGTCTCAAACTTTTATGAAAGTCCGTATTTCTCCCACAATTGTAAATCCGGTCAAACCACCTCTTAATTTTTTTTTCAAATAATATTTTTACCTCCCTATAACGGTTTTGGAGATGGTTTTGTCCTTTTCTTATTTACTTATTTAAGTGATCTTTAAAAATCATAGTAAATCATAGAAAAAACATAAAATAAAAATTCAAGTTTGTTGAACTCCACATGAGTAGATTTACACATTAAATATATAATATGATATGCTTTAGTAAAAGTTTTTATTGTAAATTTAGATCTACGCTTTTCTATAATTAATTAGAATAGTTCATAACTAAAGTTTCTATGATCTAATTATGGTGAAATTTTTATGGTGGTCTAATTATTGTATGCTTGAACTGTAGTAAAAAACTATACTCATTGGATCATGTATAACTTATTTATTTAGACTTATTTAAATTTAACAAGCACAAACCCTAAATAAACCTATAACTAAGATGTACATAATTCAATTAATATAAATTTTTTACTATAGTTCAAGCACACAACTTAGCATGACACCCCTTCCCTTCCTCTGGAAGCTCCTATCCTGGACTGCTGGACCTGAATCCTAAGGAGACCTCACTGAAAGGGTGTTTTAAAGGTCTTGAAATCAAGTGTTATGGAAAATAGCACCACAAATCGTTTATCAAAATTTGGACAAAACGAAAAGCATTCCTGCCACAAAATATGTCCGACATATATAGTAATAGCATTTCTATTGACCTCACTTAGCGGGGGGCTTAGAGCACTCACAATGCAGACTCTACCATGGTTTCTATCCTCATTTATTACCCCTCTATTTATTGCTTTTTGCTGATGTGGCACTATATTTATTGAAGAGAGAGAGAGTAAAAACACAAGAAACCAAGTCTAACTAAGAAACCAGGTCTTCACGTAAACCAAGACAATTTGTGAGAGTGAAAAGTGGGTCATGTGACATCATGATAGAAAATTGCATTGTGGGAGATAGTTTCTTGACACAATGTCCAAAATTATAGAAACCATGATAGTTTAAAGACTGTGAGTGCCCTTATACTTTTGATTTTTGTGAGAGAACAAGGGGGACTTATACTATGACAATGCAGCAACAGAACTTGCTTTGATGAGGTATGCCTAGGGGTGGTAAAGGACCCTCTAATTGAGCCTAGCAAATTTAAGAATCAGGCCGTAAAACTATATAATTTTGAACTAATAATGGAAAGGCCCAAGTTAGATTGTGAAAGAAAAAAAAAAAAAGGCTCGACCCATTACCACCCGTTAGGTATGCACAATTTTAGCTCTTAGATATGCAAGGGATGAAGAGAAAGTACGTTTAAGTGATCAAGAGTACTTGTTTATATTACTTCTACTTTAGCAGAGTACTTTTCAAAACATGCTTTTGTTCGATTTGGAAGTTGGAGACCATTTTTGGGTTACTTTTATCATACTTTGCATCTTCTATCTTGTTTACCATTTTTGAATCGATGAGCACACGACTTAAGTGATTAATCAGATTACCATCTAATGTTTGGACTATATATTTAAGTTGGAGCTTCGTGAAGGCCTTCTCCCTTTTGCATAAACAAATCTACCAAACCACGGCCAACTACGACATTGATGGAGACCGTACCAGAGCCAAAGAATCAAGAAACGGACGACGAACATGTCCCTATCTTCACGCACGCACGTGACGTACGTAATTCGATCCTCACGCCGCGACAAATGTCCCAACCAGGAATTGGCTCCGTGCTCTCTTCTCCCAACTCCATTTAAAAAACAACAAGAACGAAACCTTTGAAATGGCTGTCACATCACACGCGGACGGCGTCGTACGAACCAGGCAAATTAAAACCAGATCAGGACTGCGTCAGCCGGCGACCATCAGCCGTCAGCCGGCCGGATCAAAATACAGGAGCTGCTACTAGATCTTCTGCGTTCTCCCTCGCCGGCCTGCTGGCCGTAGGATCAGACAAGTCTTGCGTTGTTCCAGTCGTCGATCGCCGCCTGCTTGCATGCAGATGCAGATCGATGAAATGGCTGCGTGAATACGTACGCAGGACAGGCACTGCACTTGACGAATTCACAAGACATGCATTACGTACTAGTAGTAGCAGTTGGCTAGTGTTGGATAAGGTAGGTGTACGTTTTGGTTGCAAAGCATACAGCAGTCAAAGTTTTCAGCTAGCTTTGGTAATTAAGGCTTTGCACAGTCTTGTATTTGAGTTGGTATATGGCTTTTGCAGTCCTCCTGTGCAGGACCAACCAAAACCGACAAGACTTTTTCCTAACCCAAAATGAAACTATTCTTCCCTGACCACTTTTAGGCTTGTGTTTTAGAGTATTTTTCTAGCAGCTGAGATTTTGTCAACTCCTATCTATTTGCAGTCTCCGACTAATTAATTAGAGGATCACGCAACTTTGGTTGAGTAAAAGGAGTAGCTGGAATCCTTGTCTGCTAAATAAAGAGAACAGTTTTCTTATTCCTAATTAAGTTTAATATTTAAAGAAATACAGAAGTGTGCCACAGTTTTTGAAATTTGTATATTGTCAAATTCCAATCTATATATCTTATAAAAGCAAATTAAACCCCACAAATGTCTGTCTCTCTATGTAAGTTGTTGACATCAACAGTCCCCACTAGGACATTCAATATTTCTCTATGTAAATTAAAGTGTCAATTCACGCCTCCATAATAATACCGTTAGTGAACTAATCTAAGAGAAGGGCCAAATAAGGAACCAGTGTTGTATTTTGAGCCAAATAGGTAACTTTAGAACTAAAAGGGCCAAAGAAGGAAGCATAGAGAAATAATAATTTTTTATTATTGTTATGGAACATACATTTTTTTTTTCGATCGAGCCCATTCACCCGTGTTTCATTAAGAGAAAAAAAAAACCAAATACAAGGACCAAACCTTGATGACAAGAAGGCATCGTGGCTGCCAAGGTTTACAACCCTAACTACTAGATCCAAAGTTTAACAATTACATGGCTGAACCGATTGGTGACCTAGTAACTCGCACACTCGGGCGCCGTCAAGAGGCTCGGAAGCCCTCCGCTTCTTTCCACGGAGAAGGAACACTTTCATTCCCTCCCTATTCACATCAGATAGCGGCCCGGTGAAGGCAGCTTGAAGTTCATTGAAGGAAGTCTTGTACGAACGCTCAGTCTCGACGTGGAGGCCTATCTTCTTCAACAACACCTTCCTTGCCTGAGCCTTTAGCCTTGCCTCCCTGTGTGCACTCTTCGTCGCGAGCTGCGCACTACGCTTGGGAATGAGATCGTCGTCGGTTGGCATCCTCCGTGGACGCGTCTGTCTCAACAATGGCGTGGACAGGATCGGAGGATCCAATGGCTTCTTGAACGTCGCCACAAAGTCTTCGACGGACATGGCCGGCTTAGTGAGCTCGACGTCCGGCCGCGATGTCCCAGACCCGAAGAGGTCGGCATGAGATGCCTGGACGTCGCCCACAGGCTCGGATGGATGGTCTTGGGTGTTCTGGGGCAGGCTGCAGGAGCCATCCACCAGCGGTGTCATGCGGCCGGAGATGAGCTCGTGAACCGAGGATGGGCGCACAGTAGTCAACACTGGAGTGGCGGCTAAAGATGAAGGCGATCCGACCATGTGCGCGCGTCCACCTTCGTCGGGCGAAGGCAGCTGAATTTGGTTGGTCCTGCACAGGAAGACTGCAAAAGCCATACCAAGACTGTGCAAAGCCTTAATTACCAAAGCTAGCTGAAAACTTTGACTGCTGTATGCTTTGCGACCAACGTACACCTACCTTATCTAACACAAGCTAACTGCTACTAGTAGTACGTAATGCATGTCTTGTGAATTCGTCAAGTGCAGTGCCTGTCCTGCGTACGTATTCACGCAGCCATTTCATCGATCTGCAGCGGATTCTGCCAGCGGTGACGTCCTCTACTCGGTCGCCCAAAATTGGACTAGACGAAATTCAAATTGTCTCGCGGCCTCTGAGGGAAGCACCATGGGTGGATCCGATATGTTGCTCTTCGTCGAGGGCGGGCCCTCTCAGTGGGAGCTTTTTCCCTTGGAGCCGGAGATGGTGCCGATTCGTGCACAACGAGTTGGGCCATGGGCAGCTGGGGCCGTGGCCGCTAACCATGATGCAATGTTGTGGCCCGGGCCACCCACCCAAGAACCTATTTGTGGAAAACCAACAAGACTTTTCCTAACCCAAAATGAACTATTCTTCCCTGACGACTAAATAGGATTGTGTTTTATTTTTTCTCTAGTAGCTGAGATTTTGTCAACTCCTATCTGCGTATTTGCAGTCTCCGACTAATTAATAAGAGGATCATGTAACTTTGGTCCTTGTCTGCTAAATAAAGAGAACGGTTTTCTTTTTCCTAAGTTTAATATTTAAAGGAAATATAGAAATGCTACAGTTTTTAAATTTTTATATTGTCAAATTCCAATCTATTATCTTACACTAGTAACGAAATGATTTTTGCGAGCACTTGCAAAATCTTTTCGGGCGGCACTTTTTACCGTCACGGAAAATACCCCGCCACGCCCGTTTTTTTTTACGTGGCGGGTTTTTTTATCCGTCCGCGGGAAAGTTTTTTTGCGTGGCGGGCACCTTAACACGCACGCCACGCAAAAATAAAATCTTTTGCGTGGCGGGCGTGTTAAGGTGCCCGCCGCGCAAAAAATTCCCCCGTGGCGGGCATCTTAAAAAGGCCCGCCACTAAAAAGATTGAGGCCCATCTCGGCCCGAAGCCGGGCCGATATCCTGTCTTTGTATATATACGAGGAAGTTAGTTTGGACAACACATTGAAACCCCTAGCCCCACTCTCTCAGCTTGCGCAGCCGTCATTCTTCCCCACTCCTCTCCACCATCCGCTTCTCCTCTATCCGCACATCTCCATCCGCACATCCTCCTCTCCTCTCCACCACTCACTCGGCCCATGCACATGCAGCGAACACCCCCCACCTCGGCCCTCTCCTCTCAACCACGGCGCACCTCTCCTCGCATGCCAAGGCTCCTTCCACGGCGCACCTCTCAAGCCGGTCGCGGCCCCGCGCAGCGGATCCACGGTGGCCGATTTTTCCGGCGGCGGACCGACGGAACGCCGACGGCGGCGGCGCCCTGGCGCTCCTTCACCTTTCGGTCCAAGCGGCGGCGGACGAGCGAGCCCTCCATCCTCGGCTCCTTCACCCTCGCGCCTCCCCCACGGCGGCAAGCGGCGGCGGCCGACGCAGCCCTCCACCCTCGGCTCCTTCACCCTCGCCTCCCACGACGGCGGCAGCGGCGGCGGCGCAAGGGCAGCACCACCCTCTCCGCGGCGGCCTCCCTCTTTGACGCGGATCCGGTGGGTCCTCCTTCTTCGACGGCGCGGATCCGATGGGCTCCGGCTTCGACGGGCGCGGATCCGGCGGGGCTCGAAGCTCGACGGGCGCTGGATCCGTGTGGATCTCGCGCTGGCGGTCGACGGACGGCGGCGCTTCGGGCGACGGCGGCGCTACGACGGACGGGGCGGCGCTGAATCCTAGATGGGCTCGGCGGGCTCGCTCGGATGGGCTCCCGCGGGCCTGTCTAGGGTTTGTGGGTTTTTTTTTTTTTTTTTCACACCGTGGCGGGCATCCTAATGCGCCCGCCACGGATAGCCCGGCGGCGTGGGGGCACCGAGCCCGCCACCCGGTGTTCCTCTATTTGTTGTGACCTCACATCGACGGGCGTGCTTGCCCGCCACCAAAACTCTAAAACGCCCGCCACCGAAAAAACTATTTCGGTACTAGTGTTATAAAAAGCAAATTAAATCTCACAAATGTCTATCTCTCTATTTATTTTCTCTCTCTCTTCTCTCTCTCCTGGCCGCCCCTAACGGGTGACCCTGGCGCCCGCCGGCGCCGCCGCTCAGCCCCCTACGCCTCTACCCGGCCACCGCCGGCCGCCCTCGGTGGCGGTGGCGGCCCGCGACCCCCCAAAAAAAAGGCCCCGTCGCGTTCTTCTCCCCTCCTACCCCCTGCTCCCTCTCCTCCGCCACCTCCGGGATCTGTCCGGCTAGAGATGGCCGGTCGGGCGGGCCGATACGGGCCACCCGGTGCCGGATCCACCCCTCCCTCGTTGTGCAGGCCTCCGGTGGCCACCGCTCCCGGAGCGGGCGCTGCCGCCATGGCGGGTCGATCCAGGCCACCTGGTCTTTGGATCCACCCTCGCCGTTCATGCTTCGCGTGGCGCCGCCGGGGCTATCTTCCCTTTGCCATTGAGGAGCCTTTGGCGCCTAGGGTGCGACCGGCCGGACGCAGCGCCCTAGCGCTACAGAAAGGCGCCGCCATGCCTCGTGGTTTCGGTGATGGCTGTCTGTTCCATCCCGCATGTACCAGGTGCATGGAGGCCACGACTTGGGGTCGCGATGGTCGTGCGGCGGCCGGTGACCTTCATGTCGGCTACGGTGGTATTGAGGTGGTTTGGTCTTGGTGCCCATGCCGGCGGGCCGACCTTGATGTTGTTGTCGCCAAGCGGTACCTCGTGTGGCCTCGCCCCGATGTATTACAACAACTGGGTGAAAACCTTGCTCGGGTTGTCCAGGGCGGCGGCAATGGCGCAGTCTGTGCCATGTTCCTTGTTGGAGGTATCGTTGAAGCCGCCGTCCGGGTGGGTAGGTCGAGGTCGAGTGACCCTTCCAGTGCTTCTCCGCCGTTGTTGGCATCCGCGGGTGTCAAGATCCTTCCTGAAGGCTTCGCTAGAGCACTGTCGTAGTGTATCTTTTGCCGCTCTCATTAGAGTTTCTCCTTATCTATGCTTGTGTGTGCCTCTTGTTTATCTTCGTAATGATCTGCCCTGTGCTTTGTGTCGCCGCCATCGCTTCTATTCGCAGCGGCTACCGGTCGGCCGGGCGGATTTGGTCGTTCCCGCCCCGCAACGGCCACCCGGTCGTTGGGGGATTGCGGTTCTCGCGGGCAAATGGCTACCTAGCTGCGGCACTTCACAACGGCTACCCGGTCGATTGGCGGATTTGTCGTTCCTACCCGCAACGGGCTACCCGGGTTGTTGGGGGTTAGTGGTTCTCTTTGCGCAGCGGCTTCCTAGTCGCTGGCACTCCGCATCGGCTTCCTGGTCACTTGCGGTTCGGTCGTCTTCGCAATGACACTACCTGGTCACTTGCGAATGTTCAAGTGGTTTTACCACCATGGCTTGACCCTCCACCTGGTGATCATTGCGCAGATGTATATTTCTTTTTGCAGGCATAGTCGGGTTGGTATTTGAGGAGGGTTTCCACCTCCTCCCTCCCGTGTATTCTTGTTGTATGTTGTGTTTTGTGTTGTGTTTGTGTCCTTGGGTTAACAAGTAATCCTTGGATTACTTATGATACCTTTTGTATTGTGCTCGGACTTCTTTTGGCCTTTCCTCTTAATGAAACACGGGTACAAGACCCGATCGAGAGAAAAAAAAGTTGTGAACATCATCAGTCCACTAGTACATTCAATATCTCTCTATGTGAGTTAAAGGGTGAATTCATGCCCCCATAATATACCGTTAGTGGCCAAATCTAAAGAGAAGGACCAAATAAGGAACCAAAGTTGTATTTTGATCCAAATAGGTAACTTTAGAACTAATAAATAAATAAAAGGGCGAAAGAAGGAAGTAGACTTTGTTTAGGGCCAAAAAAAAAAAAAAAAAAATCATATTGTCATGGAGCGTACATGTGCATCATCTTTAGCATCCATGTAAATTTTGAGGATTTACATGGATGATGATACCCCTAAAAATGTAAATTTTGAGGATGGTTTGAATACTTTTTAAGTTAATCTTAAAAACCCTGTTTTTGGTATGGACTTATCTTGCTTGGAAGTTTGGATACCGTTTGGATTATGTAAATGAAGTTAATCCCATTAATCATATGGATTCCAATTACCAAATCATTTAGCTTTCATATATCAGAAATTTTCAATCCGACCTTTACTTTTTTGTGATTTCGACCTAAATCATATGTATACTACCAAATTAAACAAAGTACAGTCTATTCATGTTTGAGTTAGAGGAAATTAAATATTACATTCTTCTAGAAGAGAATGAACGTGACAGGTGACGTCATGCATGTTTTATTACCAATATAATAGCCCAACATGTACTCCTAGTAGATAAATAAATTAGACCATATTAGTCTCTGACCCCAGTGTTTGAGCTGGTATTTATGGCTTTACACAGTGGCACGCAGGCCCATGGCCAACCAACAAGACTTTTTCCTAACCCAAATAAATAGAACCTTCGGCTGTGTTTATTTTTCTATAACACCTGCCAATTTGTCACCCATCTACTTTTGTGTTCCCCAGCTATACTTACTTAACTAAAAGGGTCAGCATCTAGAAGCTAGTAAGAGCACCTCCAAGAGTTTTCAAAACCCTCTCCTAATTTGGAGTCATTAGCAAGATTGAAAAAAAAGCTCTCTCCAACAACTTTTTAAGGTTTTTTCGAAAGGGAGGCAAGATTTTTGCCACTGTTTTTAACAACTCTTTATGTCAGTTTTCAATCTTTCCGCACAAGGAAAATCGGTCAAATGGTGTGGAAAGATGAACACAGCTATACAATTGGCCAAATCTAGAAGTGGCAAGGATACGATAAAGAAAAAAAATGGTTTTTGGGTGACTTGAAAATAGTCTGCGATTCCCGGTGCAAAATACCATTCTAGATGTTTGGAGCAAGATATTAGCAAGGATTGGAGAAAGGCAACCGAATATGTTCCTAGTTTTCTAAGACTACTAAAACTCATTGATTTATCATTTTTTTTTAAAAATACTAATTGAAGATTCTCTAATAAGGTTGCTGTGATTGGTGGCTACACTAACAAGTATTGAAGGGCATGCATAAGCTACAACACATCCCCTGAATTGATCAACCTAGCTAGCTAGCTTGCATGATGGTGCAAAATTAAATCAGATTTCTTATTGGTGAGGTCAGATGATAAAGGACCTGGCACGATACCGGCCGGGCGCACGGCCGTCCGGATTAAGTAAACGAGAATCCCCGGTGAGAAATATTAAAAGCACAGCCCAGCCCTTGCCCCAGAGAGATGAGATGATCTGGTCACTGCATTGACCGGTCAGCATCAGTGACCCAGCCTTGCTTGTCCTCACCATCACGTACTTCTCCATTTCCTCATTCCTTCGTATAAAACCACACACCTCCTGCCCATCGATCATCCATCGTCTCTCCCTCCAGAACCAGCTGCAAACCAGTTTGACCATCCAGCAGCTAGCTGTGAGCATCTTCCATCTCTCCGGCCAGCGACCCGCGACATGCTGCTGCACACCGTCCGGTTATTCTGCTCCGTCGTCGCCGCCTTCGCTCGCCTGGTTCGCGAGCTCCGCAAGGCGGCCGCCATGGCAACCGCAGCAGCATGCTCGCCCATCGGCCTGATCGCATCCACACCCCTCCCGAAGCGAAGGAAAACGCTTGCCCAGCAGCAGGTTGTTGCCATCCCGGAGAACCTCAATAATAACCTCCTCGTCGCGCCACCGCCGCCACCACCACCAGTGTTGGTTCTTCCTGCGAAGGCGGTGTCAGTGTCCGACGACGACGACGGCGGCGTCAGTGGGGTCGAGATGGTAGAGCAACAACAAGCTCGTCATCAGAGCGTGACGAAGACGACGACGAAGGCCGCGTGGGCGGCCAGGAGGAGGCCGTCGAGGCTCGTCATACCGCTGGCGGACGACGCGGGCGAGGTCGCCGCCGGCTGGGGCGCGGCTGCCGCGGCGGCCAAGGAGGCCGACGTGGAGGTGGAGGGCGACGGGTTTTGGGTGGCCAGTAGAGCAGGACCCAGGCATGCGATGGAGGATGCGTATGCGGTGGTCACTGACAAAAAATGATGCAGATTCTCAGCTGGTAATTCAATCTTAATTTGCCATCAAAAATATTTCATGCTCATTATATATCGATCTTTTCTTTATGCAAAGTTTCACCACCACTAGTTTAATTTCTTCACATATAATTTATGGTGCCTCAGTTTGCGAGCATTATATTGGTTTAGATAAGAATATATAGTTCAGAGTTCCCTTTACAAGTTTTTAGAAGATCGATATACAACAATATCTATATATACTTAGTTGAACAAAAAAGATGTTCAATATATATGAAAAGAGAAATTAGAAAGAAAATTTTCTGCTCCATCCCCATTTAGTATTCTATCATACTTTTTCTTTGTGTGGGATTCTCTTTGATGTCATTTTTGCAAAATATTATATTCATGTAGCTAATTGATTGGAATATATATCTGTATACACCTACATATATATGTAGTACATACAAATATATTTTTTGCATAAAAAGATTATGTGTAAATACTGTTGTGAGTGTGAGGTAAATCATCGAGGTGCATCCCAAATAGTAGAAAGTCAGACACGGCACACACTTCATCATCGAATTTTAACATATTGTAACACAATAAAGAATGAATAGCTAGATGTCTCACTCTCACTGCCTCTGCTCGAAGCATGCATAGCTCCGATATGAAATCCGATCTGTTTTGACCCAGTAAAAGGCTGACGTTATAGTGACACGTACTCAACACTGACGAAATATTAATATTGCAAAGCTTCATTAAATCTCACTCGATCTCAACTTGCTCCCGCAGGCATTCTACGGTGTGTTCGACGGCCACGGTGGCCGCGCGGCCGTGGACTTCGTCTCCGAGCATCTAAGCAAGAACGTGGTGTCCGCGGTGCTCGCCGCCGCGGGAACGGAGACACGCGGCGAAGCATCGTCGGAAGAGGACGCCGTCTCGGCGGCGATCAGAGCAGCCTACTTGGCCACCGACAGCGAGCTTCTCACGAAGCAACAGGTGTGTGACAGTAACGCCTGCGCACGTTAGGTTCCTTCGTTTGTTTACCGAGTCCACGCACTTTCCGACGTTGGTTGAACGCGTCAAAAGCTTCTTTTGTTGCGTCGCTCGATACATGCTTTTTGGATGGATGCTCATCATGTGATTGCGACTAGGGTTTCCAGGACGTACACTTACGTATAGACTGCTTGCCGTGTCCCTAGCGTCTCTGTAAAAAACAACAAAAAACTTTGGAATTTCAATGTGAAAAACAAAAG
Source organism: Hyparrhenia diplandra (assembly GCA_015847255.1). Classification (NCBI taxonomy): domain Eukaryota; kingdom Viridiplantae; phylum Streptophyta; class Magnoliopsida; order Poales; family Poaceae; genus Hyparrhenia; species Hyparrhenia diplandra. The sequence goes on from JADLZK010011099.1 coordinate 290,135, forward strand.
TATATGACGTCTGATTTGTTTCATCTTTTGAACTCACGCAGGATGCGAGCGGCGGTGCGTGCGCCGCGACGGCGGTGGTGAAGGGCGGCGACCTCTACGTGGCGCACCTGGGCGACTGCCGCGCCGTGCTGAGCCGCGGGGGCGCCGCGGCCGCGCTGACGGCGGACCACACCTGCGCGGCGGAGGAGGAGCGAGAGCGCATCGAGCGGCAGGGCGGCTACGTGAGCCGCAGCGGCAGCGGCGTGTGGCGGGTGCAGGGCAGCCTCGCCGTGTCGCGCGCGTTCGGCGACGGCGCCATGAAGCAGTGGGTCGTCGCTGAGCCGGCGGTCACCAGGGTGCCTCTTGTTGCCGGTTGTGAGTTCTGGTCATCGCGTCCGACGGGCTCTGGGACAAGGTCAGCAACCAGGAGGCCGTCGACGCCGTCTCCGGGAACAGGGCGACGGCATGCAAGGAGCTGGTGGACATGGCACGCCGCAGGGGGAAGCCGGGACGACGTCACCGTCATGGTAGTCGACCTTCAGCGGTTTGTAAGATAGGATAATTGATGGATCGATCGGAGACACTAACTGAGGAACACGTTTCACCTGGGTTTTGATTGAGGAGGAGGTGAAAGTGAAACGGAAGATGATAAACTGACTCAGCACACTACTACCACAACAGCGCGCTTATTCATCGACTGTACATATTCAGCACGAAGTTTTTGGCCGGGGAGCAAACTAGTTGCCGTAAACATCATTATTTTTCTGACCATCACTGTAAAGTACGAGTTTTTTGGCAGATAATTTTAACTATGGTGTTTATTCGAATGATGTTTGTGAACTGAGTGGAGACTTGAATCTGTTGAACTCATTTCCTTGTATAAGCTCCCAATATGTATTCGTTTCTAGTTAATATGGATATTAAATTAGATGTATCTGAATCTATTATTTTCTATTATTTTTCACTACTACATAAATCATTATCGAGGTGGGCATGCGAAACGCCTTGGATCAAAGATCGCAGTCAATCACCTATTTACCAAGGCGGTTCCCAAGCCGCCCCTCGGTAAATAAAATTAAAAATAAAAAAAAAAAAAAAAAAAAAAAAAAAAAGCCCAGAGACAACTCGGACTTGGATCCACCGCCACTCGCTGAGCTACGCCGCTGCCCCTACATGCTTGATCCGTTGCGCTACCGCGGCCGACAAGGTTTTGGCCGGATCCTTTGCCGGGACGAGGTGGGGGCTAGATCCGCCATAGAGGACAAGGTGGGTGCCACATCCACCACCCGGAGACTCCAGGCGGGCCCCGGCGCCAATAGGTATGAGGTGAGGCCTGATCCGCTGTTGAAGATGAGGTGCGGTCGGATCCGCCATGGGAGACAAGGTGGCGATCGGATTCGCCACCGGGGATGGGTGGTAGACGGATCCACCGCCGAGACGAGGTGGCGGTGTGGATTATTTGTCGAGACGAGGTGTTAGCCGGATGCGCAACCGGGGAGACAAGAAGGGGACCCATTGCCGCCGGGGAAGAGGTTGGAGCCACACCGCTATGGTGGGAAGGAGATGCAGGTGGTGCGCTAGCGTGGTTGAGAGAGAGGAGAGGCACCATCGTGGTGGGGGAGGGAGGACAGCGTGCCGGTGTAGTTGAGGGAGACGGATGAGGAGGGGAAGTGACATAGAGTGAGGGAGAGGGTGCCATCGTGCGCCTCGGGTGAGAGAGGAAGCTAAGTGGCTGAGAGAGAGAGAGTTTGGAACAAACCCTAAGTGGCTAAGTGCGGTATATATACACCGAGCACGATATCGGGCTAAGATGGGTTGTTTGGGCTCGATGGCCCAAGATTATCCGAGGCGTGCCTTATAGCATGCCAGCCTCGGTTAATCGATATTAATCGAGGCGAGCATTTTAAGGTACCTGCCTTGGTGAATCAATTTTGTAGACGGTTGTTGTAACCGACTCGGTTAATAAACAATGGACGCCTTAGTTAATACTAGGTATTAACCGAGGTGGTTCAAAAGGCTAGATATGCATTAAAAAATATACAGCAACATTTGTAACCCTAAACCCTAAACCTATAGATTTTTTTTTTAACCGAACATTTGTCTAGAGCTCTTCTATCCATATGTATGGAGGCAGGTTACTGTTAACCTGGAAGCTTATGTCCTAACATTGTTTTTGCTGCAGCAGTACTATGTACGTGCATGTAGAGAAGATGGGTGTGTGTGGTCACGCAGAGGCTTTGGCCGTGTGCATTACCGCAGAGGCCGGAATGTAATTCCGTTATCTAAAAAAAAAAAATGTAGAGAAAGAGTTGATCAAATCTTGAACCAAAAGGAAACAAACCGAACACTACTACAAAATTGTCCATCATTGCCGGGCTCCAACCCCCTTCTTTGCCCGAAAACCGAACCGGCGAACCATAGCGTAGTGATGTGGGGTTCAAACACTACGGGTCAAAACACCGGCGGTGATGCGAGGAGAGACTGCCGGTTTGATATCGAACCGGCAGCGCGATCGTCACCGAACACCGTCGTGGTGTACCTACGACCGGGCAAAGATTTTTGATCCAAGCAATGCGGGTTCGAAGTCGGCCGGCGAGTTGATATTAGAGGACCTTTGTCGGGCTTTAACGAACCGACATAACCGGTGGGGATAACACTATTGGGTTAGGATCGGGCCGACGATTGTATCGAAGAGCTAACAATGGCGGCTTACTTTGAACCCGTCGGTGAACTTTTACGTGAACACCGTCTACTGATTTCAACCCGACAACATTATTAGAGTGAAGACTATCGGTTGGTTAGTGCAGCCGGACGGTGATGTTTCGTCATCGATGACGGTTTGTAATTCAAACCGATAGTGTTTGGTGTAGTTACACTACTAGTTTGTATGTCATTCCTTTGTCGGGCCCATGCCACTGGCGTTTTTGTTTAAAATTTTTATAATTTATGAATTTTTCCCGAAAATCAGCTATTTTTAAACTCATAAAAGCATCATAGATACATTATATGGTTCAAAGGTTACATACAACTAAGCGCACCTAATGTTCTACGAAATTGAGCCTAGGACATCAACTTCCAAATAAGGAAAAAACAATGACAATAGCCATGACAGAAATCAAAACATCTTTCATAGGCCAAGTCGCAATTCTCCTAATCTTCATATCTATGGAGAGAGGCTTCTCATCGATCTCGTGGGCTGGTTGATAGTGAAAGTTTTCACCATAGTAGGCCCCGAAAGCTTCAGCGATCTTGTATTTTTGTAACAATTACTGTGGTAGCCAGAGACTTGAGCAGAGCAATCTTCCTGTGTTCGATAGATCCCCGGCACTTGACCAACATGCACTACATACCACGCCATGGTTTGCCTATACATGCAGCCAAAATAGGATGTTAATGCTATGTCATTCGAAATGTTGTATAAAGAAGATTTTGAACACCACGAAACTCATGAATTTCAATATCTATCTCATTTCAATCACAATTCGAGCATGTCTTCAATCATTGCTCGTAAATGACCACAATGTTTAAAATCTAATTTGTTCACCATAGACCAATTAAAATACTTTTGGCACTATATTAGGATCCGAACTGTTTGAAAGCAAAATCTAAATACAAAAAAGGAAATAGCAGGTTGGATTTATCAACACGGGCATTTCAACGAATAACTCAAAGGCGTGGACCGACGCACTCACCGAAGCTTCCGTGCGGTCCGCAAGGCCTCGTTTTGTTCGGCGGTGCGAGACGCAGCGCCCTAGAAGGAAGCAGTAGGGCGCGGACGGGCGTTCTTCCGGCGGAATCGAAGCTCGAGGTCGCGCAGGTACGGTGTCGGGCGTAGACGGGGGACGGCGGGAGGCTGCAGACGGGCAGAGCGGGTAGCGGCGGTCCCCGTCGACGCGGACGAAGAAGAACAAGCTGGGCGGGCGGGCGAGAACAATGGCGAATTAGATCTCATTCTCATAGGTAAAATCTCGAGGAACTAAATGGCTAATTAGTTCTCACCATGGAAGGGCGGGACGGGCGCGGTGTTGGGGACGCCGAGAAGAAGAGAATGGGGGGGGCGCCGTAGGGGCGACCGGACGACTGCGGCGTGTGTGGTGGTGGTGCTCCGTCGGCGACGCCGGTGGGGAACGATTGGGGCGCGGGGTTGAAATGACTCGAAAATTTCAGCCAGCCGCGCCGCCATTATATATCATCGAGGTCGAACGAATGGCGCGGGGTTCAAATGACTCGTGAAATTTTCACCGCGCGCCCATTTCTATAGTTAATCACTGCCGGTTTAAGAGCCCGGCAAGTGTTAAATTATAGGTTCTTTGCCGGGTATAAACGCCGGTCGACCCGACGGTGATCGTATTTCTCGTTGCCACCGCCACACGATGCGGTGATAAGATCACACCGTTGCCACCTACCATCGCTCACGGTGATAAGATCACACTGTTGCCACCTACCACCGCTCATTCCCACCTACCACCGCCTATAAAAATAGCCCCGCCAAGCAGAGAGAGCCATGTATGGCTTAACCGTGCGCCGGTACGACCTCTTCCTCGTTATTTACCAATTCTCCTATCCACATATATGGCCTCTATTTGGGGAGAAAGCCCTCCACATAAACATTTTATCATGGGTAGATAGTGTATACAAAGAGGTACTAGAAGGGTGTTTTTGAAGATTAAGCTACAACGTTGCTTACGAAAGTCGGGTGTGATGCTCGTGCAACGCCATTGTTGCATGGACTGCCTAAGACGGAAAGCAGGAGCCAAGTAGCGTGCATTCTTGTGCTTCGTCACAGGGAGATGAGAGCCCCGTCTCCTCGTCGGGCCTTTACCGCACGGAGAGACATTGGTTCTTCACAGAGGTCCCATCCGCCTTTACTTAGATCAAGAAGCATAACGTGTAGCATTGTAACCACCTCGGGCATAGATGCTAGAAGGGTGTTTTTGAGGTGGTTATTTCTTAATGTGTTTGTACACTTTGATTATTGTACCGTGTCAATTGTTATCAATTAATTGTAATGCTTTTGTGAAGTATGTATAATCCCAGTTCAACCTGTAATTACTCGGGGTCATCGTAGAAATTCAATTTAATTGAAAAAAAATACCAAACCTTGTCTCAAAAAATCTCAAACATCGTGCTTCATTCACACGTGGCATGTGCACGTCTAAGAAAAAAGTTTGAGGCCGAGACCACACGGGAACAACGATGACCCAAAGATAGCTTATGGATGTAATTGTCACTCATGCTTCCGATGAAAGGGGTCATGTACTTTTGTGAAGCATGTCTACTCCCACAATGTAGAAATGTCTTGAATTTTTTTTACAACCTTGTACACCCAAATTATGTCCCCACACAAGATCTTAGGTCTTTTTCGATCCTTATTTTTATTATTAGATTTTCCTACGTGATAAACACGATAGAAGGAGGTTAATTAAAGCTTGAAAACTTATGAATTTTACACCAACCTACACACATTGAATTGCCTCCTAGGACACATGAGACCATGTGGGAAATTTTGGCACCACTGCTCTGTTAGTGGGTAACCCCAGTTCAACCTCGTAATTACTCGGGGTCGCCGCGTAGAAATTCAATTTAATTGAAAAAATACCAAACCTTGTCCGAAAAATCTCAAACATCGTGCTTCATTCACACGTAGCATGTGCACGTCTAAGAAAAAGGTTGAGGCCGAGACCACACCGAACGAAGATGACCCAAAGATAGCTTATGGATGTACTTGTTAGTCATGCTTCCGATGAAAGGGGTCATGTACCTTTGTGAAGCATGTCTACTCCCGCAATGTAGAAATATCTTGAATATTTTTTACAACCTTGTACACCCAAATTATGCCCCCACACAAGATCTTAGGTCTTTTCGATCTATATTTTTATTATTAGATTTTCCTACGTGATAAACACGATAGAAGGAGGTTAATTAAAGCTTGAAAACTTATGAATTTTGCACCAACCTACACACCGAATTGCCTCCTAGGACACATGAGACCATGTGGGAAATTTTAGCACCACTGGCTCTGGTAGTGGGTAACCCCAGTTCAACCTGTAATTACTGGGGGTTATCGCGTAGAAATTCAATTTAATTTAAAAAATACCAAACCTTGTCCGAAAAATCTCAAACATCGTGCTTCATTTACACGTGGCATGTGCACGTCTAAGAAAAAGTTTGAGGCCGAGACCACACGGAACAAAGATGACCCAAAGATAGCTTATGGATGTAATTGTCACTCATGCTTCCGATGAAAGGGATCATGTACCTTTGTGAAGCATGTCTACTCCCACAATGTAGAAATGTCTTGAATTTTTTTACAACCTTGTACACCCAAATTATGTCCCCACACAAGATCTTAGGTCTTTTCTCGATCCTTATTTTTATTATTAGATTTTCCTACATGATAAACACGATAGAAGGAGGTTAATTAAAGCTTGAAAACTTATGAATTTTGCACCAACCTACACACTGAATTGCCTCCTAGGACACATGAGACCTTGTGGGAAATTTTGGCACCACTGCTCTGTTAGTGGGTAACCCAGTTCAACCCGTAATTACTCGGGGTCGTCGCGTAGAAATTCAATTTAATTGAAAAAATACCAAACCTTGTCCGAAAAATCTCAAACATTGTGCTTCATTCACACGTGGCATGTGCACGTCTAAGAAAAAGTTTGAGGCCGAGACCACACCGGAACGAAGATGACCCAAAGATAGCTTATGGATGTACTTGTCGGTCATGCTTCCAATGAAAGGGGTCTTGTACCTTTGTGAAGCATGTCTACTCCCACAATGTAGAAATGTCTTGAATATTTTTTACAACCTTGTACACCCAAATTATGCCCCCACACAAGATCTTAGGTCTTTCTCGATCCATATTTTTATTATTAGATTTTCCTACGTGATAAAAACACGATAGAAGGAGGTTAATTAAAGCTTGAAAACTTATGAATTTTGCACCAACCTACACCTTTGAATTGCCTCCTAGGACACATGAGACCATGTGGGAAATTTTGGCACCACTCTGGCTCTGTTAGTGGGTAACCCCAGTTCAACCTATAATTACTCGGGTGTAGGGTCAAGATGGGGACTAGAGGGGGGGGGGGTGAATAGTCTTTTCTAACACTAATTGTGATGGCTAACCGAATATAATGCGGAATTAAAACTATTCGCTTAGCCAAGACTTCACCCCTCTAACTATGACTCTATATCACCTCATAAAAGATCCTACACAAAGCAAATGAGGTGACAAGCCTAGCTTGAGCTCCTAGCCGTTTCTATTGCAAGGTCACTCAAACCTATGCACTAGTACTTCAAACAAGGGTGAGCTCCTACACAATTCTAATGAGCAAAAGCACAAAGCCAATCCTAAGCTCACTAGATGCAATAAGGACAAGGCGACACACGCCTAACCCTAAGGCTCAAATTACTTAGCTATACAAACTAAGCAAAGCAACTAACAAGCTACACAAGCTAGTAATTGCAAGAGCTACTCCACAAGCACAAGCACAAGGTATATAAGAATGTAAATACAAAGCTTATATTTGGAGAATGCAAACCACCGAAAAGAGTAGACAAGTTGACACCGGTGATTTTTACCGAGGTATCGGGAAGCTTGCCAACTTCCCCTACTCCTCGTTGTGTCGACCAACACCTTGGGTGGTTCCTTTGGTGTTTCACCTAGATGGTTCTTCGGTGTGATTCTCCGATCACTTGCCCCTCAAGGCACGCCCCGCAAGGCACCGCAAGACACTACTCTCAAGTGAGCCTCTCAAGACACCGTAAGACACCACACGCACAAGGGAGGTACTCACCGACACGCTCTAGTAGTGTCGCTCTTCGCGATCCCCGCGAGGTGAGCACGAACCTCTCACAAATCCTCCTTCGGAGCACCGCACAATCTCCGTTGCGTGCTTCACGGTCTCTTGCCACCAAGCCGTCTAGGAGGTGGCAACCTCCAAGAGCAACAAGCACACCGGCTTGCAACACGATCACCTAGTGCCACGAATGCGATCTCACAACGCGAATGCACTAGAATCACTCCTCACTTTGATTTGGATGAACTCTATCAATCACAAGTGAGTGGGAGGGCTCTCAAGCACTCTCAAGTATGGACACAAAGTCCCCAAGGTGCTAAGCACCAGCCATGGCCGGCCACCCCATCTATTTATAGCCACAAGCCAAAATAGAGCCGTTGGGGAGGAACATGCAATTCTGCGGGCCGATCGGGACGCGCCCGACGGACTCATGCATGAGTCCGGCCGATGAGTCCGATTAGAAACGACAAACCCAACATGCCAAATTTAGAACCCCTGGCATGCGTCTGGTCATGCTTCCGGTGCATACGTCCGGTCAATCCCCGAGATCAACCACAAAAACATGCTCTCTGTTTCCTCGACCGAACCACTCACCGGAGCATCCGGTCAAAGTGCATGCGTCCGTCGCGAGTCGGGTCAGACCACCTGCCGTAAAATGGCGATATCTCCTTCATCCGAACTCCGTTTTCGATGATCTTGGACTCTATGGAAAGCTTACTCAGAGGGCTACACAACCCACATGGTTACTTGATCCAACTCACAATGGATCAAAGCAGTATTCCACTCTAAGAGCAGTCCAAGTGTCCGAGAAACACCGAAACAACTTCTCCTTTACAAATGTGCCAACACCACCAAATGTACATCACCATGTGCATGTGTGTTAGCATTTTCACAATCATTTTCAAAGGATTTTCTCTCGCTCTTGCCACGCCACTCGATCCTAACATATCGTAAAGTTAGATCGCTCAAGTGGCACTAGATGACCGATATGCAAACAAGTTTGCCCCTCTTGATAGTATGGCCATCTATCCTAAACCCGGTCATAAACTTCTCTAAGCTCCTCATGACCGGCGAAATGAAATGCCCTATAGGTTATACCTTTGCCTTGCGCATTTCCATTCCGCTCCATCTCCAAGTGCCGATGCAACACATGCACCAACACGATCACCAAATGATATGATCCACTTCATATCATCACGTGACACTATTGGTCCATCGATCCCGACCTCACTTGCTCTTCACCGCTTGCGTCGGTCATCGGCGCCAAGTCTTGCCCAAGCTTCACCGCCTCGCGGTCCATCGCTTCACCGCCTCGACTTGCCCTTCACACTTACAACCGGTCCATCAAGCCAAGCCTTGTCTTGATCTTCACCACCTTGGTCACATGACTCCATGTCATGTTTCATATGCAATAAAGCTCCTTCATTGCGTCACCACACGTGAACTAATCCCCTGTGTATTATCTCAATCACACATTATTAGTTCACCTAATGTTGTCACTCAATTACCAAAACCACAAGGGACCTTTCATCGGGTCGTCGCGTAGAAATTCAATTTAATTGAAAAAATACCAAACCTTGTCCGAAAAATCTCAAACATCGTGCTTCATTCACACGTGGCATGTGCACGTCTAAGAAAAAGTTTCCGGCTGAGACCACACCGAAACGAAGATGACCCATCATAGCTTATGGATGTAATTGTCGGGTCATGCTTCCGATGAAAGGGGTCATGTACCTTTGTGAAGCATGTCTACTCCCACAATGTAGAAATATCTTGAATTTTTTTTACAACCTTGTACACCCAAATTATGCCCCCACACAAGATCTTAGGTCTTTTTCGATCCATATTTTTATTATTAGATTTTCCTACGTGATAAACACGATAGAAGGAGGTTAATTAAAGCTTGAAAACTTATGAATTTTGCACCAACCTACACTTTGAATTGCCTCCTAGGACACATGAGACCATGTGGGAAATTTTGGCACCACTGCTCTCTGTTAGTGGGTAACCCCAGTTCAACCTCGTAATTACTCTGGGTCGTCGCAGAGAAATTCAATTTAATTGAAAAAAATACCAAACCTTGTCCGAAAAAAATCTCAAACATCGTGCTTCATTCACACGTGGCATGTGCACGTCTAAGAAAAAAGTTTGAGGCCGAGACCACACCGAACGAAGATGACCCAAAGATAGCTTGTGGATGTACTTGTCGGTCATGCTTCCGATGAAAGGGGTCATGTACCTTTGTGAAGCATGTCTACTCCTACAATATAGAAATGTCTTGAATTTTTTTACAACCTTGTACACCTAAATTATGCCCCCACACAAGATCTTAGGTCTTTTCGATCCATATTTTTATTATTAGATTTTCCTACGTGATAAACACGACGAAGGAGGTTAATTAAAGCTTGAAAACTTATGAATTTTGCACCAACCTACACAATGAATTGCCTCCTAGGACACATGAGACCATGTGGGAAATTTTGGCACCACTGCGGCTCTGTTAGTGGGTAACCCCAGTTCAACCTGTAATTACTCGGGGTCGTCGCGTAGAAATTCAATTTAATTGAAAAAATACCAAACCTTGTCCGAAAAATATCAAACATCGTGCTTCATTCACACGCGTGGCATGTGCACGTCTAAGAAAAAGTTTGAGGCCGAGACCACACCGGAACGAAGATGACCTAGCATAGCTTATGGATGTAATTGTCGGTCATGCTTCCGATGAAAGGGGTCATGTACCTTTGTGAAGCATGTCTACTCCTACAATGTAGAAATGTCTTGAATTTTTTTTACAACCTTGTACACCCAAATTATGCCCCCACACAAGATCTTAGGTCTTTTTCGATCCATATTTTTATTATTAGATTTTTCTACGTGATAAACGCGATAGAAGGTGATCACTATCGGTTTCGTATTTGCAAACCGGTAGTGTTGTCTCTTTCTTTTGCCGGGGCTCTTTTAAAACCCTAAGCGGTGACATATTTCAAAACCGAGTTATCTTTCACCGCCGTGAGATTACTTGGACCTTTTTTTTTTTTCGAGTTGAGCGTTTCAATGATGTTTACCAACTTTTCGGTTAGTACATAGAGCATTTATATATTTATGTTCGTCCATGAAGGATAAGAAGGGTGTCGAAAAAATAAGAATCATACCGTAGATATGATATATAAATGCAAACATCCATTGGAAAGGAACACACGATTATATATATAGAGGAGCAAACCGATTACAATATCCGATTACATATATGATAACAAAGACCTTTCCACCGAATAGATCAATGTTATCATCAAAGTGTACAAACACATTTAAAATAAAAAATGCCGAAGGTAATCGATTCTTGCCGATGAAATTCGATGGGATTTTGAAAGCCCATCGGTGCCCGTTGAGGTCCCATCGGTGCTCTATGAGGTTTCTTGTGCTCGATCTTATAAAGGAGGGCATAACTCGATTTACATTGAATTCACAGCAAGGACGCCTTACGGATAATTATCGTAATGGCCAAGCCGTGGTTGCATCCAATGACAAGATGCATAGGCATTCGCAAGAGAAGATCATGTTAATTTATGAAAATCGCTTTGATCACCAAAGGAGATTTTCATAAATCGATATGATCTTATCCGAGAATGCCATGTCTCTTATATGGACATGTGTCACGCCCCACTTTTAATGGTTCGTTAATCACACGTGTTTGCGCCGGGATCATGCCACAAACACGTCTATTAGTATGTATAATGGTAACCGTAATTAATAATAAACCGAAGTGTATAAATATAGGATAGATAGGGGCTTACAAACGTGGGGGACGAAGGGTCACCAAGCCGGGTTACAATATCGAGTTGGCCAACCGAGAAGCGGTGGATTAACTATGACACCGCCCCGTGCATCCACAAAGTGCATTTGTGCATGGATGAAATCCGGGCTTCAACGCCCTTCTCCTAAGCAAACATCTTACTAGTAACTCCTACGATACACTAGTCTTCTACCTTGTCGTCGATCTTACCTTCACATGTGCCGATATCTCGTAAAAAATAGGGGTGAGTACAAACGTAATTCGGCAAAGAAGTCCCAAACAGGGGGTTGTAATTATTAAGGGTTTGGGCCCTAGCGAGTCTAAAACTGCTCTCACTAGTTCTGGGTTATCTCATGTCATCACCGAGGTTTGTCATGACACCACAAAGGTTAGTCATCATCCGTGTGTATCTAATCATAGATGTTTAAGCCTAGCACTTGCCCATTCCAAGGACGTGGCTATTCGAATAGATTCAATTAACTCGCAGAGGTGTACAAATTTCCCCACACGATAGGCACGCCCTTACCACCTCGACTTGGCTCAAACAGCCCAACGAGATTCCATACCCGCTTGGATGCCTCCTAGGTATATTGGTATAATCCTCACCACGACTTTCGGGGGTTGGAAATGGGAAGATCACCTAGCATCCCATTAGCACACAAAGATTGCGGAAGATCACCTAGCATCTGCCAACTCATAAGTTCGTGATACGATATCAACATTGCGCCAATTGTTTTACGTGGAGGATCACAAAGCAACCACGCCATCCCGAACCTCGAAGATCACTTAGCATCCGAAGTCACTCCGATAGATAGTTGCCTACACCGCCACCTTGGATCGAATTTATACCTCAACCCAACGGGTGTGGAATCAAGTCGCCCCATCTCGGCGTGTGGTGGTCATGCGTATAATTGCACCGTAGAAGGTCTATGAACCGGTCCTTAGGGAGGCGAGCATCTCTCCGCGGGATTCATCCCGATTGTGATTAGTCCACCTCCATGTAGACTATCACCACTCACCTTTTGTTGGAAAGGTTCACATTATTACTTAAGTTATATTATCGACAAAACCTAGCGAAGCCTCACGCGACATAGCCCATGAGTACTCCCGCATGGCTTGCCCCCGGTTATACTTATCTTGACATCTTATTAATTATCATAGGAATTAGGTCAAGTTAAGGGGGGTAAGGACTTGCCTAGGAGGTTATTACAAATCGCACGGCATCGAATGTCTTCTAGCGTTCCTCGGACGGAAGCTCCTAATCGGGTCGATGTAGAACTACTTAACAAGATACGTTGATAACCTAGCTCTAACTAAGAGCAACCAAAACAAGCATAGAACATTATGGTGGCAATGGGTTAGATGCATAGGGCTAGATTTTAGATGAATTATGGAAGTCGTTTCACTTAAACGGAGTTAGTATGCATGAGATATGGATTTTATAACATTAATCCCTAATTAAATCATTAGGGTAATATTATAATATAATTTTATCATGTAACAAAATAGAACTAATTACATGATAAAATTCTATAAATTAGATAATGAATTTACAAATTTTCTCGGGAATTTTTCTCGACACGAGGGAAGTATGATTTATAATAAATAATGGTACAATTGTGGTGCACTTAGCAATTTAATATGTGTACACAGCAAAGCATCTATATACGTGGGTGCCACGTGGGTCCACGTGGACGCCATGGTGGACGCCACGTATATAACGGTGTTTCCCCTAATGCATCATGACGGTGGGGAACGGAGGGTCGACAAGGTCGGCTTCTCATTGGTCGATCCACCGATTCGCGTTGTTACGCCGAGGAACGGCATCGTCCTAATCTGTTCCCGCCCGTCGAACAATTAGGCGGCGGCGCGCCGGACTCCGCATGAATCACCTTTTTTTTCGCCCTTTAGCTCGCCGCGAGGACCCCCCGATGGACCGCCTCGCCAAACAGTTCCATTGGTCGGTTTCATGATTTTGGTGGAGGTCTCTCCGGGCGGCGGCGTTCGTGGCGGTACATCGGCGACGGCGGTGCTCGGGGGATGGGCTACTCAAAGACAATAGGAGGGGGTTGTGAGGGAAAACGGAAGAGGGAGGATGGGAAAGACATACCCACCCAATCGACTTTACCGACGACGACCCAATCGACGACGGCTCTCATTTCGGCGTGGTGGCGAAATTCTCAATTTGGGGAGAATCTCTCCCGAGCGAGATAGGGAGGGGGGAGGAAGGAATTGGAGGCGAGCACCTCATGTTACCGGGCAAAGCTGCGGAGGCCATGGAGGTCTTGGCGAGGTCGATTGAGCGAGGGTCGGGCCTATTTATAGGACAGCCATGGTGGTGCTCGGTGCCGAGATCTTTTTCGCCACCGAGATCTTTTCCGGCCGCGCCCCGTTCCCGTGGACTCCCCGCTAGGTGCCGGGCGGCGGTCGGGTTTGCCGACGCACGCGTGGTCCATGCTCGGTGAGCTGGCCCGGTCGTCGAGTCATCTTTGTCCACGGCGGGCGCTTTGTTCCCCCGCCATGGCGGCGATTCGCGGTGCTCCAGCCAAGGCGGCCTCGGTCGATTGACCGGGCTCTGGTGCGGCGTGGAGGGTAGCGGGCGGTGGTGAGGCGTGGTTCGCCCACGCAGCTACAGCTCGGTGAGCCAGCTCGACGTCGCGTCACATCGAGGTCGTCGGTGTTAACGCGGGCGCTGGCGCGATCATCGAGGGTGTCGGCGTTTACCTCTCGAGATTCGAGCGCGGGGGGTGACGGTGACCTCTCGGCCGGTCGGTTAGCATCGGAAGGACTAGGAGGGGCTCCGCCGCTCCCGACATGGCAAGGTGGGTGGCGGTGGGGTCTTTGTGGCGTGGTCGCCGTCTCCGGGAGGGAGAGACAGCCGACGTCCGGTCCCGCATGCCGGTGAGTGAGGAGGAAGGAGGAAGCCGGGCTCGTGGCGCTAGGGCCGGGCTTGCTGGGCCGCGAGGCTTGGCGGATTTGCTGAAGGCCGGCCTGCTCGGCTCGCTGGCGTGAGAATGGGAGAGGAGGGCCGTTCTCCGGGCCGGGAAAGGGAGGAGGGGAAGGAGGAGCCCATGGCTCTCTTCGTTTTCTATTTCCTTTTCCCATTTCCATTTCTCCTTTTCTATTTCCCATTTTCTTTCCCTTCTCTTGTCATTTCTTGTGTGTGTAAATACATATTGTAAACGTTTATAGAAGCACTCTTATATATCCTCATGATTCTCATTCATGAAAATATTTATTTAACAAGATTTGTGTAAATGTGTATATATTTATGGGCACACACATTTTTCCGATCTCTCGTTATTCCATGTATACTATATATTTTATAAACATTTATACAAGCACATTTATATTCCCGTGACCTTTATGGTCGGGAATATTTATTTGTTGTGCTTATAAAAATATTTATATATATTTGGTACACACACGTGTGTCGGTGTTTTATTCAGAGAAAATTTTGTAAACCATTTCTCATGAAATATTATACTTCCATAAATAAAATCTAGAACTTACCTTGCATCTCTTGCGACCATAAAGTTCAACAAACAACAAGTAAAGGAACCTAACTTTCTATATGGTGAGAGTTTGAAAACGGGGTTTTCGAAAAACAGGGGTTTCGGTTTGGCGGAAAATAAATCAAGTTTTAGTTGTAATTATAAAAAGTTCAAATTTTTGTGAATTTTAAAATGATGCAAAAAAACACGGGTGTTACAACATGTAAATCCAAAGCTGCCCAACCTCTCAAGCACACGTAACCGGATGGCTCCGTGAATCTCACAAATTGTTCTAACCTTCGGCGCTGCTCAATCTTCAAGAAGACTCTTGTTGCACCTCTTGTGTGTGAACCATTTTGGTGGCCTAAGATGCATAAGAACGATATCAGACGTGGAGGGCTTTCTCCCATAGAGAGGCCATAGATATGTATGTGGAGAGTAGCAAAGAAGGTCGAGGAAGAAGAAAAGGGAACTGAATCAAGAGTATCAAGAAAGAGGACGAAGAGAACTGAATTGCAAACCTAAGGGCCGCACTAGCCGTTTTTATAGGCCAGATGCCGTGGTACGGACCGATCACGCCGGTTTCAACCTAAACCCCCGGCAAAGGATATGGAAGTTCACTACCGGATAATTGGCACCGGCATAAACCAAGCATCATGGCCGTGGTACGGAGAACGAGGCAACAAAGTGTTCCTTCCTACAATGGTGGTGGTCGGGCCGTCAGGCGTTGACAATGCAAAATACTGCCGGTTCTTAGTTTTAACCCGGCAAGTGATACTCCATAACACTACCGCATAGTGGTACACCGGCAATGATATATGTGATCACCGCCGGTCTTTGAAAGTGCACCCGGCAGTGTTATTACCGACATTGATATAACCCGCCGACGCACCGCCAGGTGGTGCTCGACCTTTTCTCATGGGAAGCAGAGACACCGCTTCGGTTTAATTAAGCGGAACCGGTAGTGAAGACTAGAGCAACACGATTCTCAAGGCTGCGGCCGTGACGTATCACAAAGCCATGACCTACTCGGCAGCCTATATACGTACTATTAAAATGAAAATTTATAATACGGAGTGTACGCGTGGCGGCGAACGGGGTTAGTTGAAATCTCAATGCATTAACGCGCTGAGATAAAATTAATGATTTCAATAAATCGATTTTTTACGAGATATAACTATTTGTTTCACAGATTTGTTAATCACCGCCGGTTCATGTGTGGGCCCGACAGTGATCAATGAAGGTGGAGACTCTGTTGTCGCCCGCGCACCATTGGAAATGCAGCCCAGAATTCAAAGCGCAAAACCGTGACGGGCGCGGAAACGCCGCCGCAGAGAGATCGCGGCAATTCCAACCGACGATCGCGGGGAATTCCAAGCGGTTGCTTTGACGCCGCGCGTTCGATCATGGGGAAGTGGAGCAGCCCGGCTAACTCTCTATTTAAGCACACCCTCCGATCATGGCGTTCGTCCATTCCAGCTTCTCGATCATCCAACCACATTCTCTTTGCATTCTTCTTCGCCATGGTCGCCTCGGGCTCGGGGATCCAACAAGCGCACTGGGGAGGCGATGGAGGCGGAGGAGGACAAGGGCAAGGAACCGGTGGTGGAGGCGCCGGCGGCCGATGTCCCCGGCTCCGACCGACGACCGACTCCGACTACGCCCCGCCCTCTCCTAAGCGGGACCGCCGCATGGACCTTCTCGCCACCCGGCTAGAGGCGGCGGCCGATGACCTTGCTAGTCGCCGCCGCAGATGCGGGGAGGTGATCGAGAAGGATTTCACCCTCGATCGTCTCCGCCCCGCCTCGAGGATGCTAAAGGAGCCGGGCGGACGGCCATGGTCTTCTTCCAAGGGTGGATCCACCCCTGGAAGAGAAGATGAACCACTACGCCCCCAAGGTGGAGCAGCTGGCCGGGATCGCCCTCGTGGCCTTGGCCAAGAAGGACAACGCCGCGGGAGGAGGAGGAGGAGGAGGACGAGGACTAGGCCGGGCGGCCTTCCTTTTTTTTTTGGTTTTTTTTATCATTTTTATTATATGTTTCTTTTTTTGTTTTTATATATTAATAAATAAAAATTATATATAATATTGCTGTGTGCTGCTCCCTCCGCCCCCGAACTGTTTCGTTTGCAGTTCAAAGAGCGATTAAAATTAAAATTTGATTTGAATCTTAACTTGTTCTTTGGAAAAATAATTAATCGTCGGTTGTGCTTTGGAAAATACAGTCGGCGTTGAGTGCCGAGGAGATGGCCATTGGGCGCAGCGGTCGCCGGTTACGCGTTTTCCGAGGAACCGTCTTTTGGAAACGCCACATTTATACCCCCGCCCCCGGGCCCCCCTCCCGTTATCCAACACTAACTTCTCTTTTCGTGCCCCTCTCACAGGAAAGCCGGAGTCGCCCCCACGATCGTCGACATGGCCGCCACCGGGAGGAGATGAAGTTATTTGTGGACCTCCTCCGCCGCCCTCACCAAGCTGAACGGCCCGGCCGACGACGTTGGCCCGCCAAAGGTGAATCTGCCCCTCGAGGAGAGGGGCAACTTCTACGCCCTCCAGGATCGACTCTCGGGCCGATACCCTCGCCGAGGGGTTTCCGCCAAACTGGAGGAGGAGGCCAGGAAGGCGGCCGCCAGGAAGCGGCCAAGCGCGCGCGGCCAAGAAGGCCAAGAAGGCGGCCTAGGTTCTCTTCTTTTATTTGTTTATGTTAATTTCTCGTTGTCCGATCTGTGTGGATGTGTAAGATACAATGATCGTGGTGGTTAATTTGCTAATGGTTCGCTTGTTGGTTAATCTGTTGCATGGCAATCTCTTTATCTTTCGTTAATTTGGGTTCTACTGTTTCCTTGAATCGGTTTATTATTTATTATGATGCGTGTCAATCTTAATTTTCTATCATTTGTGTTCAACTGTTCCCTCGTGAAACCGCGGCTGAGTCCTATTTATACGCATATAACCCCTCGTCTCCGGTCCGCTCTCCAACACTCCGCTCTCCAAACACACTCCCCTCTCCTCTCTACCCCGTTTTCACAAGAAGCCGGGCCGGTCGGTGACGACGCCGACGACCGACATGGATTCCGACCGGCGGAGAAGTTCATCCTGCACGCCTCCGCGCCGCCCGCAACAAGCTCAACAGCCGGGCCGACCAAGTTGGCCCGCCAACGGTGAATCACCACTTGGAGGAGAAGTCCATCGACATGGCTGCCGACCGGCAGAAGATCATCCCGCACGCCTCGCCGCCCCGCAACAAGCTCAACAGCCTGGCCGACCAAGTTGGCCTCGCCAACGGTGAATCAACACTTAGAGGAGAAGTCCATCATCGCCCTCCGTGATCGAAAGTACTTGGCCGATAACCTCGCTGAGGGGATACCGCGGCCAAACCGGAGGAGATGGCGCCAAGAAGGCCGGGAGGAAGGCCGGCGGGCGCCAAGAAGGCCAAGAACAAGGCCAAGAAGGCGGCTTAATTAGGCCAGCCGCTTTCTTTTTATGTTAATTTATTGTATCAGTTGTTTCTATGACAGTTTAATTTGGTTTGTGTCGTTTGTTAATGGATCAATCGTTTGTTAATCTGATGCGTGTTAATCTTCAGTTTCTGATTTTTGTTTTACTGTTCCTTTGCTTCCCCTCCCAAATCGCTATCGGTTCCAATCAACCCGGTTGTGTCAATCGTCGAATCGCTATCGGTTCTAATTCAAACCCGCCAGTGATCTGGGTCTATCAAGACCACTGCCGGGGAATGATTCAAACCGTAGAGATATAAATCTTCACCGCCGGTATTGGTCGAAGTCTCGTGGAGATTCTGGTTTGTCCCGCGCTGGACGGTTCATCATCGCTGCGGGCGCGGTTCATCGCTGCCGGTGGACTAAATTTCGGCAAGTGATACCGGGCGGTAGTGATGAGCGAATCTGTAGCAGTGGAATACGTCCTTGTCCTGAGGTTTCAGCGTCAGTGTGCTAATAAATCATGCATCCACGTGATGCAACCTTTATATTATCTTCACAAAACCTGAAAAGCAGACGGCGTCGTCGTATTTGGGAACCGAGGCAAATACGTAACGTACCAGAAGACTGCGTCACCCGGCCGGCCAAAGCTTCGAAATAAAAACGCTACGCGTACTACCTAGTCCACTATAGTAGCTAGTACTTCCATCTCCCTCGCCGGCCTGGCAGGAGGATCAGGAGGAGCTACACACTTTTTTTATGCTTCTCGACTGAGTACAGGCTGCGCACTCACACACGCACGACCCCATACTCACATCCAAGAACTGCATACTACACTGGCGAAACAAATGCGTCCCTAGTGGTATGACGAAACCGATCGGCTTCGCAGGCGATGGGCACATTGCAGATCCCATTGTAGTACTGCACGTGAGGAGCTTCATCAGATTATTTTGGGAATTAAACCCCGGTGAGCACCAGAGTCCAAACTGTGGTTCCAACACTTGCGGGGTGGCTGCACACTGCAAGCCTCCCATCCGTGCTAACGCTCGGTCTCGGAGCTACACTTTGTTGTTTCAGTCGCTAGCTAGTAGCGTCTCAGTGCAGATGAGCTGACTACGTACGTTATATACGTATATAGACAGCAGTTATTGCTGATAGTAGATCGTGAGATTTTTTTTGATGAATTAGATCGTGAGATTGACTTGTACAAACAAATTGCACGGTCGAATATTTAAACGCCGGACATATTCGGTTCAAAAAACGGGTCGTATGTTGGACAAAGTGAATGTACAGCTATAGATTATTTCAACCTCTTTCATGAAAGAATGATGTACTTGTTCTTCGTTGTTTGCAAGACGAATTCAACACAAGTCATTTTATTTCCGGCATCGATCTTATACTATATGATTTGTATCTAGAAGTGCTTGATAGTATATACTAAACCCATTTCATGTGTCTGTCGTTGGTGTTGAGTTGGTATGCATCGCTCAGTCCCCGGCCTGCAGGCCCAGCCTCATCAAGTGGATTTTTTTTTTTTCTACCGTGACCGGGCTTCCAACTAATAACAACAAAGCAATGTAACAATAGCTACACACGCGTACTTTTCTATTTGACATGTTAAAGTCTGAGAAGTAGTGCTTTATTTTTAAAAACATAAGGTTAAAAGGCCATTCTCATATAAGAAAAAGAGGGGTTTTCTGTTCAGATGATACACACTTGACCAAAAAAAAATGGTCCATTATTCTAGCCAGATAATATAATATTTCCAGATAATTTCTTACACTTTATGAGAAGTATAGATACATATTTTCTTATTTTCTTGGACAAAGTATATACTTTATGTGGGACGAAAAAAGAAAGGTAAGGGCTTGGCAATGCCACATCATCTAGGTCATGCGACGTTTTCTGGTTGGGCAGATTAACTAGCTAGTTAGTTTTATACTATTCGCACTCGTTATCCTTTAAATACATCCTCTATATGGCTTAGTCATCAAGATTCCTCCTCTATACCACTTTTTCCCTCACCCGCCCATCCTCTATATCTTTACTCTATACCAACTACCCAATATTTTATTCAACCATCCCAACTACCTTCTCCTCTCTCCTCACTTTTTCTTTTCCTTTCCTTTATTCTATCTCCTCCTATTCTTTTTCTTTCTTCGTTTTCCTTTTATTTTCTTTATTCTATGTTTTTTTATTTTTTTTTTTTTTTCTTCCTTTTTTTTCCTTTTTTCCATTTTGTTTTTTCTTTCCTTTCCCTCCTCTTTTTCTCGGCCTGACCCTTTCTCACTCTCCCTCTTTCTCACCTTTTTTTCTTGGCCCAACTGCTGCTTGCCCGTGCTGTCCTGCGCACGCCCGGCGAGGCCGCTTCCGCCGGTGCAGCGCTTCCGCCGGCCGGGCAAGGCTGGCGGCCGCGGTCAGGCAGCATGGGCGGCGATGTAGGTGCGCATCCACCGGCGACAAGCTAAAGGCGGCCATCGCCGCTCACCAGCCTGGGCTCGGATCCGCCGGGCGTGAAGGCAAAAGCGCGACACGACCTCGATCTCCCTCCCTACGCCGAGGCCTTGCTGGCGGGATCCCTGTCGGGCGACACGGCCTCCTACCGGTGACGGCACAGGGCTTCGACCGCGACTAGCCAGATAACAGCGTGGAGCTCGCAGCCGGCGGCGCTGGGCTCGCGGCAAGGCACTCTGTCTCTCTCTTGCCACAAGCACTCTCTCTTCGCCGATGGAAACAAAGAAGAAGCACGGTGAATGGTCCATTGGTCGTCATCAGCGGAGGAGGACGACGGTGTGTTGGCGGCCATCAGAGCGGCGTACCAGCTGGCCACCGACAACGAGCTTGTGGCGCAACATCAGGTGCGTGCATGCAGCGTACAGAGTGACACTATCATCAATAAGAACGTTGGTTTTGTTTACCGGGTCTACTACGCATTTGCACCAGCTTAATTTCCTCCCTCGTTGAACACGTCAAAACGATTCGTTTGTGGTAGCGATGTCAACCTTTTTGGATGGTCATGCATGCCAGGCCCCATGTGATTGCGACCAGGCTAGGGTTTGTTTGTTCCTTTTGAGCTCGTTATGATTGGCCCATGTGATTACCTTCGTACTCCTACACTTGCCGTGTCACTGGCGTTATTCAGGAAAGGAAATTAAAGAGCAAAAACAGACGATTTAGTGTTGGAAGCTTGCATAAACTAATTTGTACCAAAAGAGGATGTTTGGATCTTAGCCTCTTAGTTTCATAAAAAAACTCTTAG
The DNA here is from genome assembly GCA_015847255.1 of Hyparrhenia diplandra. Lineage (NCBI taxonomy): Eukaryota > Viridiplantae > Streptophyta > Magnoliopsida > Poales > Poaceae > Hyparrhenia > Hyparrhenia diplandra. The sequence goes on from JADLZK010011099.1 coordinate 311,904, forward strand.
CTTGTTCTGACACTAAATTATTTTATCGTTTTTCAGTCTCCAAATTTGGCTGAATAACAAACCATATCGTGCCCAAAAGTCTGTTTGTGTTATATATACCATACCATAAGTCTAATAGGCCGGTGAAAATGACGTCGCAGGGTGAAAGTGGTGGCGCATGCGCCACAACGGCGTTGGTGAAGCGCGACCACCTCTACATCGCACACGTTGGCGACTGCCGCGCCGTGCTGAGCTGCGACGGCGGCGCAGCCGCGCTGACGGCGGACCACACCTGTGGCACAGAGGACGAGAGGGCGCGCATCGAGCGGCTACGTGTGCCGCAGCGGCAGCAGCGTGTGGCGAGTGCAGGGCAACCTCGCCGTGTCCCGCGCGTTCGGCGACGGCGCGCTGAAGCAGTGGGTCGTCGCGGAGCCGGTGGTCACCAGGGTGCCCCTGGATGCTCGGTGCGAGTTCTTGGTCATCGGGTCGTCAGACGGCCGTCTCTGGGAACCGGGCGACGGCGTGCAGGGAGCTCGTGGACATGGCGCGGCGCAGGGGTAGCAGGGACGACGTTACCGTCATGGTCGTTGACCTCAGCAGATTTGTACGGTAGAAGTATATATCCAAGGAGCTAATGACACACTGACTGATCACTGAGAAATTAATCGACCTTGACTAATTAGACTGGAGCGACAAATTAACTTGATTTACAATTAGAGGGTCGGTGAAGATGCAGAAACTGGGGATGAACGACTGAAGAGAGCTCCTTCTTTGGCTGATTGACTGTACAATTTAATTTTGTAACATTAGATCTTTTTGTTTATAGATGTTTCCAACTAACAAATAATTTCAGTTCCACTGACCATGTTGTCATGTAGTGACTAAAACACAGAACGACCCTTGCTAAGTGTCATTTTCTTTACACATACCAGATTGTTTTATAGGGCAAAAATCAGCTAGTGGTTTTTACGGCTGATAAGCGAGTGGCTCATGCTGTTTTGTTACGAGAGAAAGAACTGTACCTGTTGTACCATGATCTTTGTAGCAATGTTGACCAGATTTTGGGTGGATGTCATGAACTCTGCTTGTTTTGTCTTCTCCCACTAGCTTCCTGTTCCACGATGCTCTCCTGCTGCTAATCTATAAATTCCAATTCCAGCCAGCGAATATTCTGACAAATTTGTTTGGGTTTTGCAGGGGAAAATAAAAACTCACGATGGGCATGGTTGACCCTTGGAGCGATCCATAATCGATCCATGGAACCATTTAGCTTGCAGAGGAGCATCGGATAATCCACTTGGTCTTAGACAGTTAACCATGCGCTCCATTGGATAATATGGATCGATCCATTATTTCAGTGTACATGCATCGGACTGTTTGCTGCTGCTGGTTCAGGCGAGGCCGCGAGGCGGTGGTTTGGCGGCGGCAGAGCCTGCTGCGAGCAGCAGCGACGCCGGTCCATCTGGCCCCGAGCAGCGGCAGCGCCACTCCATTTGCGGCGCAATCCTGAGCGGCGGCGCGACCCGCAGACACCGGGTTGGTGCTCCAGGGGACGCCACCGGGCCGCCGCCGTCGTCGGCCCCCGCTGCGTCCCTGTTGCCGCGGCGCCGGAACTGGGCGCAGCGGGCGACGGCGGCGAGCCCCACGACGCAGATGAGCGCGCAGAGCATGAAGGCGAGGATGCCCGGAGATGACGGCGGGCGGCCGGCCCAACACGCGGCGATGGCGACAGCTTGAGGCACATCGCGGGTTAGGCCCCAAGCGGCCGGGTGTCGCGGCGCTGCGTCCTCGCGCGACCGGCGTCGACCAGGACCACGGCCTTGCCCGCTCAGCCAAGATCCGACGACGACGGTGCACGCATGAATGGGGCGATCCAATGGATGGTAGGGTTCGTATGGTTCTGATCCGTTGCTCCTTTTCCATTTTATGGGCCAGACAAGGGGCCCATTAGGGTCAGTTTTTGGGGTTGGTTCAGTGATCCATCGGATCGATCCGAACCACGCCCATCGTGAATAAAAACCATACACTGGTTCGGGTTACACTCTACCGGACCAAGCATCGCTGGATGGGTGCGTGCAAAGGTCTTGGACAGTGTTGGGCTAATTTCTGCTACTAGGCCAAATTGGTCCCCTGTATTTTGTTTGTCTCGTCAAACTGTTGAGGTTGGGCCTTTTCATTTTGTGATGTGATGAGGTGAATCCCGGCCCTTTTCCTATTCGGGAGTTTCTTGGTTTCTTCTAAACTCCATTTTTTTTTCTCAAATAGTATTTGAAAAACTCTGTCGTGTCGCTTGCAACTCAAGGTTATCAGTGTATAAAAACTGACTTGTTTGATTTGATGAATGAAGAAATAAAACGTGCAAACTCCCTCGATTCATGTCCTCATGACAATGTTCAACATGCTCAATCTTAACATATACTATGCATGGGTTCCAGTACCAACGCTGGTGGACGGCACTCGGCAAAGCCTTGTCGACAAAGCATCTGAGTCCGGTAGTGAGCAGGTGTGCGAGGTTCGTTTTATCCTGTCCGTCCGGGACTGCACCCAACGCCACCACGGTACCGGACAGTACGGCAGCTGGTACGGTTTGCCCGCCATTCCGCCACAGCCTTTAATTGCTTGTGCTTGATTCATGCTTCTGGGTTGTCGACCACAGTGCTGCACGGTAGCAAAGCAAGCAAATAAACTGAAGAATCTGAAGATTCGAGCGTTCGCGGCGGCACGCGTCACAATCCGGAAGAGAGGCGATGTTCCGGTGATTCTTTTTTCAGGTGCTCGCAAAGTCACAAAGCTTTGCACTCACTTTCAGTCCTCCAGTTTGTGCTCCAACAACTGCTGTTTCGTCAGACTAGGACTAGGAGCGAACGATCGAATCTGAACAGACGATACGATCTCCGGAACGGGATCGCCGTTCTTGTTTACTCAGGAAGCTAGGGAGAGTGCCATCTGCCATGTGATGTTTGATTGTTTATATGCTGAAGATTCCATGGCGCCATGTGTTGATGCCTCGTGCTGTGACGACAAACGACCTGCCCAGCAGAGTCCTTGGCTGTGTTTGGAACGGCCGGCAAGGGGTGTTTCCTGTCCTCGGATTGTGTCACCCATTGCCCGTCGCCCGGCATAATCATTGGGAGATGTTGTTGCCCAAATATAATGTCCCTTCTCCCTTGCATGGATTATAGATGTATGTACGTTTCCCATCAGCTTCGTAGGAACATTATCAGCTCACATGTGGCCACCATATTTTGCCCAGAGTACCCAAATGTCGGAACCAAACCAGTACGGAATGTCGTATCAGGTTACCGGCTCACCGCTAGTACGAGTATCTCTGAACCAAAGCAACCAACTAGACTGAACAGATAGAATGGTTGGCCGTCGCCACCGCTGAGACACTAATGGAACAAGATTCGTTGTGCAGCAGCTTGCACGCAAGCACGCGTCAAGATCCCCAAGGAAAGTGACGTTCCGGTGAGCCTTTTTTCAGGTGCTCACTCACAAACTTTGGCATTCACTTTCAGTTCTCCAGTCTGTACTCCATCAACTCGTGATAGATTAGGAACGAGAGAATCTGAACAAACGATCGCCGGAAGGTGATCGCTGCTATTGTTTAATCAGGTAGGGAGCAGTGCCACGAAGATTCCAGGGCGCCATGTGTTGGTGTCTCGTGCCCCCTCCATGCTTTGTAGCCGAGATGAACAGCAAGGGGAGTTTCTGTCCTTGGATTGTGTCGCCCAATCTCCCTGTCCTGGCAGTCATTGGGACTGGGAGACAGATTTGCTCAATAATGTCCCTCTTCTCCCTGCATGGATTATACATGTATGCACGAATGCCTTTCCCATGTGCTTGCTAGATGAAATTAGCAACCATATTTTGATCCCTTGGGTAATCAATGCTGTCATTCTCTCTCCACTTCGTCCAAGCATGCATAATCAATAGGGTTAGCAGTCCATCTCTCATTTTTTCTTACGATAGCAGTCCATTAATTTGCTAGATGTAAATCTTCGTTCACGGCATGCCAAGGACTCCATCTTGTCCGGATAAGCACCATTGAAAAAATCTGACCAGACAACAAACTGTTTTTAAAGTAGTACACAACATGTATAGACCGATATAGGTCTTCTCGGCAGTCGACTTTGCCTTGATCTACTCGTTAATTATAGTTATGACAAAGTCGACTGAAGAGGGACCTTGTCCTAGAAACAATTATGCAAACATTAAAAATGGGTACTAAACTAGCAAAAAAAGTATTAGTTTTGGAAGAAACCTATTAGCCAAGCACAATGGTTAATAGTTATTAACAACAACTTCTGCGCTCTTTTGGGCAGTCTGATTAACAAGAAATAAGATAGTTTTTGACAAATATAGACCAAAAAAAATTTTTTACAGGTTCTTTTTAGGGAAACACATTTGCTTTGGAATGGGAAAGATTGCAGCAGCGTGATGATCTTTGGGACCAGCTCATCCTAGTCGGATAGCATCCGGAGACGTTGGCTTTGCAATTCTTTTTGGTCTCAATGGATTGTTGTCAACTAGACATACTGGTCATGTTTAGTCAAAACTTTATCTTTGTTTCGGTTTCCCATTTGTTTGGATGTAAGCTAGTTTATTTACAGCCAGAGTCTGTGCATATGGGCGGATTTTGTAATTATTAGCCTGATTCTATCCGTTAATAGATCAAGCCGGATATGAACTATCTATTATCTTTAAAGAAAAAAAGAAAAGCACAGAGGTATAGGACATCTCAAGCAATGGGAATATGTGTGTCCTTAAATTCAAACCCCTAACGTATGTATTGCCTCACAAGAGCTCCCTATAACGGCACAACATAGTCACCCTAACAAATGTTTGATTTGGAGATGATGTGGGATGTGACTATCCCATCCTTATTTTTTGGATGGGATTGTCCCACTAGCATTTAGTTAACGTGGGATAGGATTGTCCTATTACGCAGGATGATATTCGGTGGGCTCCGGCCTGTGTAGAACTTGATAGTAAATGCAGAGACAACGATTTATATGGGTTCGGCCCACGTGAATAGCAACCTACGTCCATTATAGGATGAATAGTATATTGTGCCCGGGGCTTGGTTTAGACCGTGGGCTCTGTTCCTCTAGGGTATGAGGTGATGATCTAGGGAGCTCCGCCCTCCTTTATATAGTCCAGGGGTAGGAGTCCTACTCGGTTACAAAGTAGGAGTCCTAGTAGGATTACAGGATTGCAATGCCATTGATTGTGGGGAATTCTAGTCGAACTAGATCTTCTTCCTTTCCGCGGGGTACCTAGGAACTACGCAGCATCAAGCAAGCTTATCTAGGCCAGGCCTTTGGGCCCGATCGAGTCCGACGGGTTTTGTCCCCGCCACGAACCTTAGTGGACTGGTCCAAGAAACATATTCCACTGATCGCAAAAAAAAAAAAAAAAAATACTCTTCCCAAGGTCAACCGAAAATATGCATGCGTTTTAGCTATGTTAGACTAAATACGACACAAGTAATCCCGAGCAAAAAGCACGGGCACGGTGGCGGGCACGCGAGCCCTGTTTTTTCGGCCCGGCCATGCCCGAAAAACCGCGTTCCCAGCCGGCCCGGTGCCTAGTGTGGGGCCGTGCCCGTGCCGACCCCAAGGCACGAGGGCCAGCCCGCCACGGCCCGGTCTAAAGTCATCTCCTAAAAAACAGCCAGCTATTTAATCAAAAAAAAATAGAAAGAACAGCCCACCAGGTCACCAAAGCCCCATCGGTTATCTTCTCAAAAATAGAAAAAAACCACCAAACCAATACCCCACCAGGCCACCAATGCAAAAAAATAGAAAAAAACCATTTGTTGGGCCGTGCTTTTCCGGGCCGGCCCGACACGAAAATTGGGCCCACCGGGCCGGGCCCGGGCCGACCCCCCGGCATCGGAGGAGCACGGCCCGATGGCCCGTGGGCTGATTGGGCCGCGTGCCCTACCGGGCCGTGCCTCGCACGGGCCCGAGCCGAGCCGGACCGGGCTGGCCCGATGCACATGTTTAGAAACAAGCGGCCCGCCTAGGGCCGGCCGAAAAAAATAGACTCACCTAGTCCAATAGGACAACAGTAGGCTGGATTATTTCAGCCCAAAGTAGTCAAGTTTGCTTTTGCCCAGCCCAAACCGATCCCTACCCACAAAATGGTGAGGTCTAATTGTATACATCCCCTAATTGGTGTGGAGATTAGAAGTTATATTTCTTTTTTGTCTGGAAGGGAGAATTGAATCCAAGAAATTAATGTACATATGAAGAGGGCCTACTGAGTTGATCTGGAAGTATGCAGACGAATTAAGCCATGCTTGTTGAATGCATCCCTTCTTGCATTGGTGACATGTCTGCGTGGCCTTTCCTATTGCCCATGCAAATAAATTTTGGTGGATCCAACCTTGATCAGCAAAAGCTGGAGCCGATAAATGTTGTCCAGTGCCTATATATGTTTGATTAATCCGCTGGCATTAAGTGCAAAAAAAAAAGAATCTGCGGGCTACCAATAATTAACTAGCTAATGGTGCCAAAAATGAGTACTTTTTTTTTCTGTTCCAAATTATAATTCGTTTTGACTTTTCTAGATGCATTTTTTTTTTGCTATACATTTAGACATAGTGTATAACTAGATGCATATTAAAAACAATATATGTAGAAAAGCCAAAATGAACTATAATTTGGAACCGATGAAGTAATATTTATTTGAGAGAACATCAAAGGCCACATGATAGAATCTCCAAAGTCCATTGAGTGCTAGTGAAGTGAAAGTGGTAGGACGAGAATAACATTTGATCTACCTAGGCATGCATAGGATGATCGAGAGAAGAAAAGAATAATTTTGGACTTGATGTATATTTATATTTGAAGGATATTGTGTGTTAAATTGTTTATCTTTTGTTTATCAGATAGAAACACTTTTATGTGTCTTTATTCATGAAAAAAAGATGTTCATTTTTTACATAGAAGGTAGCAGTAGTACTTATTAGCTTCAAAATTATTTTCTCGATCACGCAAAAGGTTTGCACTGTCTTTGTATTATTGCTTCAAAATCATCATCAAAATTTGTCCATGTGTCCTCCTACGAACACAACAAGAGCAAACGTAGTACCTTGTCAAAAAAAAAAAAAAAAAGAGCAAACGTAGTATACTCTATATTCTCATTTCCACTGAAAAGCAGTACCAACAAGAATCAACCACACCAAGAATCCCAAATCATTGCTTACACCTAGAATCCCAAATCATTGCTTTGGTCCTGTTCTCTGTGCAGCATCCTGTATATTAGCAACGCTAATCACTGATCAGCAGACACTGGACATGACCACCCATTAAATAGTGGAACACGATGGGATTAAGACACTTTCAGTCCCCCATGATGAGTACAACAGTAATTGGCATCAGATTAAGAGCTTTGCTCCTGCAGCCAGTACAATAATTCCCTGGGACCGGCAGACACGGCAATCTCCATTCCTGATTCCGTGAGCTGAACCTGGACGCTTGGGTTGACCAGGTCCACCTTTTTTTTGTGCAATTCACGTCACGGCGCCGCGTAGGTGCGTGTACGAAGCGGACGTACGTATAAAGCGTACGGGCTTTGGTCCCATGATATCTGACACTGTCGTCAGATAGAGAGCAGCAGGAAACTTCAGGCTCATGTTCGTCTGATCCCCATCATTTTCAAATTTTTTTCTACTCATTGTTTAATTTGCTTGGTAGTACTATCCTTTATAGTATCCACACAAAACTACTCCAACCATTTGTTTTAGCATACTCTATCCACTGAAGACGCGTAATGCAATGTTTTTGAGGCTCATTTGGATCATTCATTTCATCCCTTATGAATGGAGGGGATTAAGGGGTAATTCAGTTCAATTCTCCATCAATATCTTCCAATTTCGAAGGGGAATGGATGAATCCAAACAAACTGGTAATTGAGTTTCTAGTCTTGAGATCTCCAGTTCCATTATTTGATTCAGTCATGTCGACTTTTTAACATGTATTGAAAAATTTTAGTGCCCTCACAGAACTACTGTGTGGCTAAAACAATAGTTTCCATCAATTTTAAGTGTCCACACAGAACTACTATGTATCGAGAAAAGTCAAAACGTTTTATAGTTTGCAACCGAGGGAGTAATTTTATGCAAACATATATTCTTTTGCAATTGCATTTGAACATAACTTCTCATCCACGATGAGAGGGAACAGAAAGAATTACATCATGCTTGTTGTGTTCTACCCACGCACGTGAATTGCACGTGCTAGCTAGCTAGACCACCTTTGCTAACTACCAAGTTTGCACACTGACTGCCAGGGACCATTGGTGTCGTTCAGAAACAAAGAAAACTAAAAAGATCATCCTCAGAACATTCATAACCATGCTTATGCTCTCTACAGTGCCTCATTGATCTACTATATATGGTGGTTTTAGGAAGAAGATTAACTAGTCGACGGATTCTAGCTAGTAGTTTTAAATTTCACACCTCCAAAACCAAAGGACGTGAAGGTCCATCTGCCCCAGGATTAGCAGTTCCAGACAGGTAGGTCCCAGAGATTTCCCTGGGCCCGGTCGTCATTGTCCGCCATACTTCCCTCCCATACAGGCGGGGCCATGAGCATGGCCTCGGCCAGCTCAGCCCACATCTTTGGCGACTCTGCTTCTTCGCCGGTTCCAAGTCCAACCAAGGCGCCCCAGGCCACGCCGTCGCCGCCGACCAGCGGGCGGCGGCTCGGGCTGCCGGTGTCGCTGCCACCGCCGCCGCCGTAGCAGCAGCCATCGCCATCGCCTGATGCATTGCGCAGGTCGGGCCTGAACCGACTCCGCGCTGGGCGGCCTCGAAGCGCGGGCGGCGCGGACGTCGTCGGGCTCGGGCGGTGGCCGGGCGGCGAAGCGGTGGACGAGCCCGGGAAGTTGAGCCGCGCCGCGCGCCGCCAAGCAGGCGCAGCGCCGCCACGTCGCGGCGCCACCGCCGCCATCTCTGGGGACTCGAAGCTCCCCAGCCAGATGCGCGTCTTCTTGCCGGGCTCTCTGATCTCCGACACCCACTTCCCCCACTTCCTCTTCCTCACGCCCACGGTACTGCGCCATCTCCCCGGCGGTGACGCCCGAACGTTATCGAACACCACCTCCATTGTTGCAGTGACCAAAGCTCGCCAATAATGAGCTGATGATCAAGTTACAGTGACGAAACTATCGATTGGCAATCAATGTAATCAGTGGATCGATGCGATGAGATGGGATGTTGCAGTGATGAGAAGAAAGATTTGTTGGTGCTGGGAGTAGGAGGTGCATGCGTGGATGTATATATAGGGAGAAGGGGGAGTGAGGTGTGAAGGAGTGAAGATGGCATGGGTGCATGCATGGGGAGGAGGAGGACAAGCGAGGTGATGTTGGACCTGGGTGGAGACAGCTGGAGCCTAATACGTGTCCCTTTCCAGGATTTATTTGCTTTTTTATTTATTGGATACAAAAACATCAGAGGGGAAGATTGTGCTGGTGCATTATCCACCGGCACAAGGATATCAGTCATCAGAGATGATGTTGGCTTGCTTTTAGTGGGGGCCGGCCGGGGAGCTGAGGGAGCTTCCTGGATGCTGCAATGGCTTTTGGAGGTTAGCTTGGAAGATGTAGCATGCAGTGTGTGTACTTGTCGTCTTCATTATTTGTGGCAAACCTGGATTTTATATATTTGGAGCAGTAGCAGTTGGGTGTTTCTGTCTCTCGTATAACGAAATAAATTATTAGGGTTGACACATTTCTGTTAAAGCAGATACGCGTCTGAATATAAACAGCAAAATTTCATTCGTTTGCTAATCGCTAAAAGCCTAAAAGGTCGTGGAGATATCATTTATATAAACATGTGGAGATAAATAGTTCTAAAGTTTGTCATGTCTAACACGTTTCATTTTTTAATAAGATAAACATGCCTTTCCATATAAGGAAATGTTACAAAGAAATGGTACCTGTTTCACATTGCAAAATTAACATGTTAGAAGAAAGGCACTTTATATGTCCATAGTGGTATAAGCTTGTTGCTAGCTCTAAGCTAATTTCTTTAATGATGCTAACTCTTAACATAGATGACCCCACATGACACTTTCACACGATCTTGGAATGTGTGCATATGAGTCTAGCTCTAGCAAGAGCTAACTTTTCTCTTTCTTTCATTAAAATATAAAAAGAATGCTAAGAGCTACATTACAAAATTAACATGTTAGAAGAAAGGCATTTTATATATCTTCAGTGGTATGAGCTAGTTGCTAGCTCTAAGCAATTTCTTTAATGGTGCTAACTCTTAGCATATAGCTCATAACATAGATGACCCTATATGATACTCTCACATGATCTTGGAATGTGTGCGTATGAGTCTACCTCTCGAGAAAGAGCTAACTCTTCTCTTCCTTCCATTATAAAATATAAAAAGAATGTTAAGAGCTAGCTTACGAGTCACCCATTGTGGATGCCCTTATTAGAGGTAATATAAAATAATTGTGTCATCTAGGACCATAATCACTAAACAAGATGTACCTAAATGGCCCCGTTAATCATCCATGGATTTGAAATGCGTGATTCTGGTAGGGTTGAGTAGGGAATATTGAAGATCATGCATGTTGCTCCTAGCTCCTAAGTAAATTTAGAAGTGATTCTTTTGCTTTATCCTCACCAAATAATTTGTAGTTTTTTTGTTGTCGTGCTATAATTAGCACCGATAATCACGGAGAAACTCCTCCTTGGTATGCTCCCAAATGACCCTTAATAATTCATACCGATTAAAAATACTAATCTCGATCCTCCAACACCATAACTCATTACTTCAAGAAATGAGGTGCGAATGAAGAATAAAACAATCAGTTGGGTGTTATCTCTTGCCCTCCCATTAAATTAAAGGAAACTCGCAGCATCAATATACAAACTTTACTTAGTATGAACTCAAAGTAGCTTTACACTACCTTTCAACCTAAAATCGACTTTATGAACATAAAAATATAGAACTTTTTCAGACAAAACCAGCCGACAACAGTGGCAACTCGTGAAGAGTTTTTTCACTAATATATTTCAAACTTTTTGACAATTATCAATACTATATATCAACTTATCAAGTATATATAGTTCAAATGTTTAGTTGCTTCCAAAATTTAACATGTATTGAAATATTTTTCTTATTCATCATCAAAAAAATATTTCTATTATTATTGCCTTACGGGTGATATATTATCCTACCATCCCTAATGGCCACTGTCAAATAATTTCTAGAACTGACTAATAGAGTTAACACATGTTGTGAGTAGGCGAACTCAATAGCATGGTTTTGTAACATGTCAAAATTTTCCAAAACTATACTCTTTTGTGAACAAAATAATTAAACTCTTCTAGAAACACTGTGCCTCAGTCCAAAATCTTCAAACTTCTGATCAATTATTGGTCCTTTTTTTTTTTGCTAAACAATTATTGGTCCTTTTTGGTACGGTACACAACTGTAAGATTGTAACCCATCAAATGAAAATGATGTTTGATTTCTTTTTGTGATCGAGCTATGTAGTCTATAGTAGCCCATATACAGGTTATCAAACTCTAAAGGGATATATATAGATATTCCTTATTCCTATGCATGGCTTTGGAGAAAATTCTTATTGTTCGATGAAACATAATATATTTTTTGGATGCTTCGTAAGGATAAACTACCTAGAAACCAAGGGACCAGAGAAGAAAAATAAAATCTTCCAAGTTTCATTTGAATTCTTTGCGCTGATGATACAAAGGGAATACCACTTCTTCATATTAATTCTTACATTGCTATTTCTCAAAGGTTTGATGAATACCAAAGTTAGAGCAATTATTCAGTCAGAAAATGGATCTAAATTAAATAGAAGAAATACCTCTGCACCAAACCTGCCAATAAATGAAGAATCAATGTTTGTTTGTATGATTGGTGTGCTATGAGATGTGTTGTATGTTAATACAGTGATAATTTCACACTAATTTGTGATGTTCTTTTTTGGTCATTATGGTTTGATATGGGCAGATGGGCAACTAAACCATGATGAATTCAAATGTCAATCGATGACGGTTCTAGTCGATCCAGCAAATCTATGACATACATGACAAATTTTTGACTGTCATAGCAAGTGACTCGTGACGTATTTTCTACTGTTTATGACCAAAGTGATCGTCATGTAAAGCACAATTCCTTGTAGTGTATATATAGACTGTACCTGTTGAATCGAATAGGCGCTCTCCACGAAATCAGGACGACGCCAATACTTAAGTAATAATTGGACTTTACAGGACAATGTGACATTTTGACTCCGATCCCGCGCACCAAAAAAAGCAGCAACTTTTCTGGTCTAAATAAGTCTTCTGTTGCACTTTCAACACAGCTGTAAATACAGTAGTGTCTGCAATAAAATAACTTCGAAGATACTAATGGTTTCACATACAAATCAACACGTGTCAACATCACCCGACCGCCACCACGATGTCACCGTCATAAATTCTCATTCTCACGTATCTGTATTTTCGGCTGCTGTTGAGATCTGAACTACAAGAGTACCGAAAATTTGCACATTGTCATAGGATCTGTTTCAAAATCTAGCTATCGGAAGCACGTGTTGAACCAAGCCACCTATTGAGTCCTTGTGAGGTCCCCAAAAATCTTGAGTATCTGTTTCTTCAAACTGATATTTTTTATGTCACTAGTTATTTTGTTGAGTTTAAGTTTCATATCAAGAATTGCAAGCTTTTAAGCACTATAATGCATATACTAATCCTGAAGTTCCTGTTCTAGAACTCCAGTTACAGATACAGAAAAATAGTGATAGTGTTGGATTTGGTCTATGTAACCTTATCCAATTATGATGTTAATGGTTTATGTTAAACTGTTTTTGTTTCCGCCTCAGCTGCTTGCTATATAATCAAACATCGTGGTATATAAAACGGATACCTCTCCCATCCCTGTTCAGATCGGAGCTTGCGTCCGTGGCATATCCGTTTGGGATGATGATCTTAGATGGTGGAATTTATGACTTTTTAAGGTTTCTTGTCTGTCATCAATGGAGTTGGAGTAGTTTGGTTTATTTTTGTAATGAGAGGATGTAATTTGCTTTAGTATCAATGAAATTTTCTTTGCCGCAAAGAAATAGCACGAGACGAGGTATATGCATCATTTCCTTCACAGCTATGAGTGCCATGTTGAAATGAAGGCGAGACGCACGTATAGTATTTTCGACATGGCACTCATCTCGCCTTCAACTCGTCATTTCTTTTCGCATCGAGGCGAGGCATTTCATATCATGGAACCTCTCATCCATAGTACCGCAGTCCGACTTCTCCCACCCGTCCTTCTAGTCGCCACCTGCGAGCATGTAGAGGAAACCCGCATACCCAACTAGGATGGTGGCGATGAGGCTCTACTACCCCATCCATCCGGAAGGAAGGATCCGTAGTGGCTGGTCGGCTTAAGGCTTACAAAACACATGTGGATGAAGATCAATCATGGCTAACAACTCGACGGGCGGCACCGATCATGGTCTTGCTCCTCTACAGGCTTGGGCTTTTTCTTGCTAAATGCTAGATTGTTGGGAACTCTCACACCGAACAACTTGCGACACCGCATCTTCTAATTTTGTATTTACGTTAGAGTTTGCATATGTGTGTTCATAGGAATAAGTGTGTGTTGTGAGTGTCTATATTGTACTGTATACGCAAAAAAAAAAAAAGTACATAAACCAAACAAAATCAGTATTTTTTACTTTTTGTACAGTTAGCACTGCATTCTAACTAGGAGTACATTGGCGCGTTTGCGTTAGGATTCCTAAACCAAACAGCACCGGTGTTGAACCTGAGACCTATAGAAATGGTAGGGTACGGTGTCACCGTCACGTCGCAGCCACACCACACGCACGGGGTTGGTGCCGCATGGCCTGCGAAGTCGACACGTGGCCACAGGTTTGACTGAAACATTTATCTTGTCCGTACGCCTCGCACCGCGTTGCGTGGGCCACCGGCCAGCGACTTGAGAATTTTGGCCCAGCGCCAAGTTCAATGAACATGATGTTTAGGTCCATCGATATGGACAGTGAAATATAAATCTATAAAAAATTCTGGATGCAACTAAGCTTAAGCCGGTGTATTTATTTGAATCACTTTTATGCCGGCTAATAGTGTTGAGTGAGAAAGAACAAAGTTGAACAAGCCAAAAGAAGCCTTGTGAAGTCGGTTGAACAAGGTCGCGACACACCGGGCTGGGGCCTGATCCAAAAATAACGTCCCGACGCAATTGAGATTCAGCTCATGTCCACCTTTGCCTCCACTCTTTATCAGTTTCATGTAGGCCTGCCCATGGATAGGTAACTTCTTCAACTCCCAAGCAAAAAAGACAAAACGTCTTAGGAGTACCCCCCTCGTTTTCCCTTGTTTCGAAAGAAGAAGGACCAAGTCGTGAGACAAGAACTTTTTCCTATTTCACTCTGTATAAATGTTATGAGACAGTTGGTTTAATTTTGTGGGTCTAGTTCATTTTAGCGAATTCCAGGATTTCCAATGCAAATCTGTTTTCTCACCCCTTATTATTTTGGGATGAGTTGGCAAACAATGTGATTTGTGAAACAAATTTTGTCAAACTGTTGGAGATGCTCTTATCTTTAGTTCTCGGTTTATTAGAGACAAATTAGTTAAGGTTGATATAAATTACAATACATAGTTTTCTAATACACATCATTAACTTATAGCGACTATGGTTTCTATTTAAAAATAAAAGAAATAATTAGCTAATTTTCCTAATAAGACTTTGTAAATAAGGATTATAAAACAAACACTGCAGGCATTGAGGCATGTGTCTAATTAAGATTTTGTTTCTAATACATCTAAAGTGACATTTTGTTGGTATATAAGCCCTATGAATCTAGAATGTCAACTCCATTTGCCAAACTGCATGGTGGCCCAGTAGTTTTCAATGTACATCCAAAGACCTTGTTACTTTAGCTGGAGTCAGTCATTTGAAAAAAAAACTCTCATCGACCACCATCTTTAGATCATGCACGATCACATATCCTTGGAAAGCAAAACCTTTGTACGGATTACCCATCGGCAACCCAAAGTAGAATCGTCATAAATAGCCTGCTATATGCATGCATGCATAAAGAAATGCAGCTGGACACGAGCGTACGGCGGAATCGGGGCATCGGCATGGCCAAGCCAGGCCACACATGCGGCGCCGCGTGCGGCGTGCGGCGGCACTGCACTGCCGGCCGCTGCCACACTGCCAGCTAGGCGTACGTACGTCGCCGCCGCGGCCGCCCGGATGATTGCGAGCAGCTGATCGGCGCCGCGGCCCGTGCGTGGCCATGCAGGAGGAGGGCTCAGAGTCAGATCCGGTGGAACCCGCGCGGCAGTGAATGCTTGCATCGAGCTACCTCTTCATCAGGGGCCAATTCAATGAAGGATGGAGGAGTACGTGGCCGCCGAGGTGCTGGTAGCTAGTGTTAATGGCGCTGGGCCTCGTGGACAGCTGACATTAGTTGTGTTGTGCTGGTTTGCTGTGCTCCGGTGCCCGGTGCATCGGCCATGCTCGAGCGTGTGCGTCGTGCATGCATCTTGTGCAGATCGAGCTGCAGCGGCGCCCTGCAGTGCAGGGAGTAGTGTTCAATCCGTGCATCGGCGCTGTATGTTTTGTGTTCAGTAGTTTACTGTTGTAGTACATTGCACCTACTCCCCTCGTCCCCACCGAAGTTTGTCACCCCGGATTCCCGCCATCTCATTTGACGCTTCGCCTTATTCAAATTTTTTTTACACAAATATAATTTATTTTATTACGACTTATTTTATCAATTAAGATACTTGAATATTGATTAATTTATTTTATGATTTGCATATATCTTTTGAATAAGACGGATGGTCAAACATGAAGTTCAAAAGTAAAAAACGATTTAACTCCATGGGACAGAGGGAGTAGGCGGGTTCTGGTACCTTGTTTTTGTCGTTACCTTATTATCCTACCAATCATTCTAAATTATTAGTCATTCCAAAAATCTTGGAGAGTCAATTCATTTCGAGTTTGACCAGTTTTCCATCCATGTCAGTACGTGACACCCAGTATTTTAATTTTAAGCTGCTAGGTAACAAACATTTAATTTTAGGATAGTTTGGATGATTTTTAGTAAATGGCTTGGCACAGCTACCACAAAAGCGTGTCATCATCATCCAGAGGTGATAGCTAGACTGATAGTTCATGATTCGACGTCAGCATGCATCAGCAAAAGAGACTCGAGAAATTATTCACTATATTCAGCCAGGAAAATAGACAACAAAGAAAAAAAAAAAAAAGGTGTCCAAAACGTTCAAATCCATTTTTTCACATTAGCCGCCTAAAAGGCGAACAGCAGAAATTTTGTGGGTGCAAATCCAACTTGTTCTCTGTACATGCAACGCACAGACCTTTGAATTTCGATGTGGCTAATAGTATGCTGATGCAAGTATTACAAGACATGAGGTCATCAGAAACTTCTCTTTCAGTCTCAGAAGAAGCTTCCCAGCTCGATCGTGCTTGAAAGGGACATTCAGAGACTCTGAAGATGTAATATATAATATAATACTAGCAGGAACATATTCCCCATCTCATTCTTGATTCACTGGACTACTAATGGCGACTTAGGAGGGGACAGAAGGATGAGCACTAGTTTAAGGATGCCGCGAAACAGCAGGCTAATGTACAATTTGGGCAGAGCTTTCTGTCTAGCTGTCTGATTTAGTCAGAGATTTGGGCTGACCTTAGTCATGTGCTGCTCACAACATTTTCACTTTTATTATAGGTGAGCATGACATGTTTTGGGTTCCTCTTTTCATTCAGTTGATGCAAGCGCGTAGGACAATGGCACGTGTTTTCTCCTTATGTCAATTGTCAAAAAGATAAAACTTTGAAAAGAAAGTGCATATAATCTGAAATCAATTTCAAAATAGGTTATCAGAACACAAGCATTATATTAGTTGTACATAGTGTCAGGTTGTTTTTAAGTGTATTTCTTAAATGAAACCGTAGCAACGCACGGGCACTGTACCAGTACACTTTAGTTTGTTTATTGTAGTGTACGAAAGTTACACTGATCTGAGATGCTAAAGCATAGTCTTGGCCATCTCCCAGTCCCAGATTAGAGGAGTTAATAAAGCATGAACATTTAACCACCTATGTAACAAACCTGAAACATGTCCATTAACTGTTGGTTAGTATCAATATAGTACAGTATAGTATAAACAAATTTATAGGGAAACGTAGAAGTGTGAACAGAAATGAGAGGTTCAGCACTGAAACCAAGCTGGAGGACACATTGACCCGATCATGATCGTTCTACATGGCATGAGAATACTTCCTAACAGTAAGTTTGGCACCCTTGGACCTAAAATCGTCAATCACGTCACTGCAGAGGACATATTTTCCACTTGAAAAGTACTGAGATGACAATAGTGTGCTGCTGAACACGAATTGTCTTAGGTGAGCGTGACATGTGTTTTTTTTTCATTTAATCTATATAAACACATTGGGACATCAAGTTGTAGCACAATGAAATTCCAAAATTATTTTACGGTTAACACGCCAGTTCTATTGTTTTCCATACAAATGGCAAAATTATTTTTTTCCCTAACGTAAATTTGCACACATTTAGAATAGTTTGACTAAGGACACAAATAGAATTACATTTTTTGGACCCAGGAAGTAACTTCAGCTTACTCAACCTGACTACTACAAAAGTATAAATTTTGGATGCACCTACCAACACCGGTACTACTCTGTTCATTTTCTATTCGCATGTGGATCTGGGAAGTGGTGATCGCCACTGAGGCCCAACAAGAGCGATGCAAACAATCCATGGTGGGAGCGGAATTTATTTCTTAACTCCACTCAACACTTTTTTAGAAGAAGCAAGAGCTCATATATATTACATCATTGAACTTCAGCAGTACAATCACGATGGATTTTTGGGAGAACCACATTCCAAACTATCGTACATCCAAGTACCATCTAAACAAGAAAAAGAGGCATACTTAGCAAGATCATGAGCTAATGCATTTAGCCTATCTTTTGACATGAGATAATTCAAAGGATATACATCTCCCACTAACCTCTTGAATTTCAAATAAAACAAGCAAAATATATAGAAGACTTGTTAATGTCTTTGCATCTCCATAGGGACTGTAACTCCAAACTATAAACTGTCGTTTCCATTATTACCTTTGGATAGTTCATCAAGACATCCCCATCACGTGTTGCAAAAGCTTCAACAGTAAAAACATTTGGAATTGAATCATACCAATAGCCACAATGACATGACCATTTTCATCACGAAAGATAACCCCAGTGGCGCAACACTGTGGAAGGCCTTACTTCTCTCTCTCTCTCTCTCCCTCTTCCTCTCCCTCTTCCTCTCCCCGCCTCTACAGCGGCATGTCAGTGTGAATGGGTGATTGCATGATTGTTGGAGTTTCTTAGCATCATCACTAGAGTTGTAAAGTCTATGGCAATAGCACCAAGAAATGTCTATTGGTATTCTACAACGCTTCATGAAGCCCGCTAGTGCATGGAAATACCGTTGTAGCTTTTACCTAGAGATATGCAAAGTATCATTATTTACATTTTTCCAAAGGAAATGCATGGCGTAAAAGTCTCTAAAAGGGTCATGGACAAGATAACATGTATGTGCAATAGAACAAAGCTCATAACAGGGATAAACTAGAATTAAAAAGGATAAGTTGTCACACACACTTAAGCCAAACTCAGGGATAAAGGTAAAGCAAAGAATAAAAGAATAAACCTAATCTGGAGCAAGCGTATCCTAAATAGCTATGTTAATAGAGCAAATATGCATACATGTTCTGATATGGTGAGAGACTCTATGTTAAAATACCCTTGGTCACTATCGATTTACTTTGGGCACCGTATAACACTTAGTTTGTCAAACGTTGCCGATCTATGGCTCTACGTAAATATCGTGGGACGTGGGGGAGTACTAGGAAAGGACGGGCTATCACCACATGTTGCCTACCCTTCAACCATTGGGTACAAGGAGAACGAAGGTAGCCTCAAGACTAGAAACCATGTCTAAGCTTCGAGTACTACTCTAGTGTATTTTTCTCATCGCCTCATTCCCGGTGTCCTTCTACTAGAGCATCTGCCGCTAGGACGGACGATGAACCCACAAACCAAAGGTACCAAGACTAAGTTAAAGTAGAACTCATCGCCTCAACTTAGCTTTAGGTCTAAACATGTATGTATGATATATTAAGCATAAATTTCTATACGACAAGATCATGACATACTATAGTCTAATTCATACATCAACATTATATCATAAGAACTTTCCTCTAATCTCGTAACATAACTATAATGATAGATAAAGAACAAGATGACCCCATTTCATAGATCGACATGAAGAATATTATATTGATCATACCACGTATCCCCAAGATGTTCTTGATCTTCAATTACAAGCCTTGGCAAGCTCCTACTACAAACTACTAAATAAAAAGTAAAAGGATCCAAGTTGAGCAGAGAGGCTCTTGTGTGGAGTGTGTGTTGAGAGGACCTCTACCCTCATATTCATACTAAGGAATAGGTCAGTTTGCTGGAGTTTTAGGAAAGTGTCGCATGACAAATTTATTAAAAAAGTCAAACGGCCTCCAAGCAAACCCCTGCCACTATTAATCATTTGCATAGCCGGCCATCGTATAACGGTCACCTCTATTAATCATTGATTTACATATGTGGCCTTTGCAAATTGATTAACAAAGGTGGAACCTTAATATATATGCCCAGTTATGAAAATCGCTATTAATAGTGGACATTCCAAGAGAGAGTCTCTACAATCAAATAACGGCTTGCCTCTAGAAATGGTTGCATAAAAATATTTTATAACTTTTTTATATATTAGGTTTGATGAAGATGAACTTTATATCCACATTGTATCTCTCCATGTGATTTACAACTTTGTAATTGAAAAGTTTTTATTTGACGCCATTTAGAGTCCCAAATTGTAGCTCTCGATGTTTTAACGCTAACATGGTCTACACCAAAGTCATCGTTCTCAATAAAATGTACAGCTTTAAGTTGAAAACTTTTAAATTTAAAATTGTTTAGAGTCCTAAATATTTGTTTCATTTTTTATATTTTTAAAAACATAAAATTTAGAATTTATAAAAACGTTCACATGGTTAAAACCAAAGTTGTATTTTCATCTAGCAAGCCTTTACATGGCTTTATGTGAAATTGTTGGTGGTTGTATTGTTATGTTCATATATTGTGAAATCATGTTTTTTGCTGTAGCTGAATTTAAATAGCGCTTATAGCGGTGCTATTACGCCAATAGCAAGCTAACGCTATGGCGTGTAGCTGTCGCTACAAGCGCAGCCATAGCACCGCTATAGCGCCGATAAGGTTAACGTTAAATTTCACAGCCCGCTATTTAAAATGTGGAAAATAATCAAAGAAATTGTATATATTGACCACGTGCGCATGCACGGTGCTAGTTGACTATAAATTTGAACTTGTACAGGACCAAACATGTAAAAAAATTTATGTTTTCAAATTTTGAGTGCGGCACACAATAAATCCGGGAGTTCTACATTTTCTTGTCTATTTAATACTCCGTCCTATACATCTATTCTTCCCTCAAAATTGAGAAGTGATTTCCTAACTTGGATCCTATACAGTCGTGTCGGGCCAAATCTAATACATTATTTCTTGCTGAGAGCCCATTACATCCAGTACTTTTCTTTTCTTGGGCTGATACCCATTGCTTCTTCGCCAAACCAGACTTTTTCCCAATCATCAACCAAATCAACAACCTACCCGGGCCCAACGTCGTTGTCACTCAATCTAAAAAAAACCGTCGTTGGGCAGTCATGGCACATCGTAGTAGTACTCCATCCATCTCAAAATAGTTATCGTTTTAAACTTCGAGAAACAACTGCTGGCAATTTTATTTTAAAATATATAAATATTTATGCTAAGTAATTAGTATCATCGGAAAGATCTTTAAGTCTAGTTTTTAACAAATTTATTTCGAAATTTAAACATTGCACGTATTTTATACAAATCGAATCAAAGTCGTGGCATCTAACACCTAAAACGACAACTATTTTGAGACGGAGGGAGTACATGTCATCTACATGGATAATGGACCGTACGTGACCATCCTGCTTGACGTAATATGCTGTTGGTTCGGTTTTGGCAGTTAGACCGTCTACGATATACTGTGTACAAAAAAACAAATCATGCATATTGCTCCCTAGCTACGAATATAGGGACAATAATCGTCTAAACCCTGTAAACTACGTAGTACCATATAGAGTTGTTCAGATTGAAATCGAAATATTATAGCCCAATTAATGGTTGGAACTTAATGATTGAAATAGCCATAGCTCTGTCCTCCATAATATATGCCATAGAGGTCTGTTTTCTTTTACATACTAAAAAATTTGATAGGAATGGTTACTCTTAAGCCCTATATTATTGAGTGTTTAATTAGACTTTCATGTGCATTAAATAGATGGCTAAAATTTGTAACCGTATGTCACATCGTACAATGTAGCATGTTTCGTTTGTTAGTGATAAATATCATCCTACCATGAAGTAACTAGGCTCAAAAGAATCGCTCTCGCAATGTACATCTAAATTGTGTAATTAGTTATTTTTTCCTACATTTAATACTCCAAACGTATGTCTTTTTGGTGTATTTAATGTGATGTGATGAGAGAAAGTGAGAAAAAGGTTAGAAATTTTAGCAATCTAAACAAGGCCTAAGTTGATAGTTTCATTGGGAAGAAAGTTATCTACATTGTTTTCAACACGTGAGAGTCTTGGAAACTAGGTCATGAAATTCAACTTAGACTAACCTAAAGGCAGCATCGACAATATATGATATTGCTTCTCTCGAACGTCACCAGTCGCGCCGCCCCGCGTCGCTCCTCCCCTCTGAGGCGGCACGGGCGGCCAAAAACCCTAGCGCCGCCACTCCAAGATCGCCGCCGCCCGCCCGCGGCTGCGCGAGGAAGGCGGTGGCGGGTCTCCCTTTCCTCTCGCTCCGGTTTGGTCGGTAGGAGGCCCGCGCCACACGAAGACGCGTGCCGCGACGGGCGTCGCCTCCGGTGGCGATTCGCCTCCCTCCGGGTCGGGGTGTCTTGGGGCGCTGGATCCGGTGCCTCCGTCGCCTGGCGGCCCGGCGGCCCTACGGGTGGGGGACAAGTGTTGGCGACGTGGTGGTTGTAACCCGTTGGCCATGGAGGCGCGGTGGCGTAGGGGCGGTGATCCGGCTCCTTGGCGGATCGGCCCCACGACGTGCAACGCCGGGGGGCGGCGGTGGCTCGTCGGTGCGCCTGGCGGCTTGGTGCTTTGAGGTGGCTAGGGCGGGTCCTCTCGCGCCGATTGGGTCCCCTTCGGATCGATGCGCGCCGGCAGGGGCCGTGGGTGTGCGGCGTCGGGAGGAGCTTCAATGACCGGTTGGTGCCGGCGTCGTGGTGGGGTGAAGATGGCCGGCAGCGGTGAGGCTTCATGCGCGACGGGCGTGTCCCTATGCGTGTGGACGGTGGCGGCAGCGGCGGCGGTGGCGACCGCATGGGGCAGGGCGTGACGCCTCTGGCGGCGCGGGTGGCCTGTGTGGGCGCCTCGCCGGCAGCTCTCGCCATGGTGGTCGGGTTTCGTTGTCGGGCGGACATCCGCGGGCGACGGCCCGGGGACAGAGGTGAGATGGTGGTGCCCACCCTCCTTCTCCCCGACGCTCGTGGTGATCGGTGCCGCCTCGGTGGCGGGGTGGGTGGCTTGTGCACGTTCTTGCGGTGCGTCGTGGCGGCATGGTGGGGAGTACCGAGCCATTTCTTCGCGGAGGTGTTCGGAGACAAGTGGGAGCGGTCTTGCTTGTCGGAGCATGTGTTAGGAGCGGGGGTGGTTCCGGTGAAAGCCTTCATCGACATTCGTGTTGGTAATAGTGGTGGCGGCGTCCCGGGGGCGTCGTTATTCCTATTGGGGACACCATTGTGGAACACCGATGCCTTATGCATGGAGTCTCGGGGTGAAAACCTGGTCCGATTACCGGATGAGTGACGGCGGCGCCCGATCGTGTCCGCGTCCTCCTTGGGAGGCGCCGCTCTCGAGAGACTCGTCTCGGCCTGCAAGTAGTGGGGGTGGTTTTGGTTGGTCCGCGTGCAGCGACTTTGAAGGTGTGCATGGTCCTTGGGTTGGCGGCAAGGTGCAGAGGGCCCATGGGTGCTTGAGGCCTGGAGTTGGCATGCTTGGTGGTGGTGATCTCGGTGTCGGCTGGGTGGAAGTGGTGCTCTCATTGTGGTTTCAGATATCTGAGTCCTGGGCAGTGGAGTAGTGGAGTGTGAGGCGTTGGGTGAGGCGAGGCCCTCACGCAGAGTAGCCAGGCTCAGTGGTTTTCATTGGTGCTGCGACGGGATGTTTGTTCGCGACGCTTCGTTGGAGCCGGGGATCGACGATTTGTGGATGTGTGGCTTGGGGGTGATAGCCCCGTGGTGGAGGAGTTTCGGTAGCTGTTTGGGCTTGAAGCGGGCTGCGGCCGGGCATGGCACAACGTTGGTGACGACGGCGCAGATTCCGACGGCGTGCTTTTGGCTCCTCTCCCAGGTGGTGGTGGTGTAGAGTTGTGTTGTGTGTTTCGTGTCGAGGTCCCAATCCGACTGGCCGTTGTGGATGGAGGTTCGAGTTGACGACCCAATCCGACCGAGCAGAGTGTCATGTTTATTTTCTCCCATCCGTGTTGTTAGTTGTGTTTGAGTTCTTTTAGTTGGGTCGTTTCGACCAAGTTGAGTGGGCGCTAATTGTGGCGCGAGTTGAGTAGACTTGGTACCTAGGTGTGCTGGTGGAGTAGGGTATCCTCTACATTTGTATGGTTTTTCTGGCCCGGTTTCTAGTCAAAAAACCGGGCTGGCACTTGTCTTTTTTTTTTTTGTCTAATAGAAATCACGGCAAAGCTTTTGTCGTCCCTTCTAAAAAAAACAATATATGATATTAGTTACTTGCTCATGGAGAACATCTCCAATGGTGTAGCTCATAATATGATTAGGCCTACATGATAACCTTGCATGATCTTGAAATTATCAGCGTATGGTTGGATTTAATTGGGTTTGTCCAATTTTTATTCAGAAATTAAATTAACAAAAATTCCAACAACAAAGTTAATGCTAGGTGTAATTTGTTGGGTCCTTAATGTGGTGTAACGGTTTGACAAGGGTTAAGTGCATGATAACCATTATGTTTTGGTGGATTCGGAATAGAGAGAGCAGACCTCCGAAACCCGTGCCGTTCAGAAGCTCAACTACTTCACGTGAAGATCGACAATCAGATTTTTGAGAAGCGTCTTACACACGACTACTCAGGTTTCTTTTCCCTGCTACCTCCCCACAACTTGGCCTCTTCTTCAGATGGAGGAGGTGATCGACACTGCAACCCAAATACACGACATCGAGCAGGACGACTGCATCAACAAAAGCTATATCAACTAGCGGCGGCTCTGGTAACGCTGGGTAAGCTTTTGTTGCAACCCATCTGTTATTTTCTGTGATCAAAATCATGATGATCGGTATCATGTTAATTGCGCTTAAATCACACGTCACAAACATGTGTTAATAAATTTGTTGGTGTTGACAAAAACTTGCGCTTGTACCAACACACCAGCAGGGCCTTACGCCCACGAGGCTGCAAACAACTTGTAAAAACTGCAAGGATCATAGCGTGATCGATCAAAATGATCTAGAGATCGATAGGACCAATGTAGAGCTCGATCTCTTTTTTGACCCGAAGTCAGCAAGGGAAATCCTAGCCTATTTTTTTAATTTTTATTGATAATGCAGACCTGTTTAAATTCGCCCCCAGGGGAGTCGAACCCAGTTTGTTGGGTGCTACTCACGTGCTATGTAGAGCTCGATCTCAGCTGAAACAGCTTCTCGAACCCTCTAAAAGGATCTATCGGGGAGAATGCATGCGAAGGATCTCCTAGGACCAGTAAGGCCGCCTAGGATGCCCACGAAATTCGTCGAGATAGTCGCCAGACAGCAGATTTAGGGTTGGAGAGGAGAAAATTAGGGCAAAAGAGAGATAGATGGTTTTTTGTCGATTTGGGTAGATGGGGTCAAATCGGCCATGAACCTCTATGTTTGTAGAGGAGGTGGTCTTATCCGCTTAGGAAACAACCTACTCCTAGATACGTTTCAATCACAAAATCCAATCGAAAAACGATTTACACCGAGCTCAAGTCAAATTATAGTATGAACCGACATAGCCAACCCTCAATACGTTGCCTATTTTTCACGGGGCCGTCGGGTTGGCTCTTGCCACTTAAGTGGCGTCGCTTACCCGGCCTTGGACCCGGCTAAGCCGGGTAAGTGCCAGGTAGCTTTTCTACCCGGCTAAGCCGGCTAGAAAGAGGGAGGCCGGCTAGGGCCGACTTTTAGCCTACACTACTACAGAATTGAACTTTGCGGCATTTATTTTTCATTTTCCGTGGCGGGCAATTATAAAACCGCCACGCAAAATAGTTGGCGTGGCAGCCCCCGGCAGGGCAATGCCCGCCATGGTTAATCGATTAACCGTGGCGGGCATTTGAATGCCCGCCACGGTTAATGGATATTAACGTGGCGGTTATAAGGTTACAATGCCCGCCACGGTTAATCTCCACAACGCGTGGCGGTTTTCTTATAATGCCCGCCACGGAAAAGTCCGGGCTATAAATACAGCCCCAACCTTCTTCTTTCCCATCGGATTTTTCGCCATTTTCTAGGGTTTTGAGCTTCAAAACTCTAGAAATCACCATTTTCTGGGGGGGAGGTTTTGCCCTTGGTTTGATTGAAGTTTGGCACCGTTAGGGGAGGTATTTCTCCCCTTTTCTCTCCCCCTCTCCCTCTTTCTCCCCTCTCTCTCTCTCTCTCTTTCTTTTTGAGATCTAGTTTTGGTCTCTCCCTCTCAAGCTAGCTCCTCTCCCTCTCTCCTCTCTTTCTCTCTCCCCCCTCTCTCTCCCTCTCCCCTCTCTCTCTCCCCTAGATCTCTCCCTCT
Organism: Hyparrhenia diplandra; assembly: GCA_015847255.1. Classification (NCBI taxonomy): domain Eukaryota; kingdom Viridiplantae; phylum Streptophyta; class Magnoliopsida; order Poales; family Poaceae; genus Hyparrhenia; species Hyparrhenia diplandra. Next base: position 337,921 of record JADLZK010011099.1, read on the forward strand.
TTCTCCTCTCCTCCCTCTCTCTCTCCCTATCAAGCTAGCTCCTCTCCCCCTCTCTCTCCCCCCTCTCTCCCTCTTTCTCCCCCCCCTCTCTCTCTCCCCTCTCTCCCTCTTTCTCCTCCCCTCTCTCTCCCCTCTCATTTGAAGTGTGCGTGGTCTTTTTTCATGGATACTTGATCTCTAATCATCGATCGCACTCTTGTTTTGGTTTAATTAATTTGAGTAGGCCGTCGACCATGGCGCCGAATAGGGATTGGATGTACAGGCCAAGGACGAGTTTGGAATTCGTTAATCATGTGCGAAAGAAGTTTATGCCCGTCGCGCAGAAGCATCGAATCAGTCAGGGTTCGGAAGTAATGGTGTGCCCGTGCTATCAGTGCAAGCATCTGTTCTTACACAAGGATGACGACGTCGTGGACCACTTGCTGCGGTATGGTTTCATCAGGGAGCCGAGGTACACCGTGTGGACGTATCATGGTGAAAAAGAACCGAGTGTCGCGGCCGGTTCATCTGGAGGACCCCCGTCGACTGCAACGACGGAAACAACGGTGGTGCACGACGAAGGACGTGAACAAGTTGATAATCGCGATTACATCACCGTAGATGAACTGCTTGAAGACATTGCAAACGACAATGCGGGTGGAGATGATGGTGAACAGTCAGTAGTTGATGACATGTCGCCCGAGGATGCTGCTCTTTTCGAGGAAATTGCTAACCTCAAAGATGAAGATGACGTGTTGTTTGGCAATCCAAGGTGGCTCGAGAATTTTAGACAGATGAAGCAGGCGGCAATTGACCCTCTCTACAAAGACGACGGCAAATGTCCGAAGGATTGCACGGTGCTACGTTTTAACCTAACGATGTTGATGATGAAGGCTCGCCACGGGTGGTCAGACACGAGCTTCAATGACCTGTTACGGTACCTCGGTGACACTGTTTTACCCGAGGGGAATAAGGTGCCCGCCAATACCTATCGGGCGAAGAAGCTGATTCGTCCGGTGGCGATGAAGCTTAGGAAGTTTCATGCGTGCCCTAACCATTGTATTCTATACCGGGGTGACTATGCGGACTTGCACAACCGTCGCTGGCGCGGCGTGAGTCGTTACAAGAGGAATGCCGCTATCGTGCCACCAATGAGGAGGGACCGTCGAGAGGGCCCAAGAAGCAGAAGATGGGCAAGAAGAAGCAGATGCCACCTCCTGAGGACGAGGAAGAAGAGGGTTACACCCAGAGGAAGATCCCTGCCCTATCGGTGTGGTACCTACCCGTGCTCGATCGTCGCGTGCAATTTTTGGGAACCCGGGAGGATGCCAAGCCGATGTCCCGGCATGCATCGGTGAACGCACGAAGGGCGATGGCAAGCTACGACACCCCCTCGGATGCCAAAACGTGGAAACGCATCGATGACATGTTCCCGGAGTTTAGGGACGAGCCTGTGAACGTAAGGTTCGCTTTGAGTACGGCGGGATGAATCCGTTCGGAGACCTCGAAGTAGCTCGACAAAGACACCCGGCCGGTCACCCTCACCATATACAACCTGCCTCCCTACGAGTGTCCGAAGCGCAAATATCTTCTTTCTGGCCATGCTCATTTCCCGGACCAAAGCAGCCAGGCATTAATATAGATGTCCTCATTGAGCCGATCGGAGGAATTTGCGGAACCCGTGGAAAGGGGTCCAGATTATGGATGCGCCCAGAAGAAGAAGTTCACTCTAAAGGCCATGATAATGGTCACCATCAGTGATTACCCCGCTCTCTTTTTCATTGTCGGGCAGATTAAGGGGAAGACAGCTTGCACAGTTTGCATTGAGAATACCGCTCCACTTACCTTAGCGGATCCCAAAAGACGGTGTACATGAAACATCGTAAATTCCTTTGCAAAGAACATGTGTACCGGGAAACTTCGATGGATGAGTACTTTGACGGAGAGCCGCTTGGTGAAAACGGAGGAGACCTGGACAGGTAAAGTACGGGCCAAAGGTGTTTGAAATGGTGAAGAACATAAACCACGAGTTTGGAAAGAAGAAGAAAGCCCGGTGAGCCAAAGGCAAAGAAGAAGGGAAGCGAAACAAAAAGGCAAAGTGGAAGAAGAAGAAGAAGAAGAAGCAAATAACCCAATCGCACCGCCCAAAGTCCCATTCAAGAAGCGGTCGATTTTCTTCAAGCACCTGCCATCTTGGAAGATGCTCCATACACCTCATGCCATCGATAACATGCATCTACGTAAGAATGTCTTCGAGAGCTTGGTGGGGATTTTCCTAGACATCAAGACTAAGACGAAGGACGGCATCAAGTCACGTCGAGGATCTTGCCGACATGGGCATCAGGCCGAACTTCACTTGACACCCTCGGGGAATAGCGGAAAAGTCAACCTTCCAGCCGCGAGCTACAATCGACACGGGATGAAAAGAGGGATTTTTGCAAATGGCTCGGGGATGTCAATGTGCGTGGTTTTTCGTTCCAACCTGAAGAGCATTGTATCGATGAAAGACCTCACACTATCAAACTTCAAGGCCCATGACTGCCATGTCATGGCCGACGGTGTTCCTTCCAATTCGATTAGGTGCATCGCCCCGAGTTCATGAAGATGGTCGTTACACTGCGTGCTACTTTTTAATCGCATCACGAGAGAAGGTCATCGCTGAAAATGACCTCCCGCGACCGAAAAGAGTTCATCGCGGAGACTATATGCATTTCGAGATGTGCTTACCACCGTCTTTCTTCGATATTATGCCACACCTCATGATACATATGGTCGATCGATAGAAGAACCGGGCCTCTCTACCGAACGAGATGTGGACGAACGAGCGCTTCATGTCCTCTCTTAACAGATCCGTCCTTAACCGTGCATACCCAGAGGGCTCTATGATCGAGGCATACACAACACAGAGGCTGTTAATCGCCGCACTAGATACATCCGGGATGGAAATGCAATCGGCTCCCCCGACCACCCGACGTAGCAGTGACGCGGGCATGGGCTGCGCTGGGAGGAAAGTACGGACCGATATTGACCAAGAAACAATCGAACAAGCTCATGACAGCCTCTGAACCGGTTAGTATCAATGGAAACGTGGGCTGAGAAGCATCCGAGGAAATTGCAAGCAAGCGTGGCCGGCAAGACGACGGGTGGGTATCGAGACAACACCCGCTTGAATTTCACAACATGGATCGAGAACAGGGGATACGCCTAAACGCTGAGACGAAGAATCGATGCTTGCATACGGCCCATCTAGCCAAATCATCACATGGCAAGGTTACGACATCAATGGATACAGGTTCCACACCTACGAGAAAAGGACAAAAGAGCGTCCGCACGTATCAGCGGTGTCCCAGATGGGGGCATTGACATGGCCACCAAGGAACTCAAGACATACTATGGGCAAATCCAAGAGATTTGGGAACTTGATTATGGCGAGAGAGCTACAGATACCCATTTTCCGGTGCCGATTGGGTCAAGCCAACGGCGTTGACGTGGACGAGGTAGGGTTAACCACCGCTCGGCTTAAAAGTACCGGAGATGATGAGTGGGTACTCGCAAGTCGCGTGGGGCCCGTAGCCTACTACCCGGTGCCCAAATCGCAGGGCAAAAAGCAACTACATGCGGTCGTGGGAGGGAAGCAAAGGATCGTGGGAGCCGATGGAGTGCAAAATCCTGAAGAGTACAACAACTACGCAGAGTTTACGCTCTTTTACCGATCATCCAACCAAGATCAAGGAAGTCGAGACACGCTGCGTGTGGGGAATGTCATCAAGAACAAGACAAAAGCCCCGTGCCGCCGACGGACGGTCGAAGAAGACGATGGCAGCCCCGACAAAAAAATAAGTCGATCCTTTTGTAATAGAACCAAATATGTAATGGAACCAAATATGTATGTCACGACATTTATGTAACGGAACTAAAAATGTATTGAAATCGCCGCGACTTGCTCGTAACGCCCCCGTCTTGTCAATTAAAGACTGTATTTTTAAATCATGCGAGAACTATTCAAAATTCAAGTTTCACATTTTTCATGGGTACACATACTCATAGGGAGGCCACACAAAATTTTTTAGAATTTTTGAATGAACATTTGAATTGTTATGAATTTTACAAATTCATTTTGTGAATCCATTTTTGCGGGCGCAATGCCCGCCACGCTTATTCAATTAAGCGCCCGCCATGCAAAATGGCGGCGTATTATATATAGGGGGCCCCTCCACGGAATCGCCCAAGTCCTTCGCCCGGTTCCTCTCACCCCGAAGGGCTGCCAAATTTTCACCGCCGCCGCCGCCATTTGCCGCCTCCACGCCCTCCCTCTCGCCTCGCGCCCGCCCCTCGCCTCCCCGTCCTCCGTCCCGTGCTCCAGATCCGCCGCCGGGGCTAGGAAACCCCAGCCGCCGGGGATCTCCGACGAGATCCGCCCGTCCTCCGTCCCCATCCTCCCCTCCCGGGTCCCTCCCTCCCGTGCCCCATCCGCCGGGGGGCTGGGAAAACCCTAGCCGCCGGATCTCCGACGAGATCCGCCCGCCCTCCGTTTCTCTCCTCCGACGAGGTCCGCGCCCCCCCCGTGTGTGCTCCTCCCGACGTCCGCGCGCTGCTCCTCTCCGACGAGGTCCGGCTGAGCACCCGCCCGCCCGCGTCTCCTCCGACGAGGTCCGCCGCCCGGCGGTGTGCTCCTCCCGGACGCCCCGCTGCTCCCCTCTCACGTCCGCGCCCGTCCCCGCCCGTGGCCGCTGTCGCCGTGCCTCCCCGTCCCCCGCCGTGTCGCGCTGCTCCTCCCCGACGTGAGCGCCCGTCCCGCTGTGCCGCGCTGCTCCTCCCCGTCGTTCGCCGTTTTCCGGTGTGCTCCTCCCGTCCCGCTATCGGGCCTTTGCTCCTCCCTCGTCCGTGCTCCCGAGATGCCTCGTGATGCTCCCGAGATGCTCGATGCTCTCAGGATGCCCCGTTTCGCCATTTTTTTTGCTGCCTGTGATGCTCGCGTGATGATGGTTACCGATCATATGTTGCCCATGATGCAACTTAACATTTTTGGATTATTTATTAATCGAGCATATGCGAATGCCACCGCCCATGATGCAACTTCACATTTTTAGATTATTTATTAACCGAGCATATATTGATCTATATATTATGCCTTTGTGCCACGAATGCCACTGCCATACTTTATCTATATTTGGGATTTGTGGTGACATTTCACTGGCGGCGCCGTGAAAATTTAGCAGCTCTTCGGGGTGAAAGTGAACGGGCGGAGGACTTGGCCGATTCCACGGCCGATGTCACATATATATGGTGGCTCTCTCTTTCTAACTCTTTTTTAAGTCCCAACCTTAGACTCTATTTTCTACTACTGTGTTGAACTTCCGTGGCGGGCATTTACTATCTTTAACTATCTACTTCTCACATTTGCAATGATTTGAATCTTAATGCCGAGGCAAATTGGCATATGCGATGATGTGAATCTATTAATGCCGAGGCAACGGTGATGATGAAATGTCCCCATACTTGTGAGCGGCTAAACGAGGGCGGCTTGTATAACATACACAAGCAACCAGTTTAGATGCGATGTGATAAGGATAGTTGGGTACTTCGAGCCAAATTTGTATTTTTACACAATTTTTTATTATTTTTACACATTTTTTGTATTGTTACACATTTTTTGTTTATTTTTTGTATTTTTGTATGTACTATGTAAAAAAGGAAAATATGTACCTATTTTATCTATTTCTTTGTAAATTTTTGGTTTTTTGTAACTACTCTATGTAACATAGAAAAATATATATGTAATCATGAGAGGAATATAATAAATATATTTTGAGATGACTCGTGATGCCTCTACTACCGCTGTATTTTTACTCTTTCACTATAAATTAATATAATAAAATGCTCTGTGGTGTTCCCGTAGAATCCAATGGCATCCAAACCAAGCGATAAAGATCGTGCAATAGGTGGCGAGCGAGGAGGATGTGGCCTCCATCGCCCGATTCTTCCACCGACAGTGGATACGAGCGCAAACAGTTGACACCAAGGCCACGTAAGAAAAACGCGTCTTAGAGAGGAAGAAATTGATCCGGACTGGCGGCGGAGCCCGACACCTACGTGGTTCTCGTGAGTGGGCATACCGCAACCAAAAACGTAAGTATACGACTAACACAACGTCGTGTGCCTCTCATCGAGCACGACTAATTTAAGTTGTTGTCGCGGCGGTTACCATTGGTGCCTCTCAAGGCCCGGAGTTCCATGAAGAGGAGCTCGGTCCGAGGGGCAACAATCTGGTCCCACACCCAAAGACTTCGGCGACCACCACCTCCAAGAAGTCCAAGAAGTCAGGCTTGAAAAGAGGCCAAAGCACGGGGAGGCACCGTAAAAAGCCGAGGTGGTGCGTAATATATTGAGGATAGGCCCGAATGGAGATCCCGTGGAGCCGTAAGCTATCTCGGGGCCATCTATAGCAACCAGATCTCTGTTGTAGCCAAGGAAACCGTGCCCATCACCTACCTAGACTGGAGGATCGTCCCGAAGGCACCGAAGAAGAAGGTGTAGAAAAAGACGTGCGAGTCCTGTTCCATTATCCGGGGCGGAGGCGTGCTTTGACAAAAAGAAATGCAAGAAGTATGTGCTAACCGTTGCAAGCAAAGCACTTCGCACCCTGCGGAACAATCTGTGCAGAAGGACAAGTCACCACTTCAAGCCTACAACTTCTTAAAGCAACCCCTCTGGGATGAGTTCGTCAGGCTCACGACTAACGAAGACTATGAGGCCAAGTCGAAAATGGGCAAAGAACTCGCAAAGAAGAACGACCTCAGGCACAACCTCGGCTGTAGGCTATTTTGGTCATAAGGGAGAATGGCGGAGGAAAGAAAGGGAGGACGCCGAGAAAGGGATACAAAATCCATTGCTAGACCTTCCCGAGAGGACACGGACTTCTTGTATGCCCGTCGCCCCCCAAGAAGCAGAAGAAAGACAACCCATCCAAATACAATGACCCAAAGGTCGACGAGGTGGAGAAGAAGGTGATGCTTGTCAAAGAGGCCAAGGCGCCGGGGAGTTCCAACCTAGGAGGGAGCACGACGAGCTGACCGAGGCAATCGGAAGACCCGAGCACCGGGGCGAAGTTCGGGGCGGGGCTCGAGGTATAGCCGGAAGACCGTGGATTCTTGGGCATCCAACGCGGGCGACTACCACACGAGGCGAGGTACAAGGAAAACCTTAGGATGCAAGGCTATGAGCAAGCCATAAAGGACATAGTCGACAAGAAAATAGAAGAGGCATTAAAGACAAGAGGTCTTTACAACATCCAAGGAAGCCAAGGTGTGAGTACGAGTGATGTCGCCGGGAAGAACCCAATCGACGATCTCGTCGAACCCGTGGTGGGCAAACTCTACATACCCGTTGGCGTGAAGGGGAAGAAGAAGGAGGTGGGCTCGCGTGGTGGCTCCACCACGGGGTGCTAAGTTGTACAATAATGAGCCGGTCCCACTGTGAGTATGCCTTCGTTTATCCGACCTCCACAAAACCGGCCACGGGTGATGAGGAGCTCGATATCCCAGGTGAACAAGGAGAAACAGTACTCAAGGACCTTCGGGAGGAGAGAGAGTACCTATGGAACAAGGAAGACATTGTCCTGTGGAAACCGACGACACCACCTCCGACGGTAGCGGCCGCAGGCCCTCCTCCTTCTCCCCCGGGTGGTGGTGGCGATGACGATGATGATGATGATAACGACAACGATGATGGTGGACGAGGTGCCGGAAGTCCTCGTCCGAACCCACCGGAAGGAGAAGATGGTGGCCGAGGTGGTGGAAGTCCTCGTTCGAACCCACCTCCGGAAGAACCGGAAGAAGAAGACGGTGGCAAGACACCAACTCACGGCTCAGGCAAGAGGACACCTTCTCCTAAGAAGGTTGTTGGCCGTCCTCCCATGCCGTTCAAGCGCCCAATGGTCAAGGAGGTTTTAAAAATGTGAGGTATAGCAAAAAAAGTATGGCTAATTAACTTGTACTAGGCATTAATTGGTGGCTAATTTAGTTCAATTCGACATGCATAGGATTCTCAACACCGCCTCATAGCGGTCAGAAGGAGGATGAGGCCGAATGTTCCCCCCAAGCGTCGAGGAAGAAGAAGCTATCAAAAGAAGATAAGGAAATTCTTGCCCTGACCAACAAATACTTAGATGATGAGGCCAAGAAGGAGCTAGCGGAGAAGGAAAAGGACCTCCGATTGGCTAAGCTGAACCCGGGGGCCGTGAAGACCGGCAGCACTAGGTACGTATATGCGTGATAATCTCAACCAAACTTAGGCAGACATATTACGTATGCGTACGTAGCTAGAAGATGCTAACGTACATTTTCCTTCTGTATAGGAATTATATACCCCATCAGCCGGGACAATGGTTCAGCCCGGACGCCTGATCGGGTTTGAGCTTGGCAAGTTCATGGTGCCCAAGGGCCATTTAATCGAGGAAGAGGAGTGGGACACTCGCAGGTTTCACCTATTATATAAGCATGCAGTTGATCGGGGGGTGAGGGAGTTCCATTTCAGGGTTCCTAAGGAGCTCTTTAACTTGGACTTCGACATTTCACTGCCAATAGGCTTCGACGAAATGTGGCGGTTGCTACGGCGCCAGGACCTCGACCAATCCATTGTCACCCTCTATGTTGCGTGAGTTTGTTTACCGATCATTACGCGCTCATTACGACTAATTCTAGCTCTCCGATTCTATATATAATGACGTGACCACATGTGCTTGCAGGATGCAAGCATTGATAGCCCAAGAATTGGATCAGCCAGTTGTGTTTCTATGTCCTTATTATATAGATGTGGCGGAATTTAATGGATACTGGATGGAGACCCAGAGGAACGAAAAGCTCAGGGAGAAGAGCAAGGCCGAAAAATATGAACACTTTAAAACATTGTGCGATGCAAGGGTTAGAGAGATGGCGGACTACATCTGTAAGTGCATGAAGAAGATCAAAACGGACGCCCGGTTGTCTCATTGCGCCCAAAGATATCAAGTAAGTCAAAAGCAATACTTTTTATTTTTTGAACACTTGGAATCTATCTCTAACCAAATTAAATGGTGTAGCATTGCCGGTATACAAACAACAGCACACATTGGCCACTGGATTTCTTGGCTAATCTTCCCTCAGGATGGATGTGCCCTTAGGCTGGACTCGTTGGATAATACGCCCAAAGGCCTCTACAAACATTTTGAAGAGGCCCTGCAGTATGTAAGTCACGACACTTGTATACTATTTCATACCACAAACTTCTGTAAGTCATGACTTTGTGAGATTTCGCATTGGGGCATACAAGGATTACTTGAAAGACCCCGAGTCATAATGATCGGAGGATGAGCATACGCCAAAAGAAAACATGGGGACGAAATGAAGATCAGGCGAGACTTGAGGTATATGCAGCATTACTCTCGTGTGCTCGTCCATATTGAATGATCTCATAATATTCTAACCATTTTCTGGTACATATATCGTGCGTGCAGTGCGGTAAGCAGCCTAGCGGCAAAGAACACCGGTGGTTTCTATACCAGACGTTATTACATATCCCGTAGTGACGCGTGTACCGTACTACGGGGGCGAAGCCGACGAAGAAAACCACGCCGGAGTTTTTGGAACAAAGACTTGGGCGACCTTAAGTTCAAGAAATTGGTTGGCGCCATCCGTCGGGCCATCGTTGAGGACGTTGAGCTCCCTACCGCAAATTCTTCGACCCTAACAGCAGCCTACGCCCGAAATGACGACTTATGGGAACTACGGATTTGGAGAAATAAGCTAGACATGAAGGACTATTTGTGGGAGGACATTGATTTGTAACCTAGCTAGCTAAACGTGATTGATCAATCGATCGTTCGATCGAGTTTTGTAAATTGTGATGTGTACGGTGGTCACTTTTAAACTCTAAGTGCTTTTAATTGAATGTCCATATGTTAGTAGAATGTTAAATTGTGATGCATGTTTAAGATTTATGTGAATATTCTCTTATTTTATTATTTAATATGTGGTTTAAATCATAATTTATAATTTTATAATATTTTTGAATTATTTTTTTATTAATCCTGAATTAATTAACGCGGGCGCTTTTTTAACAAAGACCGCCATGGTTAATAATTAACCATGGCGGCACGTAAAGATGTCCGCCATGGTTAATCTATTAACCATGGCGGTCTTTGTTACCGCCCGCCATGGTTAATATATTTTGTATGGCGGGCATGGAGTCCGCCACGGTTAATCGAACGATTAACCGTGACCCTAGCTTCGTGGTGGACAGAATGCCCGCCATGCAAAATTGAAAATGCCCGCCACGGTAGTTCACTTCTGTAGTAGTGCTAGCTAAGCCGCTTTGCAGCTCGTCGTGGCTCGCTTCCTTCTTCGTCGCGATTTCTCGCCAGTGTGCAACGCCTTTGGACTTGGAGCATGCCCGGCCCTCTTGACACGTTCACATTGACAAAAATATGTTCCGGATATTTTTGGTGGCAACAGTTAGATTAAATAGGTACTAAAATTATCTATTTCTAATATACACGAAACTAGCTCATCATCAAGAGATAGTTTTTTTATATATATTAAAATATTAAATAAAATGTTTACAGGTAGCTCGTAGGTTATTGTTGAGCTGTCCTAAGAAGACGAGAGGCGCACTCCAATAAGGTGGTCCTCGTGAGTCGTGACAACCAGCTGATGAGTGATACACAGTTGAGTGCAGCTACTCTACTAGGATGCTTGCTTGCGAAGGCAAGAAACATTGCTTTCTGAAGCAAGGCACACACATGCAAGTACGTCGTCATCGATAATGGCCATATCCAGCCTGCAGTATCCATCGAGTAGAGTATTGCTTGCGTGCTAAATACATAATCCGCTGGCAAGTGGGCCAACTGTGCTCACTTTAGTGTATGCTTATGTTACGGTTTTGAGCAGTGTATGACCAAGGTGCCTCCACAGTGGATGTTCTCGACAAGGAACCGGTTTCCTCGTCTTCTGCACACCAAGTGGCCATACCGCTTTTCCACTCCAAGCTTGGAGAGTCGATGGAACCGAAGGTCACCGAGACCTCAGGTACTCAAGATTACAGGGCACACAGTCTCAATGTAGCGTTTCACCTCCGGTTTTTCAAGATATAAAATTTTGAAATGAAATAAATGTCTCTCTCAATGCACTGTTTTATTACACAATTTCATAGGCTCACGGGTCCCACAAACTCTCTATCTACCCACTCATCTTTACTCTTCCACGATGGAAACCATAATGAAACACTATTTCTGCCTCAATGGGGATTTCATTAATGTTTCCAACACCTAGGAAACAACGCCCAAGACTTTCACCATGGTGAAACTTTTCTCTTCTCTCTCCTCATAGTTTCATGCAAAAAGTGAATTCCTGCTAATGTGGCACCCTATTTAATATGCATGAAACGTCCGTGAAACTCCCATTAAGACTGGCCTAAGAGAGAACACTTTCCTCAAATAAATGGCCACTTACAGGAGCACTGTCACAATAGTTGGGTAAGTACTTAATCCATTTCAAATTACAAGATGTTTGACTTTTTAGCATAAGTTTGACCACTCGTCTTATTTAAAAAATGTAATATGTCACATCTTTTGCTATGGTTTTCTTTTATTAATAAAAGTTCTTCAAGAGTAACTTAAATTTGATAATGTTTGTATAAATTTTTTTTTTTTGAATAAGACGAGCGGTCAAACTTTAGGTCCAAAAAGTCAAACATCTTATAAATTGGAATAGAGGGAGTACTATTGGCACTTGAACATACTTTTTTTTTTTTTTTAACAGTTTGGCCGTTATTTGAGGAAAACTATTTACAGAATTCAAATTTTATCATTGAGGATAAGTTGGTAATTATTCTTTTTGCTTTTTGTTCTCACTAAAGCGGTTAATAAGCACCACATTGCTCTCTTTGTATGGAGCTCTACTATAATATTTTTACCGTGCCGGGCAAAAGATTAATTGTCGATTCCAGCTAGATTGGGCCGGAATCGACATCAGATTGTTGAACGCCGGCGATCTTGACGGCGATGAAGGTGACGTGAGGGGTGGTGATGACGACGATTGACGGCGAGATGACGTAGATTGAAGATGATTGCGTGAGGTAGTAGAGAGGAAGAAGAAGGGGAGGAAGAAGAGGAAGGCGGCGCTGCTGGTGGAGGTGGCGGCGTGGGGCGGCGTGGCCGCGCCGAGGGCGGCGGCGTGGGCGGTGCCAGGCGGCGGCAGCGGCAGCGGTGGCGCGGCGCGCAGGGAAGGGGAGAGAGAGAGAGCCTAGAGCTGGAGAGCTTTTTGGGAGTTACCCCTTTAATTTATTTCTTCTTAAGATCCAACTAGCTACATACCCTTGTATTTATAGTCCGAGGGGGACTTGTATGCTAAGCAAACTCTACGAGGTTTCCTTATAGATTGGAATACCTCTCTTACAAGCAACCTATTTATTCCCTATTTTATTCTTTAAATATTCCTTACCTAATAGCGAAGCAACTATTTATTCCCTATTTTATTCCTATCTTTATTCTTTAAATATTCCTTACTTAATAGCGAAGCAACTGACGTGGCGCTGTTACGGCGGACGGCGGCGGCGGCCGGCCAGGAGGCGCGCGCGCGCCGGGCTTTGGGCCCCGGGCGGCGGCGGTTCCCCTCCTTGTTGGGCCCTATTCCGGCGATCTCTTTCTCGATCATGACATTTCTCCCCCTGACAGCGTCCCCGCGCTGTCGTTCTGCACCGTTGTCGTTGTTGATGTGTCGGGCGAAGATGGAGACGCTGACCTTTGCTGGCTGCAGACCACCCTGTAGTACCTTTAATAAGGCCGTGACGTAGTGGCGATATTTGTCGAAGAAGACGATCTCCATTGCTGGCGTCCAAGCTGTTGCTCCTGGATGGAGCTTGATTGTTCCAGCGGTGCGAAGTAGGTTGTCGCCAATTGTTGCCAGATGATGAAGGATGGAAGACGCCGAGGTAGGGATGAAGCCGTCGAGGTAGGGGGTTGACGTGGGTGGTATGTACCTCATGTCATCGTCGCTGAAGCTCACAAGTCGAGGCTTGCTGAAGATGGAAGCGTCGAAGTCCTGGGCTAGGTGGATCGCCGTTTTCTCTGTATAGGGTGCTCCCTGATGTTTGGTAGCCCATGGCTTGTTGGCGTAGTCGTACTGGACGTAGATGTCGTTGAGGAACAAGGGAGCCAACTGGTATGGCTCTGGTGTTGTCCCTGCTGCCAAAGTTGCGTAGTCGACGTCGCGATGGTTGTTGGTGTCGCCGTTGAAGGACGTCCCAAAACCGATAGTGGGGCACCATGGTATGCTGTCTCCGGTCTCTCGTGGTGCCGTGGTGATGCAAAGGAGCCAAAGAAGGAGGAGTGTCGTTGTCATCAGCTTGGCAGCTGTGTACCTGATGTTCTGCTTGCGTGGCACTGATGATGTCGCCTTTGCTGGAGCTGCAGCTTGAGAGATGGAGTTCTCTGCCATTGTCGATGTCGACTGAATGTCCAGCAGGTGTAGTAGATCATCGGCAAAGGTTGGAGAGTGAACGACCGTCTCCTTGGTGGTGCCTGGGGGAGCGTCGGTGTTCTCATCGGCCGTGACGCCCATGTGTGGAACGTTGTGGTTGCCAATGTCGAGGTTGGCCGCTAGGATGTCGTCGTGGTTGATGCCCTTGTAGTCGTTGTCGATGGTAGGCATGGTGAAGACATAGTTGACATCAGGGGGAACATCATTGACGTTGGCATCCTTGAGGACGCCGTTGCCGCTCATGGCACCCATGGTTGCGCCCCCTTGTCGTTGTCGACGCCATTGATGCCGCAAGCAATGTGGCTAACGACGCTAAAGGCGATGTCGGGGATGCCGTTGACGCTCAGGGGGGTGTCGTTGTGCTCATCGATGATGCCAGGGTCGAAGACGTCTTGGTTGACGACGTCGAGCGACATTGTTGGAGCATGGGAGATAGAGGTAGAAGCTCCTTGTTGAATGAGATTGACTTGCCTGGTGACTGTGGAGCTTGTGATGTCCTGGGCAGCGAAGTTATTGGCGTTGTTGCTCATGTCGCTGTGGTTGTCCAGGATGACGTGGACGACAGGATTGAGATTGGCGATGTCAGCGCTGACGTCAGGCGACGTCGTTGAGTCGTCCTTGTTGGCACTCCAGATGTTCCCAATGTCAAGGATGATGTTGTTAGTGACCGGGGAACTTATCTGTGCCATTGCAGTAGCCGTGAGACGTTGGCCTAGTTGGGTAGGCTTTTCGTCGAACAGCTGGTGGACGTCGGTGGTAGCCTCGCTCTCGATTCCGATCCGGATGGCAACAGCGGGGGTACTCACGAGGTAGGCATGCTCGTTGCTTGCAGCGTCGATCATCTTGGAGGGGGTGACGTAGGCGGCGGCGTCCGCGTCGGCGGCGCCCATGGCAGGGACGCCGTCGGTGGTAGCTGTGGTGACGTCAGAGGCGCCGCACGTCGGACAGCAAGGCCGCGTGCTGCGGTATTGCTGCTGTCGTGGCCACCGGGTCGTCGTGGATGTCGGGAGCGGCCATGGCAGCGGCGGCGTTGTTGGCGGCGCCCGTGGCCGTGTCGTCGTTGTACGTCGTCGGGGCAGGCTGTTCATCCAACTTCTCGAGGTAGGCGTTGAACATGGCCTCGATTTTCCTCCAGTCCTCACGAAAGTCCCAAATCCCCATCTGGAGCTCGGCGATGTTGCGGGCTGTCCATCGATCTTGGCGTTGGTGATGGTCGGAAGCCGTCGGTGGTGGGAATCGTCCTGGTCTCCGGATCCCAGCTGTCAGATTCCAGCTAGATTGGGCCGGAATCGACATCAGATTGCTGAACGTCGGCGATCTTGATGGCGATGAAGATGACAATAGGGGTGGTGATGACGACGATTGACGGCGAGATGACGTAGATTGAAGATGATTGCGAGGTAGTACAGAGGAAGAAGAGGAAGGCGGCGCTGCTGGTGGAGGTGGCGGGGCGTGGCCGCGCCGAGGGCGGCGGCGCGGCGGCGTACGCTGGGCTGGGCGGCGGGCGCGGGCGCGTGCCAGGCGGGCGGCGGCGGTGGAGGAGGCGCGGGCGCGCAGGGGAAGGGGAGAGAGAGAGAGCCTAGAGTTGGAGAGCTTTTTGGGAGTTACCCCTTTAATTTATTTCTTCTTAAGATTCAACTGGCTGCATACCCTTGTATTTATAGTCCGAGGGGGGACTTGTATGCTAAGCAAACTCTACGAGGTTTCCTTATAGATTGGAATACCTCTCTTACAAGCAACATATTTATTCCCTATTTTATTCTTTAAATATTCCTTACCTAATAGCGAAGCAACTATTTATTCCCAATTTTATTCCTATCTTTATTCTTTAAATATTCCTTACTTAATAGCGAAGCAGCTGACGTGGCGCTGTTACGGGCGGACGGCGGCGGCGGTCGGGCCAGGAGGCGCGCGGCCCAGGCTTTGGGCCCCGGGCGGCGGCGGTTTCCCCTCCTTGTTGGGCCCTATTCCGGCGATCTCTTTTCGGATCATGACATTAATCAAGGCCGTTTTACAGCCCCAACACCCCACCCCCGGCAGTAGGGTTACACAAAAGATTTTATGTAGTAGTCAAGGCATGTTAATTTCTTTTTCCCGATTGCTGACTGCAACGACTTCCACTCTCTCCGGCTTCACCGCAACCTACTTCTGCTCCTTCTGCATAGCCACCCAATGTTTACCCTGCTGTCAATGAGGTCTTCACCACATATTACTATGCCGAGAAGTTTAGGCACATGAACTTATCCCTTTGACAAATCTTTTGTGAGACGTTTTGTAATAAGCCTTGAAGACGGGAATTTAAAACGCTTCGGTTAATGACTGGAATTAACTGCGGCGGCTACAAACAACCACCTCGCAAAAATCGATTTATGAAGGCGGTTAAAAAATAACCACTTCCTAAACTCTACTAACCAAGGCGGGCCTAGTATATTTTCTCATTCACTTGTTAAGGAAATGGCTATCAAGAACGAATTAAACCCTTTATTTCTTTTTTTTAGAAAAAACTATACCCCTCCCGGGGAAAGAAGAATAGGACAAAAGATATGGGATACAATACAAAGAAGGATCTTTATTTATTCTTTCCTTCCTTTATCCCTATTCATACATAATTCCTCATGAACTAATGCTAAATTGTTTCCATTTATTAATTGCTATAATGAGTGATTTATTTCAATATATATTATATAAAGGATGAGATTGATCAATTCGGAAGCGCCATTTTGTTATTCTAGCAGATGTAATTGCTTTGGTCTAATTTTTGGCTCTCCAATCAAATTTATCTTACCTAATTCCCAAAAGCACCCCTTTTTGGGGAGATGGGCATCTTTGAGTGACAAAAAACCACCAAGAAAACTAATTTTCCTTGTCTTCTATTCTTGACAAAGTTTGCTTGACGGTTTGTGGCCAAAAATCATTCCCTTGGCGGTTTTGGGCACTCAAGGTAATTCAAGATTGTGGTAGTGCGAGTAGAATGGTGTGAGTTCATTGTCCTACTTGAAGGGTGAGGGCGAGGGTGATGTGTTGACCTTTACCCTTGTTGAAGAAAATGAAATTTTAATTTTACCCTTAACCAAATATATTAAATATTAAAAATGCAAATCTAGCATCATCTATTTTCGTACCATCCTTACCTTTTTGTGGTTTGAGTATTTCACATTTGATGGATTTTTTTTCATTTGAAAATTTTATGGGACTAAATTATGTCTTCTTTTTCTGATTTTTATATTTACTTCAATTTTTTTAACCAATGGTTCTTGATGAGATCTACAACTTCATTGTTGTTTTTTTTTCGTTCAACATCATTTGGGGGCTAAATATTCATAGAGAATTGCTCCGGTACTTTTCTTGGTCACAACAAGTGGTACGTGGCATGGTGGTAGAAAGGGCTTGCCCAAGACAGGTCTTGGATTTGAATTTTAAGACTAAGAAACATACGTATTTATATTATGTGTGTGAAAAATTGCATGACTTATTCAGTTAGGACTGCTTTTCAAAGAAATTGAACATGTATGGGCAGGCTACGTTACCGACTGTTATCTGAAAATGTTTTGTGTTATATGAAAGTACTTTCTTTTACAAAACATTATTTGTATTGACTGAATAGTCAGTGGTATGGACGGGTCCTCCCTGACTGATTCAGTAATTCTCTGCGTGGCTTCTTCACACTCCATGGCTTGCTGTGAAACTGTGAAGTGTGATGTGTGATCATTCACATAAATGCAAGAGATGATCGTGACGCGGATCGCCTATTTATAGGTTGTAGTTGGTGCTGTGTTGCCTCATGGCGAGGAGCTCATAGAAGGAACCCCATCTCTCCTGGCCTACTTGCTCTATGTTGTTGAAGTCCTACGTGGTTGTTCAGGCAAGTTTGAGGTGCCATGTCTCACTCAGTACTTAGCTTGACAAGCTTGTAGTACTGGTTTGATTGAATCTCTTACACCTAACTCAGCTGATATCTCTAAGCAGCTTCAGTATTTCCCATATTTATTCAACAGATGTACTGACAGAGATGGACTTCACAGGTTGAAGCAGCCCATGGGTTCCAAGGAAGGACTCCTCCGTACTGTCGTCCACTTCTTGCTCCTTCTATGCATAGCCAGCAAATGTCTAGCAGAATCAGGTCTGAATTCAACGCAGATGGTAACCGTCAAGGTTGATGCCTCACCAAAGGTTGCTCGAAAGATCCCTGACAAACTCCTTGGAGTGTTTTTTGAGGTGATGATGTATTTCTTGCACCAAGTTTTATCACTTTTATATAGTCATCGGATCAATCCAAGTACAAATGATCAGCTAGCTGTGTTCTTGCAATAACAAGCCAGGTTATACTGCAGGAGATGGGCAACGGAGGAGCTGGTGGAATATGGGCAGAGCTGGTCAGTAACAGAGGTAATTGAGCTATATATCCATGATTCTCCTCAAAAGTTATTCTTGATTGTAATATTTGCATATCGGAGTGACCTGTCCGAACACACTCAGAGACTCTATACATGCCGTCATCATTCTGAACGTAGCTGTACAATGAGCTTTTTTACATTTTGAGCATAATAGCTGGAGAACGTAATAAGCTTTTTGCCTCATATAATCGGCTGCAGGCTCAGTGAACTTCTTTTACATTTTGAGCATAGCTGTTAAACATTTGAGGTCTATCATAAGCAGCTTCTGGATTTATTGCTCCAGGTTTCGAAGCAGGAGGCCCTAATACTCCGTCAAACATTGACCCCTGGCTCATCGTTGGCGACGACTCCTCCATTTTTGTGGAGACTGATCGTTCGTCATGTTTCAGTCGAAACAAAATCGCTTTGAGGATGGAGGTCCTCTGCAATGACTGCCCAGCCGGTGGTGTTGGAATTTACAACCCAGGATTCTGGGGCATGGTAGTGTTTTCCCCTAATAACACCTCAGTGCTCTGATATTTTATTTGGTTTTCTCATGAATATCCAGTATATTTTGATTTTCTGTTCCATACCTTATTTTTATTATCATCAATAATACTGATGCTTGTACTTCCAGAACATAGAAGATGGGAAGGCATACAATCTAGTTATGTATGTGAAGTCACCAAAACTACAAGCTTGACAGTTTCACTAACAAGCTCTGATGGGTTGCAAAGTCTGGCTTCAGTTAACATAGTGTCAGTATCCTCAGTACTCTTTTTGGACCAGAAGAGGATCTTTGATTATTCAGGCCTCTTAAAATATTGGGTTCTTTCAGAGTTTCAGGGAAGTCCAAGTGGAAAAAGGTGGAGATGAAGTTGGTTGCTAAAGGAACTAATAGAACCGCAAGGCTTCAAATAACATCCAAGAAGAAAGGAGTGGTGTGGTTTGACCAAGTATCACTCATGCCTGCAGACACATACAAGGTCGATTATATTTTTGTTGGCCCTTTTGTTGGATATTGATACTGAAACTCTGGAAGACATAAACCAGAACAAATAGGAAGTGTTTTAATCATAATACATATAGAGTACATGGATTTATCTAAGTAACAAGAGAAGAACAATCATGACACTGGCAACCAGTTCAATGCTTTGTTGTTTGATGAGTTAAGTTTCCATTTAAATGTTTCAGATGAATATCCTGTTTGGCTGAATAAAAATAAATGTTTATCTATTTTGTGTGTTTAACATGTTTAGCACTTCATCTTCATAGAAACAAATTTTGTTTTCTTCCTAATATTGGTCAATCTTGTTGTACATGGATTTATCTAAGTATTTATCAGCTAATTTTTCTACATGTACAGGGACATGGTTTTCGTAATGGACTCGTATCCATGCTTTTGGATTTAAAACCACGATTCCTAAGATTTCCGGGTACGCTTGTTTTTATACTGGATTCTTGATGACTGGAGATATGAGATGTATTGTAATATGCTCAGATATCTTTGAAATAATTTACACACTGGATGCAAATATTGTAGGGGGTTGTTTTGTGGAAGGTGGTTGGCTGAGAAATGCTTTCAGGTGGAGACAGTCCATTGGTCCGTGGGAAGAGAGGCCAGGACACTTCGGAGACTGTTGGCAGTACTGGACCGATGATGGTCTTGGATATTACGAATTTCTGCAGGTACATCATTGCACTCTTTGAACTTTCAACCTCTCTTTTTCATACATCATCACCTAATAATTATTACATTTGAAATCCATACAAAAGCTTTCTGAGGACATAGGTGCTGCCCCAATCTGGGTATTCAACAATGGTAATACTTTTAGGTTTCTCAGGTTTTACGCAACCATTATTCTTTTAAGCTAATGCAAATTTCAATCTTAAAACTCAGGAATTAGCTACAACGATGAGGTTAATACTGCGACTATCGCCCCCTTTGTGAAGGTATGGCTCAACTTTTGCTAGTTCGATTCTTTGTTGAGCAGAGTATACTTTTTCTTGAATGTATTGGAAATGCACATGCATCAGAACAATAGATGATGTTGTGTTGTTTCATATCTTGCTGTTGAGAATGTATTTCTTGGTGAAAGATCGTAGAGTTTAGAAAACTGCAAATTGTATTGTGTCTGTAGATAGTTGCTCTACATACAAATTATATAGACTCTTTACAAACACACATGTTCATGACACATTAACTAATATTGGGAATTAAATACCTTATTACGTAGACCCTGATTAATAATGAGACAATTAGATAGGACCAGTCCAGATGAATGATGCCAAAATTCTTCCCCCCTTTTTTTTACCAAGTCAGCAGGGGAGTCCCCTACCTATATATTTTTTTTTGCTTTTTGTATTGTTTAGATAAAGGTAGAAAAGTTACAAATATACAATTGTACAGAAGGGGGTTACAAAGCAACTAGACCCAAAAGCAAAAAAGAAGCCAAAGATTAACTATATCTATCTCTCCACAAATTGAGGGGTATTTGTCTTGGTTGCTTGCTTTGGTGAACACAACAATCCAAGTTTCTCTTTGAAATGTGTTTTCCAAACATTGAGGCGATCTGCCCATTATAAAAAGACGATTCCATTTCATGTTCTCTATATAACCGGTAAGCAGTGATGAAGATTTCTTTGGACAGAGGGCTTCCAAAGGTTGATAGCTTCTATGATCATATCTAGGGGCTTCCCATGTTAATTTGTTACTGAAATATGGTGGCTTACTCCTTGCTCTCATGTTTGTATTTACGAAGCTTCTACATGATTTATTATGTAAAATAGTCACTAAGACATAAACAAATATCATACATTTGTATACTTTATGGAAATAGTCATCATATATAGCTTGTAATCTTAGCTTCAATATTTTGGAACTATACAGGATATATTGGCAAGCCTAGAATTTGCTAGGGTAGTGCAAATTCAACATGGGGCTCTGTTAGAGCTAAAATGGGGCATCCTAAACCATTTGTAGTCAAGTATGTTGCAATTGGAAATGAAGATTGCGAGAGAAAGTTTTACAAAGGTAAATTGATGGACCGCTTTTTATTGCATCTATTTAAAATATATATCAGTTGAATTAATGAGAAGGTAACATAGTGGGTCACTACAGCACGTCCGATTATAGCAGGCGTTTACAAATGCCCCTAAAATGGTGAAAACGCCTTCAAAAATCTTTTGAGGCATTTTAATTAAAGGCATTTTTAATATTAGCTTCTATAGAAGTGCTTTTAAAGGCCTTTTGTAAGAATGCCTTTAAATAAAAGGAAATTAAGGCAATTTAATAAAAATGCCTTTAGCAAAACGCCTTTAATTAAGAGATGTGCTGTAGTGGGTGATCCTATCCATCGAAAACCAATTAACAGACAATTGATCACCTAATTTCTCACTATGGTAGAAATCTAGTTTTTTTATTGGGCTTAACTGCTCTGTAAATTTTCTGCTCCACTCCACAAACTCCATAGTGTAGCAAACAACAAAGTGGGGATGTAGGAGAGGCCGGATAGAACATCCCCTATTATAATCGGATAGAACCAACAAAATGCTTGCCATAATTCACTTCATGTTCTACCAACTACAAGAGGGGATAGTAGAACATGAAGTGGTATGGGGAGGACTTTTGTCGGTTATCCACCAACAAAGAGGGGAGGTCTCAAAAAATTCTTACCTACCATTAGTGTCTTTCATCAGGTTCAAAATAAGGTAAGCACAAAGTCTTTCTATAGTTAAGGGTATTGAAGCATTCAAAATTTGTTCCAAATTATAAGGTTCTAGGTGAATTATTAACTCCCCCAAAGTCTCAATCACATACTTACCTGCCATTAGTGTCTACGATCTGGCTCAAAATATGGTGAGCACAAAGTATTTATATAGTTAAGGGAGGGTTACATGTGTCATTTGTCTTAGTCCATAATCTGTTCTGGAATTTTTTGGACCTTATATTTTAGGACAGATGCAGTACTAATTAAATAAAGCCACTTATTTTGCTTCCTTTATCTATGTCCCCTATCTGAAACACTCTCATGCTTGGTTTAGTCACACTAATGTGTATGCTTATGTCCTTGAAAATTGTAAATTTAAAAGTTTCAAAAAGAGAGAAAAAACTAATAAGGACATATTGCCGTATAAATATTAAAATGATAAAAGTGTCGTTATTGAGGTGATTTTCCCAAGGCACTAATAAATGTCAAACCCAATGGCATTGGTGTAGACAAATCGTACTTTTGGTTACCTGATATTCTCTACTGCAATTGGACAGGTAATTACCTCAAGTTTTATAATGCAATAAGAGAGTCCTATCCAGACATTCAGTTGATATCGAACTGTGATGGCTCATCTGTACCACTTGATCATCCTGCTGATATATATGACTTCCACGTAAATTTCTTTCTGCCCTATCTTTAACTCTTCCATTCTTCATCGTCTTGGCCAACTTGCATTCTCTTATATTCCAACCATGACTCTGTTTAGGTCTATGCCGATGCTAAGACTCTGTTTTCCATGAAGAACACATTTGACAAGGCACCCCGCAGTGGACCCAAGGTATGTCCCAATTTATTGGTTTCCAAACCACTTCATCTGTTTGGAGCAATTGAGAGGAAACAGTGCTCTCATTGGACTACATATGACAATCTTAAGTTTGTGGAAAATGCTTATGAAAGGGTGGGCACGCTCTTTACGTTACGCCCACACACCGCACACACCGCACTCGCACGACACTGTCATTCTACTCCCTCTCTCTCTCTCTCATTGGCGATGGAAGCTACTGAGATCCTTCCAACAGCATCCTTCTCACTCCCCACCGCCTCCCCTACACGGGCGCCCACACCCCACCACCTCCCACGCGCAAGTTTCGGACGCTAGGATCTATGGGATCTCGACGGTGGTGGAGTGGATTTGCCAAATCCAGCGGTGGTGGAGCGGATACGCCAGATCCAACGATGGTGGAGTGGATCTGTTAGATCTAGCGGCAGCTGTTGCAGATCTGTCAGATTGGGCCATGGTGGAGCAGATCCGCCAATCCGGATGGCAGTAGGGCCAGGTAGGCCTCCTCCTCGTCATCCTCTCTCTCTCTCTCTCTCCTCCTAGACGAAGGCTAGGGTTGCGGCAAGCTAACCCCCTTCTTCTCAAATTCCAGCGAGGTATAGAATGGTCCGGCTAGGGCGACATACGTAGGCCAGGAGGTGGGAATGGTTGATAGGTAGTGGTGGCAAACTTGTCAGAGCTAGATAGCGGCGGTGGGGAGGGAGGGGGGGAAAAGGCGGTCACCGGAGGCACTTGGATTAGTGCTTGCGGCTAGGAGGTGGCCGATGGCGAGGGCATGAGTGTTGACAAACCCTAGATCTAGTCTTTTTTTTTTCTTTTTGGCAACCAAAATAGTTTCTTTCCTAAATTGGATTGTGCAGTCGGATGATTCAAACACTGCAAGTATAGCCTGTAGTAAGCTTCTAAGCTTAGGGAACTACTCGAGTTCTCCTCTTTTGAAAATGGTACGAATCCCAAATCATCCTAATAAAGAAATTAATTATTTTATACTATTGTGCAATTGCGTCATGCCTGGATCTGGTCCTGAGTCTAGTTGTGCACTGTTAATCCGGTTAGAGACAGCTTCGCGGCCAGCAGACGCTCCCTCAGCCGATAAGCCTGGAAAAATGCCCGATACTAGTTACCCATATCCGATTTACAGAACCCAGGCCCGAATTTCCCGATCCCAAATTCGGATAGTGATTTTGATTACCTAAAATTAGCTTTGGGTAATTCGGTAAGAAACTCCAGTACCCAAACTACCCCAACGATTTGCCTTCGTATTTGTAGTTATTATTTGAACACTTGAAATTATCACTTTATTAGAATATAATTCTCTCGGTTTGAACAAGTGACTATAGTATATTATTCTCCGCAAATTGTTGTTGAAATTCTACAAATTGCTGATGAAATTATATATAAATTGTTACTAAAAATTTGTGTAGTTTCTTGTTTCGAACGGATAATACCTGAACCCGAATTATACAATACCTGAAATTACAGTTTGTGTAGTTTGAGTTTGTTATCCGATTGCTGCAATGCACTGAAACAGCGCGCTATAGCGAAATAGCGCCACTATAGTGGCAAGCAGCTGTCGCGATGCTCATCGGCGCACTAATAGCGCCACTATAGCGTTCTGGCCAAGCTCTCGCAAAATTCTATAGCCCATGATTTTTTTTCATAGGTCTAATGGTAGTTTCAGGACTAGAAACAACTAAAGTTTAGTTTATTTTGGTCTTAAGTAGTGATTACTGTGATGTTTGATGTTACTTTCATGTCTGGAAAGAACTAGAAACTTGGTTTATTTTAATTTTCTTGCTTATTTGCCAAACCCATATCATATTCATGGGTAGAAGGTAAATATTTTTCTAAACATGATATTGGTGCAGGCTTTTGTCAGCGAGTATGCAGTTTGGAAAACGGACGCAGGTAGAGGAACTCTTCTTGCTTCATTGGCAGAAGCTGCTTTCCTTACTGGACTGGAGAAGAACAGGTGGAATATATACTTTAAATGTACTACTCTATTTAACAAGATTTTTTTATATGGGTTACTCGGTGACCACACCTGAATCTTGTTGTATTTCCCTGACCTGATGGAATTGGACCTGTTCTTGTTCAGTGACAAATCATATATTTCATTGTGAGGGTAAGATGATCTTTTGTTGGTTCTTTGCGTTGCCAATGCTTTGTTTTTTCTTGGCAGTGATGCTGTTGAGATGGCTTGTCATGCTCCATTATTTGTAAATGACGATATTGAGAAAAAGTTAGTACTAATGGCTTTCTGCATTAATTTTTTTTACAGTCATTCTGTTTTCATTGTTGTTTCCATTGTTCTTGTTGATCTGGCATTCAGTAATTGTGTTCGAAAATATAATCAGGTGGAACCCAGACGTCATCGTCTTCAATACCTGGCAGCATTACGGGACTCCTAGTTACTGGATGCAGAAGATTTTCCGCGAGTCTAGTGGTGCAATGATTCATCCAACGACAATCAGTTCCGGCAGCTCTGCAAATTCTCTAGCAGCGTCTGCAATTACCTGGAAAGATTCAGAGAATCGTTCGTTCCTAAGAGTAAAGGCAAGTAAAATTTCTTGCTGCCATCCTAACCTATATCTTCAGACTGCAGGACTGTGATTTGTACTGATTCATGAAGCTCTTCTGCACTGCAGATTGTAAACTTTGAATCTGCTGCTGCTAGAGTCACAATCTCCACAACTGGACTTGGATCTAGCATTGATGTGCAACGATCGACGGCAACTGTTCTCACATCAACCAATGTGATGGATGAAAATTCTTTCAGTAACCCAAACAAGGTGATCTACACTTTTAGCTTTATCCACATAATTCTCGTTGCCCTGCTCATCTGAATCCAGATCCCTCTGTTATACAATTGTGCAGGTCGTGCCTGTCAAGAGCCAGCTATTGGAAGCAGGACCGCAGATGCAGGTCACGCTGGCTCGTCACTCATTTACATCCTTCGATCTTGCTCTGGCTCCGTCCAAACTTGTCACGTTGGCTGATGTCTGATGCCCAAATGTTAGTAATTGAAGAGATGTCAGTGTTGGAAATAACAGCAAATCAGTAATGCAATAATTAATTCCGACAATCAGAAAAAAATCTACAACATGTATGAGAGAGAGATGATCCATCACTAGCACAACGAAACTAGATAAACGCCGGTAATCTAGTGCTAGCAACAGCAAGAACAAGAGAACGAACATAAGAGAGAGGATCGACATTCTTACGTTGGGGTTGTCGGCGCTAGCAGCGCAAAGTAGACGAAGCAGACCGGTGATGGAGATCCGACGTAGAGGAAGAAGACGTGCAGCGAGCAGTCACGACGGCGCTTCCCAAAAACCTAATACGTCCCCTACCCCGTGCAGGGGACACGAGGAGACGTAGACTTCGAGCCCGCCATCGCCGCCGGGATGGGGAAGACGGCGACAATAAGCAGACGATGGTACTGGAAGAGAATGACTCGTAGTCGTGGACGACGTCTTGCCCTCTATTTTACATACACGCAACGCACGCAGTAATCACGAGGGCAAAGAATGGCAGGACCATTCACGTGCATGTCGCGGCGCGCGCTTTTGCCACGCCCGGCCCCGCCCGACGAGGCGAGGCGAGCGCGTGTTCTTCCCTTTTTCCTCTCATCAATTGCTTCAACAAGGTGAAGACCACTCTCCTATTTAAGTTGGCCTCACTCCTCCTAGTTGAGCAATGTGGGACTAAAGCCCCCACCATGCCATGCATGTGTGAATGGGCCTTTGGAATTTATATAGTAAAGAAGTGTGTACTGTAACATCGATGATAAACTGAATAAAAAGGACACTGCAATTCATGTTTTTATCTATTTGATGAAGATGTCATTAGAATTCCTACTTTTCATTGTTTGGACCATACCAGTTTTGCATGGGCTCCCGAACACGTGGCGATTAATTAATATACAGATTTCAGGCATTGATCAATGCGAGGCTAGAATATTAATATATTCCCTTTTCTTAAAAAAACTAATGGTGATGGACGAGATTGGCCTGAAAATCGATTGTTTAAGGACTAAACTGAACGTTTTTGATAGTTGAGGGACCAAAGTGAGCCTCGAGCGATAGTTTAGGGAGGAAGATGACTATTTTACCTTTTTGGATTATCCACATACAATATCTAGATACATAACTAAATAGATGAAAAAAAGTCAAAGTGACTTATAATTTAGAATGGAGGGAGTAACAAATAAACAAGAAAAAGAGACCAAAATAGATTCAAGGGAATTTGGTGATTCTACACTTATTTTACAAGCCAATGGTGATTTTACCACCGTTTTTTTTTAACTTTGCGTTTTGCCTGCATTTTTTAACTTCGAAGCCTCTGTCTACCCCCTCTTTTCTAACACCGTTTGTATATATCAAAATAAACAACAAAAGAAGGAAAAATTGGCAGTCCAAAAGACTAAAATGCCCTCTTGCTTTTCCACTTCACACAATCCACCCTTATCCTCATCCGTCGCTTATTCCTCACGCAGTACGACGCCGACCACACGAGCGGCGTCTCCCCGTCGGGCGACGCTAGACACCCCCTCCTCCCCCTCCCCCGACAGCCAGCGGCCCTCCCGATGTCCTAACCTCGAAGCCGCCGTCTCCGGCCGTGTCGCCGAAGTTGGTCAGAACCCTCACCCAAGATCCACCGGATCTTCCCTCCCAAGTTTGGTTTAGGCTAGGTAGGGCGCGCCATCGTCATCAAGCAGGGGCCGGGGGAGGTGCGAGCTCGCCCCGCATGCGGCCATGGCGGCGACGCAAGCTTCGCCTTACCGGCCAAAGCATCCCAATTGGCGGCGTCGAGGAGAGCTTGAGCTTGGTCGAGCTGCCGTGAGGCGCTCGAGCTCACGACAAAGTGTCCTGTAGTGCCCACTAGCCCCTCCATCTTGTTGGACGACGTCCTTCCGGGATGGCTTGAGGTTGAAGGAGAAGCGAACATGTGGAGCCCACATGTTAGCCATTTTTTATCTTGCAAACAATGGTTAGCATGTGAGGGTAAAAACACAAATCTAAAAAAAAAAAGGGTAAAAACAAATGAGCAAAGTTATCATTTTTAACACCATGAGGGATATAAACTAGGGGTAGACTATCCCTTCGCGTTTTGAAAAAGTGAAAGTAAAAATATAAAGTTAATAAAATGAGAATAAAGTTATCATTGCATTGAAAACGAGAGTAGCAACGCCGAGCCCCTAGATTCAAATAGTTCAAAATAGATTGAAATCGATTTCCCTAATTTTAGGAAGCCATTTCTATGAATTTACAAAGGTTAGATTGAATTTTAAGATTTTTAGTTCCATATTTTCAGAAAAAAATTGGATACTTTTTCCAATTGTTTCTATAATTTTTTTCGATGAAGTCTAATTAGTTTCTTCAACTTTCAATGGAGTTCAATTAGCTCCTCGCTACTACGTGGTGCCATTAAGATTTTCCAACTGTCAACTGTCCAAGGAGCAAATTCAAAATGGTTTCACAAGTTGGAGTAGGGAAAAAAAGGTTTTCTGATTGATGTGGATAAATTAGACTAACAGAAGTTGTAAAAAGTTTTCCAGCCTTACTGTGTACGGCCGGCCCAGCCAATGCTCATTTTATTTGCCATGTTGGGCCGTTCATGGAAAAGCGGTTTTGCTATGAAGGTTTTTTTTTTTTCTTTTTTTATATATTCACTGTGTAGATCTCATCATGTGGAATGCAATAAAATTAGATTTTTTATTTTATGATTTTTCTATGATTTACTATAATTTTTTAAAGATTCAACCAGAAGTTTTTTAAAAAAAAAAAGACAAACCACTGTTATTGTAGCAATACCGCCTCAAAACCGCTCGAGGGAGGTAATTTGCATGGTTTAAAAAATTGAGGGAGGTGATTTGTCCGGTTTTTGGCGTTGAGGGAGGAAAAGTGAACTTTGGTGATAGTTGGGGGAGGGAATATGGACTTTTTCCTTTTTAAAAATAAAGGCAGAGATGTTGGGCCGTTCAGTAGATGGTGTTCGTGCCAGCTCGGCCCCTGAGCCCGTGCAAAGCGCCGCCACCGCCGGCAGCCATGAGCCACTGGAGGTCATTCAGGGAAGACCGAGCTGTCGCCGGAGGCTGGAGCCCCCGGAGGGCGTGGAAGATGATATGCTGCAGCTTGGATTACCATCCCCGTCAAGTGGCCTGTCGCACCAGCGACATCCAATGGCTGCACTGCCGCCGTCGCGGATTAGTGACGGCCATAGCAGTAGCACCATGGAGTCTTGTCCTTGAAGAAGCGCCATGGAGCTCGTAACCTCAAGATCCGACGCCGATGCTGTGGATATCACGGATTGGATAATGTAGTTTCCTCCGTTCTTATTCCAATGTCTTCTCCTCCTAGAATGCTTGATGATAGTTTGGTTGACTTAATGTTTACATCTATAAAAGGAACACAGGAAACTAGAAATAGAGACACAATCTAAATTTAGCACTCGAGAAACCCTCACCTCCTCTCATTTTCCCCTGCTTGCTCCAAGTGCTGTGCGGATAATTTATTTTTCCCCTCTATTTTTAGATAATGATTTATTTTTCCTCTTGAAATTATCTGTATTTTTCTCTGTTAGACTACAAAAGGTAGAAAAGGCAAAAGAAATCTTGAAACAAGAAAACATTATCATGGAGCAGTTAACTCTGATCCAACTTCTGTTTTGCATATTACTTTTCCCACCTTTCTCTCCTCCATTTGACGATTAGAATGGAGAAAGGGGAAGGTGGGGAACATTGTTCAATTTTTGCTGCCAATATATTTTCTTGAAAAGAAAAGAAGAGCAAGGAATCCAGTTCTAAGGTAAATCGTAATTGTCTTGTTAGGAAATTGAAGTTTTCTGTTATCGCTATTAGCCCATTTCCCTTCCTTGCCCCTTTCAAGAGTAATGGAATGTTTATGGATATTGATTGGTTCTTTTTGGGTTTTCTACACCCTCGTGTTACATGTTTTTTGGCTGCAGTGGAGAACTAAGAAAATTATTTCCCCATTTATGTAGCCCCGATGGTGCCTTTGAACAAATATAGTAGAATCACAGGAATTGTCTGTTGCAGACACAGGCCCTAGAAGGTGAGATTTTTTTCTCCATCGTTGCCTGAATTCCTAAGAATCTTTATTTGAATTCTGGGTTGTGGAGATAGAACTGTATAATTTGTGGGTGCCAAACAGACATCGGTCATTGTTAACTTTCAATCTGTGCATTTAAATTTTATTCAGTTCTCTGAATTACAATTTAATATTGGAGTTTCTTGTAATTAGGTAGTTTCCCTGCTGAAATTCCAAGTAAATACCAGTCTGGACTCTAAAATTGCATAAAGACCTCATTCATAATTACTAGTTTGGAACTTTGAAGAAGAATTTCATCAAAGCTGTTTTCAGATCAAAAGTGCTTGGCTTCATGCACTAACTTCTGTGGTAATGAAGATATTTGCCAAGAATCAGCTGCAAAGGTTAATACAGATCCGATGCATTCAATCAAGTGGAAGCGCATAAATGTGCTTCTAAGTCACCTTTGTCCTAAATGTTCTAAAAACATGATGACACAACTTCAGGAAGCCAAACCACTGGATGTACATGTTGGCAATGGTTCTTCACACCATCTACTACTAATGATTCTGCAAATGTAGCAAGTGCCAATGATGGAAATACTGAAGTGCTCACTTCTCAGCCAGAAGAAAATGTTTTTGCTCCTAGATACAAGTCGGATAATGCAGAAACGTCAGTTTCAGCTGTTGGCCACCATAGGAAATCAAGCATGCACCATAGACTGAAAATATGGATCAGCAGTGGACATAATGGCATAATGGGAAAATATGGGAATAAGTTGGAGTTGGATGTTCCCCATGTGGCTAGGCCACTATCAGAAGAACATGCACAATGGCCAGATTGGCTCATAAATGTGGCACCAGAGGCAGTACAAGGTTGGTTCCCTCGGCGACCAGATTCATTTGAAAAATTAGACAAGGTAAATCGTTAATATGGTTTACGTTCAAAAAAATTGTTAATATGGTGATACAAGTTGATTAATCTGGTACTAGTTTTCAATGTTATTACTTCTTGGAGCTAACCTTTTCTGTTATCCTTTTGTTTAAACTATTTAACTTCTGTCCAATTGCAGGTTGGACAAGGAACTTATAGCAGTGTCTACAAAGCCCGAGACCTTAAAACTGGCAAGTTTGTCGCACTCAAAAAGGTGCGTTTTGTCAATGTGGAGCCTGAGAGTGTGCGCTTTATGGCTAGAGAGATTCTTATTCTACGGAAACTCAATCATCCAAACATCATCAAATTGCAAGGGATCATAACATCTACTGTTTCAAGAAGCCTGTATCTTGTATTTGAGTACATGGAACATGATCTTCTTGGTCTTGCTGCGATTCCTGGCCTTAAGTTTACTGAGCCACAGGTGATTGTCATACTATCCTGGTTCATTTGTAAAGATGACATGAACTTAAATATTTTCACTTGAATCCAGGTGAAATGTTTGTTTCAGCAGTTACTCGGTGGCCTTGATCACTGCCACAGCAATGGAGTCCTGCATCGGGACCTAAAGAGTTCCAACCTCTTGATTGATAGTAATGGTGTTCTGAAGATTGCGGACTTTGGTTTAGCAACCTCATTTGATCCTGACAATCAGCAACCACTGACTAGCCGTGTTGCAACATTGTGGTACAGACCACCTGAACTTCTTCTAGGTGCCACCAAGTATGGCCCTTCTGTGGATTTGTGGAGTACCGGGTGCATTCTTGCAGAACTGCTTGCTGGCAAGCCAATCTTGCCTGGAAGAACTGAGGTATACAGGAACTACTACATTTTTTATGATACGGTGTTGTTGTTTGTTGTTGTTGTTGGGATAGGCTATACCAATATCTTAGGTTACACAATTTTACCTTATGCCCAGTAGTCTGTATTGTGAATTTGTGATTTCTTGAGACAATGTTATGGTAGGTGGAGCAACTTCACAGAATTTTCAAGCTCTGCGGATCACCTTCTAGTGACTATTGGAGTAAACTGGAAGTACCACAAACAGGGATGTTCAAGCCCAGCCACCAGTATAGTGGGTGCATTGCTGAGACATTTAAAGATTTTCCACAGTCAGCTATAATAGTTCTAGATAACTTGCTTGCACTACAACCAGATGCTCGTGGAACAGCTGCTGAGACTCTCCGAAGTGATGTAAGTTCTACACACCTTTTACTTGTCTTTGTTTACCTTTTTGTTGGTTTAGAATATGACATGCAACAGCTTCTGAAGTCTTGTTTGTTATTTCAGTTGCTCAAATTTAGTGATAAGAAAGCACTTAAAGTTATGGCCTTGATTGCAGTAGAGCAACAAATAAGCCTCTAAAGGACACTAGTATTTGGACAGTTATCCTCCTACCACCAATTAGGCTCAGTTGACAATTTCTAACGTGATGCTACCTTCCCCAGTAAAGAATATATTTTCCTTTCTGTATATGCCTAACTATAGTGAAAGTCGGATAGTTTTTGTGAGTTTTAATGACTGCTGCTGAAATAAGCAAGTATATTTATGCAGAGTTTTAATGACTACTGCTGAAATAAGAAAGTCTATTTACGAATCAATTAGGAACTAGTTCAAAAGTATGAAGATAAATCATTTTTTTTTTTCCAAAACACACAGGAGAGCTGTGTATCATTATATTAAGAAGGGGGTGTAAAAACCCTTACTAGTTACTTTGAATCAAATTGTCAATACTTTTCCCCTAAAAAGATTAATTAATGAATTGTAGTTTCTTTGTGTGATTTTCTATCTAGTTCAGAGGTAGTTTCTACACCTAGTCTTAATCTATACAAATTGATCAGCTGACTGATATTCAAAGGCATCCCTGTGGAGATTTCTGTACTGTACCACCTAATGCATGGGCCCAAAATATGTAGTTTTTCAGGAAAAAACCACTTGCTTGCAGTCCCTCAAGCTTACCAAAGTGTCCCCCAAGTAAAGAGTATGATGCTAGACTTCGAATTGAAGAAGCAAGGTGGTACCAGTTTTCCTAATATTTTCTTATTGGCTTCAGAGTGTGTGAGGTTGCAATCAAGAAGAATTATTAGTTATGTTGATGTACTGTCTTCTTGTCTCAATAGGAAAAGAAAGGTGGCTGAGAGTGTAAGTGGATTTCAGTCTGTTGAAACAGAAGATGGAAATCCTTTCGCAAGTGAGATAACAAAGGTTGCTATGATTAGACCTGAATCTGCTGATACAAGAAACGATGTACTTGGTTCTCAGAACAGCAACCTGGGATTGAAGGGCCCAGTTTTGGTAAGTACAGTACTTCTTAAATACTGATTTTACATACTGTTGTGCTCAACGAAAGAATTGTGGTTGGTACCATGGTACCATTATATTTTGCACTTATTGTTTCTAAGTATTTGGTTCTGCTCTGTTGACATGATTATACAATTTCCTTTTTGTAACTCTTGGGATTGGTTAGTTCTGCAATGATGTGAATCCTATGCTACCGATTGCGCTTTATGTAATAATTTGTGATTGTTGTGATGAGATCCATAGAGTTTGCATGGACATTGCACATATTGACTTATTTTTCTATTGGAACACGTTAGTTGCTTTTTCTCAAACAGCACAAGTTAGCTGCTTTGACATTACATCATAATATTTTTGGGTGTTTCTCTACCATTGACAACTTGTTTTCTGTACTTTTATCTGATCAGAGGTGCATGGGCAAAAGAAGAATATATCAGCACTCAGGTTCAATGATTACAGCAAAAGGAAACATGGAGCGGATGCTCAAGGAGCATGAAAAGAATATCCAAGATGCAGTGCGCAAAGCACGCCTCAACAAGAGCAGAGAGTTGTGAAGCATGTTGGATGTTGCTGAGGATAAACTGTTGACTGTACTGGCACTGGCATCTCCATGTTTTGACTCATGCTGCTCCGAAACCATATCAAAAAGATTAAGTTACTTTTGCGTCGATTCAATCCTGGAATTTGGGAGATCAACCACCTTAGTTGGATTGGCATGAGTTCCACTGCAGGTTGTGCCCAGCAGCTTTTGAAACATCACCCACTTGTTGTTGTGCTCTCTGCAGCAGCGTCTTTCTTCTTCCCTGAAGCTTCAAAACAGATATCAATGGTAGCCTGGTAGGAGAGGCTGATGGTGTGGTGCTCTCAGCTAGGCTTAGAACCCCTTAAAGCCTTAGATCATTTGCTTGAAAAATTGGCACAGAAAGGCCTTCGACAGCCACTCTTTTGCTGGACAAATCTGACTCTTGTACTAAGAGAAAAAGTAGATTGGAAAAATGAGGTAATGGGCTGACGCTTGTTGTAGATGTTAAATGTGGTGCTTATATGGTGCAAATGATTTCTTGTGAAAGTTCGTTCTTGGCTTGTTCAAATAGACAGAGTTACCTCTATCACCAATCCCCGGCTTCTTTTTTCTTAATATTTGCCACAAATCCTTTCATTTCACTGAAATACTACGAATCGAAACACTGAAATGATGACGAGTCAGTAGAGTTCAGAAAAAAAAGCGCCTACACAAATTACAGAACAAAGCTCTGTAGACTTTTATGGAATGTTCATTTTGTCATCCTAGAGTTCATATATAACTCCAGATCGCATTCCACCAAGAATTATACAGAAACACCAACAAAAAGAAGCAAAAATCTATAGTTCTATACACGAAATCACACATACACCAATCATAGCCACAAGTGTGCTGTTTCACCAGAACAGAAAAAGTTCTGAACTTCAGATTAAATTTATGAATGCTTATTAGCATATCAATTAGGAGTATATCATTAGCATATTAATGACTATCTCAAGGGCAAAATGGCATGGCGTCCTTGTCCCTGTGGCTAGGAATGGAGAAGTGCCGGAGCCTGCCAGCTTCCTCCTTGAGGTACCCCTCGCACAGGAACGCCCTGGTGAAGCTCTCCTCGGCCGTGCCATCCACGCCGTGCACCAGCACGTCCGTCTCCCCGGTCCCCGGGCGCCTCGCCCTCGCCGCCACCCCGGCCGTGTATACCGCTCCGGGCACCGGCGCGTTCACCACGATCACGTCCCACTCCGCCTCGTAGAACGCTGCCGGCAGCCCGCGCGGCGCCAGCGCGCACGGCGACTGCTCCAGGTGCTCCGGCGCGAGAGGTTTCGCCGGGGACGCCGCGGCGCAGTCGGAGGAGTTGCGGAGGGCCGCGAGGGGGCTTTCGTCGGACGGCGTCGTCGTCATGGTGGCTTCTTGCTGGAAGGCGACGGGGTGCGCCTGGAGGTCGATGCCTGCCGGGCGCGCGGCGCGGGCGGAGGCGACGCGGTCGGCGTCCGCGTCGAGGAACAGCGTGCGGCCGCCGTGGTTGAGCGCTGCCCAGAGCGCGCTGTCGGGTCCCAGCCCGAACACCAGGAGGCCGCACGGCGCGCGCCGCCCCAGCACGCGCACGGCCGCCGCGGCCTCGGCCTCCGTCTGCCGCGGGGTTTCGTTCGACGTCGCGTAGTGGACCAGCGCCTCCGCGACGGACGCCGGCACCATGTTGGCGCACTCTTGGTTTTGCTGCTGGTCATCGGCGTGGTGGTCGACGGCGACGGCCACCGCCGGAGTGGTGGCAGCGGTGCCAGTGCCAGCGCCTGCTTTGGCGGCGCCGCGCAACGCAGCGGAGTGGAGGGTGCGGAGGGTGAAGAGGAGGAGGAAGGCGGAGGTGGCGGCGGCAGCGAGCAGGACGACACGGCGCGGGGTGACGTTGTGCTTGAGCTTGGCCTTGGCGGAGATGAGGTGAGTCTTGAGCTTGGCCTTCCGCGCGTGCATGGGGCTCGTCATCCTAGAGTGCTCTGCTGCTTTACTCTGAGTGAGGATGAGGATGTGTGTTTTTAGCCTTTTGGCCTCTCGAGTGCGTGCCAACAGTTGTGCGTTGGGGTGGCAATACTTTGGTTTGGTTTGGACTTCAAGATTCAGAGTAGTTTGGTTTGGTGTGGATGCTTCAAGATTCAGCAAGACGTCATAACATCAGCAGCTGGTGTGGTCTGGGAGGTGGGTGATGAGGACTAGGCAACAAATGTTTGGTGCGGCCCGTGTGGGTTAGATAGATCTTCACCTGGAAATACAAGAAGATCGAGTTAGGTTAGTCACTCGAGCATTTTAAAATGGGAACATATCTAGTGTAAACTAACTCTCCTTGTAATCATGCAAACTTCTAATCCGAGATGATAACCACTAAGAGGTGGGAGGAGTATTTGCAAAAAAGTGTGATTAGAGCGGAGGTTAATTGTAAAATTACCTAACCCTTAGATCAACATCCTATAACCCAGATTACATGTTTGTAGGGTTGCGTGGAGGGTTAGTTTGCACCCGATACGTTGCAACCGACTGAGAGGTAAAGTCACGTAAATGTGACAACTAACCAAGAAGGTTCCATGCGCCATGACAAATTAGATAAATAAAAAAAAAAAAAAAAAAAGCCCAAATCCAGGCGCTTGTTCATGTTGTATGAATTGTTAGGAAATCCAACTTGTGAGTCACTTCGCAATTTTTTTTTTTACCAAGGCGAAAGTGAAAACAATTAACCAAGGCAGTTTTTTGTAACCGACTCAGAGGTAAAGTCACCGTAAATGTGACAATTAACCAAGGAGGTTCCATGCCCACGGCAAATTGGATAAATAAAAAAGGAAAAACAAAAAAGCCCATGCGCTTGTTCATGTTGTATGAATTGTTAGGAAATCCAACTTGTGAGTCACTTCGGCAATATTTTTTTTTACCAAGGCGAGTGAAAACAATTAACCAAGACAGTTTTTGCAACCGACTCAGAGGTAAAGTCGCCGTAAATGTGACAATTAACCAAGGAGGTTCCATACCCGCCATGACAAATTGGATAAATAAAAAAAAAAAAAAAAAAGCCCAGATCTAGGCGCTTGTTTCATGTTGTATGAATTGTTGGGAAATCCACCTCGTGAGTCACTACGATAATATTTCTTTACCAAGGCGAGTGAAAACAATTAACCAAGGCTGTTTTTTTGCAAACCGACTCGAGAGGTAAAGTCACCGTAAATGTGACAATTAACCAAGGAGGTTCCATGCCCGCCATGACAAATTGGATAAAAATCGAAAAGCCTAGATCTAGCCTAATTAGGCCTAGATCTAGGCTTGGCTCGCGCAACCTAGCACACCGCCACGCCGCCACCGGGGGAGCCGTGGCCGTCGTTGTCGTGAGGAGGCTAGATCCGGCCTTCACGCCACCGCCGGCTCGCCCACGTTGCACATGCCACCAATGCCTCGCCCACTCCCCCGATCCAAAGTAGCAAGGTCTAGGAGGAGCCCAGATTCGGCCTCCCGACCATCGGATCTGACCTCCTCGCCCTCGTTGCCTTAGGGAGAGAGGAATGGAAGAGGACATCCGCGCCGGAGGGGAGGAGGGCTGTCGTGCCCTGCCAATGAAGCAAGGGGATTCGCCATACCCGCACCACTGACCGATGTGGCAAGATCCGCCGTGGGTAGACTAGATCCGGCCTCCATCACCTGTGCCCGCTGGAGGAGGAGGAGAGGGTGCACCACGAGCCACTGGCTTGGAGAGGAAAGGTGGTGTCGTAGGGATCTGGATGGGAGAGAGAGTGGAGTGGCAGGCAAGTAAAGCCAGCCGCGCCGCTCGGGTGGACAAGCAGACGACGGCTCGGGTTGGAGGGTCTGGGAGAGAGGAGTGGGAGGAATGAATCCGAAGCCCAAAGGCCATTCTTTTACACTCCATCCAACTATCTAGTTGCGCTTAGGCCTATTGGACCTCGACAATATTAACCAAGGCGGGTGTTATGATAGGCCTGCCTTAGAAAATTGGGACATTTTTGGAGGCACAATCTTTTATAATAACAGCCTCCCTTAATGGAGTTTACAAGGCGATTTCCTGTGTCGCCTCGGTTGATAAAAAGTGACTACCTTGGTTTGAGGCATTAACCGAGGCTGGTTTCACTGCTGTCCGCCTCCGAAAAAAATTCCAAAACACATTGCAAAAGTTTGTGGACAAGCAAGCTCATCAAAACAACCTAAGTCAAGGAGAAGACAATGATGCAAATGGATCTTCTAGTCTTTCGATCCTATAGACCTTGTTTCCCAAATGGAAGAGTACATTGACAGAGAGTATTAAAAGGCGTATGGGAGAGGCCCTCAAGCAGGATCATACTATCGGTGCATTAGATTGAGTATATAGTTAACAATACTATACCAGTGTAGAAGCATCTTTGAAAGAACTTATGCCTCTAATATGAAGTCGTGTGCTAGTAACAACAAACTCAGTATGGTTGTGGGGCACACCTTAGTGTATTAGGTGGTATTCCTATTCCTATAAGAATTGTAGAGGCTCAAAATGTACACCCTTAGTGGCAAGCTCACATTGAAATCAACTATCGCTTGCTGGACAATAATTTGTTCCTTGGCTGGGTTAAAGAAAGAGGGACAATCTGGCCATTGGAAAGAATAGTTGGTTCAAGTCGTCCTTTGGTTCTTGATTTTGCATGTAAAGATAAAGAGTTGTGTCAAAAGAAACTTGATTTTGTATGGACACAACCTGGGTAAGGTCTTGTTCGGTTGCAAATCAAACCAAGGGGATTGAGAAGGGGGGAGGGGGTTAATCCCTAGCAAGTCAAAATCCTCTCTAATCCCTCCTTATCTCCTTCAACCCTATGGAGTGGGGAATAACCGAAAAAGGCCTAAAGATGTGTGTTAAGGCTACCATTAGGTATGAACTCATAGATGAGTAGGAGCTTGTCATGGTTGTGGCACCATCCTATAAGTTGCACGATTGCGGTGCCTTAGCCTACCGATAATCTTCACCTCTGGAGGCGTACTTATGGATATAATATAAGTTTAGATACTCATAGCAAATTATGTACTAAAATCAAAGCAACTTATAATATAGAATGGATAGAGTACATGTATGAAAGCGTGTAAACCTATTGCTGCAATATAATACAGATGGGCAGGCAAAGTTTTCACTAGTATAGTAGTACTAGAGAAAAGGCTTATCATCTGACCAATTCAAAATATGCGCGGGCGTCCAATATTACTGCGATGAATGTTTGGACACTCTAGAGCTATTTTTTAAAAAGAACGGGAGGGGCAGACAAGCCCCTACTGAAATATATGAAAAGCAACCAAGATGATTATAGACAAGGTTCAACAGAAAAAATAAAGAAAGAAACCAAGAAATAAAGAAGAGCTACCTAGGAGACAAAGAAACTAACAAAGAAAATTAACTTGAATACATAGAGAGTTGTAGCCATGTTTCAATAGCGGGGAAATATTTTTTCTTTGCTCTCCATAGGAGTTGGCCAAAGAAACCTCTGAAGCTATCCAGCCCATGCAGACTGCTTGCAAGGGTCCCTCTAAAGATGACATCATTTCGAATTGTCCATATACTCCAGCACATAATAATAATGATTTCCATAAAGAATTTTGCATTTATTTGCCTTTTGAAACTTTCAAACCTCTGAAAAGAGTCCAAAGTGCTGGTAATAGTTAATCCAATGAGTGCCCAACAATCCCTAGCAGTTGGACATTCTAGAAAAAAGGTGATCAACAATTTCTTCAGTATTCAAATTGTAGAGGACACAATAGTAGGACAGAAGGTGTATTCTTTTCCTTCTTAAGATGTTTCGAGTGCTAAGCCAGTGTTGGATGAGGAGCCATAAGAACACCTTATGATTAGGCTGGCAAGAAGATTCCAGATCCTCTTAAAAAGAGGGGTGGCATTGGTGGACCCTGAGAGCTGGCCATAAGCATTTTTTGAAGAAAACTTTGCATTGTCCCAGATGTATGCCCGTTTGTCCAAGCTCTCTCGGAGAGATTGAATTAAAGACTGGACCTAAAGCATTTGGTCAAAAGCTTCAACAGAAAGAGGCAAATTGAACAGCCTAGACAGATTATCTTCAAGAGCAAAGTTCTTGTGAGTAATGGAGCAAAGTTCTTGGCAAAAGAATACAACTAAGGAAAGGTAAGCTTGAGAGGTTGGCCATGCCAGCAATCATTCCAGAATAGACATATACTCCCATCAGAAACCATTCCTTTAAATTTCTCAAGAAGTTTCAAGGGGTCTTATTTTTAGTATGACCCGGGAAATTTGCCATTTGAGTAGTGCTTTTCCCAGACTAGGTGAACCCATGGGATGTCTGATTTGTTGAAAATTTTATGAAGATTTTTCAAGAGCAATGCCTCATTATGGGTTTTTAGATCCAAGACTCCTAGACCACCATCATCTGTACTTCTAGTGACCATTGAACAAGCTGCTTCGGCATTAATCCTGTTGTTCTCATCTAAAGCTCTCCAAAGAGAGTGCTTTCTGAATTTATCCATTTGCTCTCTGATAGAAGAATAGAGCAAAAAGGTGCACATAAAGAATGTTGGAATGGAGGAGAAAATTGAGTTAACCATCTGAAGTTTACCAGCCTGGGTGAGAAAAGGGGATGTACTGATAAGTCTTCTCTCACATTTAGAGACAATAGGGAGAAAATCTTCAAACTCTTGGTTTGGTTAGGCCAAGAGACAGGCCTAGGTATGTGAGAGGGAAGCTTCCAATGGCACAACCAAAAGTTGCAGCGAAATGCTGAGGCATACCCAGGATGGAAAAATAATCCTCCATGAAAAAGTAAATTATATCCCTATGGATTGCTCACCCCCAAAAAAAGTCATGCATCCAAAAGAGATTTGAGTTTCCAAAGGAGCCCTATGCATACTGGATATACTATCCATTCTGACGTCTGTGTACTGAGCTTTTCGATGGCTTGAGCTTGGCCTCCATCCGTAGCAAGCGTCAGAGAATACGTAGTAATCTCCTTTTTTTCTTGAATAAAAATCGTTGAGCAGTATCGATTCTATTACGCCCCTCAAAAAAAAAAAGTACGCGGAACAATTTCCTAGCAATGTATGATAGCTGGGCTTTGTATGTTCCTCCTCGCCCGCCTCGGTATTGCTGCTGTTCGTTGGACGAAACTGGAGTAGGAGTGTAGGATTCGATGCTGCTGTAGCTGTTGCCTTATCGTATATATATAGATCGATGGAGCTCATGCAATAGCATAGTATCGACGAACAGAAATTCAACTGCAGGCATTCCGCCTTGCTCACTCTCCAGTCCATCCCAGGCCACTGCTCGAGCTAAGCACCCATCCTACATAGCATGGATCGTCATCGTCGGGGCCTATTGCCCCTCGTGCTCGTGCTCCTCGCCGCCGTGATGAGGTCATCATCACTAGGGGTGGCAGAAGCTTCCGTCGATACCTAAAAACCGCTCCTAACTTTCACTTGGGGATTCAATTTTAGCCACGGTACCCCATACGAGGCGAACCGTGACATCGTCGTCCGTCAGCTCTCCTTAGGCGCAGCCACCACTGGCCGGGGTTCCTTTAACTACAGCTCCGGCGACCGGCCGGACAAAGTGAATGGCATCGCCATGTGCTACGCCGACAGCCAGTGGGCCGACTGCCAGAAGTGCCTGGACAGGGCACTCAACCACGTGTTCACGGAGTACAAGTACAGTAGCGGGTGTGTTTAGCACCCAAAATTTGGTGCAAAATTTTGGATGGATGTGATATGTATGTCACATCGCATTACATCTGTAAGACGTTTCGTTTGTTAGTGGTAAATATTATCCTACCATGGCGTAATCCAGGCTCAAAAGAATCGCCTCAAGAATGTACATCTAAACTGTGTAATTATTTTAATTTTTTACCTATATTTCATCTACTCCATACACGCCGGCCGACGGATGTGATGGGAAATCTTCTTTTGCATAG
This sequence comes from Hyparrhenia diplandra, assembly GCA_015847255.1. Lineage (NCBI taxonomy): Eukaryota > Viridiplantae > Streptophyta > Magnoliopsida > Poales > Poaceae > Hyparrhenia > Hyparrhenia diplandra. Next base: position 379,078 of record JADLZK010011099.1, read on the forward strand.
TGGAATTTGGGAAGAATTTGGGGTGCTAAACACACCCAGCATCGCGGGATCATGTACAGAGACTGCGTCTTCCGCTACTCCTACGAGGATTTTTACTTCAAGGAGACGGACTCGGGGCATGTGTCCAACGAATGGTCAACTTCGTTCATCTACCCGGTGGCCAGCTGGAACGCGACCCGGTGGACGATGATGACTGGGCTCGTCGCGGATGCCGCAGCCTCGGAGCAGCGGGTGGCGACGGCGAACACGACGTATCAGGACGGCACGGCCACGGGTACGTTGTACGGGCTGGTGCAATCCAGGAAAGACATGTCGCCGGGAGAATGCAAAACTGTCTCAACACGCAGCTGCAATATCTGCTTGGAAATTTCCCAAACAGTGTTAACACGTACGCCAGTGTTAGGGGCTTCAGTTGCTTCATCAAACAAGACATAAACCCGATCCCACTCATGGCGCCGTCCGGTAAGCTTACATTACATGATCTAACTTTTGTATTTGTATATATGATATATTTATATAATTGTATCATCGGAATTTTTCAACGACTGAACTCCAAGCCTGCAATGTATCTATTAGGAGATGCCTTGCCGCCGCCCCCGACATCGCCGACGTCTAGCTCATCATCAAAGGCCCACAAGATGGCTCTGATCATTGGCTTGGCTGCAGCTGCCGGTGTCATCTTGTTCTTGTTCATCTTAGCCACCGCCCTGTTCATCTACCGGAGGCACAAGAGGATCACCATGCTGGTGGCAAACCAAGATTCAAACGAAATGTATGGTGAGTTCAGGTCCTTCGGGAAGGGTGTTGGACCCAAACGATTTGCCTACAACGTTTTAGCGGCTGCCACCGGCAACTTCTCAGATGATCAGAAGCTCGGCGAAGGAGGTTTCGGCTCCGTGTACAGAGGCTTCTTAGAGGAGCTGGGCCTATGTGTCGCTATAAAGAGAGTGTCGAGCAGCTGCAGGCAGAGGAGGAAAGAGTACGCCTCCGAGGTTAAGATCATCAGCCGGCTGAGGCACCGCAATCTTGTGAAGCTCATCGGGTGGTGCCACAACAACGACGAGCTCCTGCTCGTCTACGAGCTGATGACCAACAGGAGCCTCGACATGCACCTTTACAGTGCCGAGAATGTGCTTTCATGGCAGCGCAGGTACGGTCAATCTTCATTCATTCACCTTCTCCTGCATGTAATTTGTGGATTTTGATAAAAAAAATATTGTTTGTGGATCGACAAATTAACATTGACTGTCCTGTTTAATCTTTAGGTATGATATTATCCTTGGGATCGGTTCCGCACTCCTGTACCTACATCAAGACTGCGAGCAAAGCGTACTGCATAGGGACATCAAGCCCAGCAACGTTATGCTCGACGCCTCCTTCAACGCCAAGCTCGGTGACTTCGGGCTCGCGAGGCTCGTGGACGACGCCCGAGGAGAACACACCACGGAGCTTGCTGGAACGATGGGGTACTTGGACCCTGCCTGCATGGACTCAGGCAGGTTCAGCACCCAGTCGGACATGTACAGCTTCGGCGTCGTCCTCCTAGAGGTAGCCTGTGGGCGGCAGCCCGTTGTGGTTCACAAAGGCAGAACATACAACCTGGCGCGACGCGTTCTGGAGGTGTACGGGCGGGGCGAGATCCTCGACGCGGCGGACCGCCGGCTGAACGGCGACTTCGATGAGCGACAGATGGAGTGCGTGCTGGTGGTCGGTCTCTGGTGCACGCAGCACGACCCGACCCTGAGGCCGTCCATCAGGCAGGCCATTAGCGCGCTGCGGTTTGAGGCCCCACTGCCGACGACAATAGTAACCACCGGGCCACCGGCGGTTGGTAGGGTAGGCTCTGTTCCATCGTCTTTCAACCTTGATGAAAGCAGAGTGACTTGTAGAATGAATCTTAGGTCCACCTACTAAGTTGTACTATAGCCAAAACCGAATGGGATCATGAGGAGGGCGCACCATGCTGCTCTGTAAGTCTAGCTGGAAGCTTCCAATGCAAGTCTCCTCTTTGTGCCCATCCAATGCAGCCAACGTCACGAAAGGAATTAGAGAGGAGACCGTGCATCATACACTACAGCACCGGACAAGAGCCGTACAACATGTGCTAAACCAACCCCATATATTGACAATACTACAAACGCATATTATAGGAGCGGCTCAAAAGGCTCTATAGGGACATTTTTTCGAGCCGCCCCTGACTTTCTTTTTAATGTGGTTCTTTTGTCCCTACAGTTTGAGCCCCTACATTTTTCGCGTAAAATCACACGCTACGCGACCGGTGGTTTGAAACCGCAACCTCACGGTCACGTGTGGAGAATCCCCACCACCGCGCTACATATGTCTATGTGTCCATGCTTCATTTCGGATCTCTCCATACATATTATACAAAACCCGAAATAAAAATTGACTATTCGAGGCCCTAAACGGATTCAAAGGATTTGAATAAAAAAGTAGTGAACTATAAAGTTTGATAACTTTTCAAAATCTACAATTTTCATTTAGAGTGTTTCTCCATCCAAGGTTGTTTTGGTAGTTTCTCCATCCAAGGTCATTTGAATAAATTTGAATTTTAAATTTTATAAATCAAACATAATTTTCTTTTAATAGATGATTTCAAATGAAAAGGTAGGCAACTCAAAAGTTCCATAACATTTCAAGATTTATATCTTTTTTTGGTCGCTCCTCCATCCAAAATCATGAACTACTGCTACACAATTGTTAGGGAATCCTTTTCATGAGTGGGTGGTGAGGAGAGAAATTGCTCCAAGTGAGCAGACCACACATCATAGGTGCAGTACATGAAATAGACAAACCATATGTGCATCTAGTGTGTTTTGCCTCTTGGCTTACAAGAGTAGGATACGAAAGTCTCTAGACACCATCGAAGGAACATAGAGCATTCAGCTCGGCCCCTGCACTCCTTGTGTGTTGAAGGCATCTAGGCCCCTAATGGATTTTGGTAATTAATAACAACGTAAGATTATTGTGACTAACGTGTGTTTTGCGTAAAACTAATTGAGTTAGGTCAAAATAATGGTTCGCATGCCCTCTATCGATAGAAATCGTTTCGGTTTTCAAAGGATGGACGACAAGGTTAAGGGCAGTTAGTTCCAATTGTCAACGACGCTGACTAACATCGGATTAGTCGTTAGGATTTTGTTTTTTTTTCCTTTAGCCGCATTACTATTAAGGGGGGTGTGGACGGGTAGCTTGACCTAGGTGAGTCTAATGGGTTTAGTGTGGTGCACACTTATCAAACTTAGCGCTAGGTTGATACAAAATGGTCGTGAAAATGATTGGAGTTGAAGCCGTTCACATAGGATTTGAATTGGAAGTGAATTGAGTTTCTTTCAAGGCGCCGAACGCTGGTTGGAAGGGCGCCGATGCCGACGTCAGCGTTCGACCCTTACCGTCCGCAAGCAAAGATCAAGAGAGCGTCGCGGTCGGACACTAGGGTTTGCTCCATCGGACGTGTCCGGCGCACATCGGATGCTTTGTCCGAGAGCCCGCAGTGGCCATAACGCCGACGCTGCCCGGTGCCCGCAACGGCTATTTCAGGATTTGAAATCTACAACGCTGGCCGGGGGTTGCATCTGGTGTGTCCAGCGCCTTCGATAGAACCTGATTTTGGAGCAACGGTTGCATTTTTGGCCTTGGCTTATAAATACAACCCTACCTCCTCCAAGTTGAGCCTCTTGCCTATTTGTTCAGCTGAAGAAACCATTTGAGTGCAAGGGGGAGAAAGAACCTAGTGAGGTTGTTGAGATTTGAGAATCAAGGCTAAGGACCTCATTAGTGCTAGGGAGTAATAAGTGTGCATCCACTCTTCTCATTAGGCTTGGTTGGGTCAAGTGAGAGTTCGTGCTTGATTCTCTTGGTGATCGCCATCACCTAGACGGCTTGGTGGTGATTCGGTGCTTGAAGATCATCTGGTGGAGCTTGTGGATGACTCAAGCCTTCTTGTGAGCGGTTGTGGGTGATTCACCGCGACGGAGTGTCGAAGAATTAGCCCATAGAGAGCACTTGATCCTTGTGCGGATCAAGGGGGAACAATACCCTTTGCAAGGGTGCTCCAACGAGGACTAGTGGGGAGTGGCGACTCTCCGATACCTCAGGAAAACATCACCACATTCTTCTTCCTCTCTTTTCTTTGAGCATTTACTTTCCGCAATTTAATTCATGTCTTTACATTCTTAGAATTGTCATGCTAGAGTAGGAATTGGAACCTAGGGTGCAAAAATTTGTGCGGTAGTTCATAGAAACACAATTAGGCACAAGTGGGTGAATATGGGCTAGTAGGTTGTTTATTTCGAGAACATTTTAGGTTAGCCCATTCACCCTCCCCTCTTGGGCATCTTGATCCTTTCAAGTAAGAGAGGGAAGAAAAACAGAGAGAAAAGAAAAAGAGCGAGAAGAGTGAGATTAGAGAGAAGATATTGCAATAGATCAAGAGGGATTCGGTCCAAAAGGTTGTCAAGCTTCTCGGATCTACATCATTTGCTGCCTCTAACTGAAGTTCGACCATCATTTGGTGAGGTCTTTCCACTCCCTAAGTAGCAGCCTCAAATCTTATAATTGGTACACAAATTTTGTTGTATCTTGGTGTATGGTTGCCTATAGTGCTATCTAGAGATAAACTTGTTGTAATCCCACAAGCATATAGTGGAAGAAAATTTGACTGGTTTAGTCTTGAGTTTTCCCCCGATTTGGGGGTTTTCCATGTTAAATTTGGTGTTTTGATGTTTATGCGATTGTGGTTACACCTTGTTGCATCATGCAGCTTGGGAGTGACTTGCTACAACTAGTTACACTTGTTGTTTGTTTGTTGTTGACGGTGGATAACATGAACTTTTTACCATAAATAAATAGGACAAAAAGAACTAGAACACTAAAAGATAGGTTGATACTAATGATTTTCACGTGTTTTATTGCATACCTAGTTTCTTTGGATTAATTCAGAAAATAGAAGAAAAGAAAGGAAATAGAGAAATGGGAGAAAAGAACCAAAACAAGATTCTTAGTATAAATTCTAAGGACCTAAAGGACAAAAGAAGACACCTCGCACAAGCCAGCGTCCACATGTCAAGATGTGGAGCCGGCGGCATGTCCCCGCTACGGAACCTTCTTTCAACCGACCTCCGGATCACATCTAAGTTGTCCAATCAAGTCGGGTTTGATCCAAGGGTTGCGGTTCATCCTATGGGGCTATAAGTAAGGACAAACCTCACCCCCGAAACCCTAATTCAGATCGATATTTAGATCATCATCCGAGTTCCAGAGGTCAAGTCATCCGAGCCACAATCCCTAGTTCATCAGAGTAGTTCTAGTTCTAGAGAGATTAACTACATAGTAATAGATTAGAAGGAGATTCAAGCATAGGAAGGCTTGGACTTCAGATTATGTAGATCTAGTTTGGTAACTAGAAGTATAGGTAGATCATGACTAGTTTATTAGTGGCAAAGTAATTTTCATATACCATCACCTTTGTTTAGTGACATTGCTCTTATAGCATTTTTTTTGGCGTCGTTGTTATTTTAGTAATGTCGCTAAGGAGTGTCAATAAGCATTTTTGGAACCATTGCCGAGAAAGGTTTAAAACTTAGGAAGTATTAATACCCTTTATACATATGGAATTAGTTCAAATAACCAATAATCTTCTACTCATAACAGCTTCACCCTTTGTTTTTTATTTTTTACGTATGTTAAGTGTTAATCTTCTAGACAATTTTCTTAGTGACCCATAAAAAAAATTAATCAAGAAACAAAGAGAAAAGCTCAGAAAAATACAAAAAGAAAGTTCAAGATACTCCAAGAGAAGCTTAACATCTAATTTCGAGGCTATGGTTAACAAGAGTTTGCGTGAGTTCTCTCCTCTCGACCACCCGCAACATCCTCACCGGACATAATGTTGATGTTGGAGACAATGTATTTGAGCTCAAGCCTGCACTTATCATTATGGTGCAAGCTAGTCAATTCTATGGGAAGGCACATGAAGATGCAAGTGCCCATTTGCAACACTTTCTAGAAATCTACAACACCTTCACTATCAAGGGAGCAACACGCGCTGCTACTTTGTTTCGCCTTTTTCCCATTTTCATTGCTTGAAAGGCTAAATGGTTCTACGTCAACAAGGAGAAACACACTACATGGGACCGTTGTTCAACTAAATTCCCGGCCAAGTTCTTTTCTACAGTGCAAGACCAATGCTCGCATGGGAAGATTTCAAGCTTTCAACAATAACACGATGAGTCATTCCCCGAGACATGGGAACACTTTCAGACCTTATTGCGCACGTCCTCATCATGGCATGGACGACCGGCTACTTATGAAGACATTCTACCATGGGCTTAGTACTAGCACCCGCGGAGGCAATGTACACCATCGTTGAAGGAGCTTTTCTCGTCGCTACACTTCGAATGCTACTTCACTTGTTCTAAGATGACATCTAATCGAGCTGGAAATTAAGCGCTTTCGTATCACTAACAATTGTGTTAATGTGGTTATTCCAACATAAACCGGTATCGAGCAAAGAGTTAATAATTGGAGGTGATATTTCTTTTGTTTGGCAATGGAATGATCTTGCTTAATGCTACAAATTATTATTTGTGGAAGCCCATGATGGACTTGCTTTATTGTAAGGATTTGTATGAGCCAATTATGAGAGATAAGATTCCGTTTTGTACATCTACCATACCATTTTTTACCATGTTACTATGATAAAGTTGGGTTTTAGTTGTGGTAAAAATTGGAGTCCATGTATGAATAAACGATAGCAGTTAACAAAGCTTTGGTGATAAAGTAGGTGAAGCTAAAGTACCTAGATTGCAGTAGTGTTATTTAACACTTGAACATCTTCCAAGGCCACATAAATCAACCGACAACAACGAAGATTGATAAACCTTGATGATGATGGTGCGTGCACTATTGTTGTTGACCTTTTGAGGCTATGTATGGACGTAAGTGTAGAACACCTCTATTCTGGAACCAAACGGGAGAAACCCAAATGTTTGTACCTGATGTCATAAAGAATGCAGAAGAGTAGTTGAGGATGATCATGGAAAACTTGAGAGTACAACAAACACGTCAGAAACGTTATGTTGATACTAGAAGGAAGGATCCGAAGTTTCAATGTGTGTGGCTATGTGTATCCTCGAAGGTATCACCTATAAGAGGTATTAAGAGGTTCAATGTTGTAGGGAAGTTAGCACCAAGGTACATCAGACCATTAAGAATCTTAGAGAGATGTGGGGAGGTTGCTTATCAGCTGGAATTACCTGCTAGTTTGTCGGGTATGCACAATGTGTTCCATGTTTGTCAATTGAAAAAGTGTCTATGGGTACCGTAAGAGCAAATACCATTGGAGGAACTCATAGTTAAATATGATCTTACCTATGAAGAGTATCCAAGAAAGATCCTAGAGAGAGCGTAAAGACTCACGAGAAGCCGGGTTATTAAAATGTGCAAGGTTCATGGAATGGAATCGGTATTCGAGAGGATGATGCTACTTAAGAAAGAGAAGATGATCGATGAAAGAATATCCGAAGTTGTTCGAAAGTAAGCTCAATCAAATCTCGGGGGAGTAGAATTGTAACACCCTAAAAATTTTGCATTTTTGGAGATTAAATAATTTAAATTTGCATTTTGTGCTCATACAATATAGGAAATAAATATTTTTTATGAAAATAAAATTCATCATAAGGCTAGACACATGCTTGATGCACTCATCCTATCACATATTTAATTTTGTGATGTTTGGATTTGAGTGAAATCAAAATGAATTTCAAAATCAATTGCAAAAGCATTGTGAAAAGGGTTAAAAAAAAGAAAAGGTTATCTTTTCTCCTCCATTATTCTTTCTTCATTTCAGCCCAAAGGCCCAAACCGGCCTATCTTCCCTTGGCCCGCCGCCACTAACAAGTGGGTCCGCGCGCGCTATAGGGGCTTCCCTTTCCCCAAGTCAAGCTCGAGCATGACTCTCGCCGCACCGCCGCCGAACCAAAATCGCGACAGTGGCTCCGATTTCTTCGTGATTTAGCGTTATCTCCACACTCCGGTCTCGGCTATAAGTAGCCCGCCGCCACCCCTGACCTACTTTCTCATCTACTCCGCGTTGTTGCCATCTCTAGAGCACACCAAAGTCGCCGCCGCCCTAGCTCGCTGAGCTCGGGAAACAACACCTCACCGCCGCTCGGCGTTGTGTCGAAGCATCGCCGAGGTTCACATCGCGGTTCCGCAGCCGATGGATTCATTTTCTTACTATTTTTCCGCGCAGATTGTTCATGCCATGTCGCCGTTAGCGAGCTCCGCCGCTATCCGCCGTTCCTCGCCGCTCACCGTCATCCGCCCTTGGCGCTTTCAGCCTATACGCCTAACCTTCGTGAGCGTATTCTGTTAATAGATTCAAACTACGCTTTCATCTATTTACGTTCCGCCACTCCGTTTTCAAATGTTTATAACTTTCTCATTTTGAATCCAAATCGATCCATTCAAGTTACGTTAGGATCAAAGTTAAATTTCCCGGTTGTTAATACTGATTTAATTAACTACTATGCTCTAGTAGTCTTGTTTTATTCATATCTATGCCGATTTAGCTCTAATTCCAGTGAATTTGACATCTATGTGATCGTGTTGATTTGAGAATGGCTTTATAAACTTTTCACTTTATTTCTATAATGGTGGTGCAATGTTCTAATTATAGGTTTGTTTGCTTTGCATGAATGACTCCGGATTTGCGTGTTATTGCGTGATGAATGAGTAGATAGTGAGCAGTTTGTCGGGGACCAGTTTGTTGGTGATCAAGAGTACTTTGAGGACTAGCAAGGCCAGCCACCACCACCTGCTGAAGGCAAGTATAACTTGGGCTTTCCTTGTTGATCTATTCACCCTTTAATAATCATTTCATGTGCATGTGTCTAATTTAATTTGCCTTAAGGATGTCATAGTCTTGTTACCTTGTTCCTTGTTACCTTTGGGGTTACTTGCATTGGGTAGTTCCACTAGTGCTCAACTTAATGATAAATGAACCCAATGATGAACCTTAATATTATGAGAATGGTAATGATGAACCGTGACAATGGAACCACAGGGCGAGAAAGCTCTTTGATGCTCTTGGCCCTCCTTAAGGACCGATCCGTTGACAAAAGCTAGGAAAACCATACACCTGGGAGGGTCATATGGCTCTGACTGTATTGATTAGGAAGACCTTGTCTAACATGTTTGCGCTTACCCTTATGGCGCAAAAGGGGTGTGTCGTATGGGTATAGTGCGGCTTCTATCCCTATGTGTATAGGCTACGTGTCATTGTGCCATTTGGGAAGGAGGGTCCTATATCTGGCTCCATAGAAACCTTTAGCGGCTTCCGATTTGTTAGATTAACTTTCAAAAGGCTATGTATGATTTTCAGTGTTTAGGCCTAATGAACCTACTCATTTGGAAGTCATAACTCACGTTGAAAGTGTATGGCCTCTGCAGAGTGTAAAACTATTATAATGTACCGTGCTCATAGTCATGAGCGGCCCTTAAAACTCACGGGATAAATGAAACATGATGAGAACGATGATTAAATGGTGATAATGATGTTGAGTTGTGAATGGTGATACTTGAATAATGGTGATCTTAATTAATGTTGGGGAATAATTGGTGCTTAAGCAAAACTTAGAATTATTAGAATGATTAAAACTATGACTTACTAAAAGCTCACCGTAGTATAACCAGTGTCAGCCTTTGAGCCTCATCCACCCATGTTATCTTGTTGAGTATGACATGTACTTACACTTATCTCTATTGCATACTTGGATAATATCCCGGAAGGGTACAAATGGCTATGGGTATAAGGCTTATGAAGATGACTACTGGGTTTTGTGTCAACCAGTCGATCATCCCTATGGATCTAGAGGCCATGGAGTTTACTTAGTTCTTTTGTATTGATTAAACATTTGTGGTTATTTATGTTTGAGATACTATTCATGATGTAATAAGGCACTCAGTTTGATACTATCCATTATACTTGTCCCTATATGTGTGTGATTGTTTCCCGGGCACACATATAGTTTATATTCAATTTGTTCTATAAATTGGGTATGACACTAGCGAGTACCACTATGATGGTTCGAAATTACCTCAGCCAGACAGGTGGGATCTAATACAATGCAATCCCAAGGACATTTATGCTTGTGTCTGTATACTTCCATACGACTTATGTTTTTATAGAGATATATGTATACAACTTCATATAGCTTTATAAATTTCAGTGTGCTTGTGCTTACGAACGTACATTAGCAGTGTAGAATTCCTATATAAATAGCTAAATTGAAACAAAAAATTGGATTAAAAAAGAAACCATAATAAAAGGAAAAGGAAATAAAAAAAAAAAAAAAAAGTTTAGCACTGGTTGGACACTCTAGCCGAGATTAAAAGTGTCTCTCTAGGAGCAATGCCTGGATACCTCTTCAGTCCTGGTTGGTAACATCATCCGGGACTAATGGTCCACTTTTAATCCCATGTGAGGGAACCGGGCCTAAAGGCCCTTTGGTCCCAGATGACCAATCCCGGTTGGAAAACCGACTAAAGAGGATTTCCCAACCAAGATTATAACTCATTCATGTACTAGTGCCTCCATGAAAAGATAAATTATATCCCTATGAATTTCACAGCCGAAAAGAAGTCATGTATCTCAAAGAGATTTGAGTTTCCAAAGGAGCCCTAAGTACTGGATATTCTATCCATTCCGACATCTGTGTACTGAGCTTTCGATGGCTTGTAGCAAGCGTCAGACAAGAAGAATATCTTCCCTTTTTTTTTAGAAATACTATCGTTCGGTAGTTTGTTAGAGTGTATTAATCCTTTAGATTGCACCATTGGACACTTGTAAAAAAACGTCCGGGGAACAATTCCCAGCAATATATGATAGCTGGGCTTTGGATCCTCCTCCTCGCCATCCTCGTTCCTGCCGCTATATTTGGACGGAACTGGAGTTGGACTCGGTCTGCTATTATAATTCAGTGCTCATGCAGTATGTAGCGGCCGGTATCAACGAACAGATCGAAGTAGAACTGCTGCAGGCATTCCCCCTGACCGCCTCACTCACTCCCAGTCCCAGTGCCCACGCCCCCACACACCACTGAGCACCGTATCTAACATGGATCCTCACCGTTGGCTCCATTTCCCACTTGCGCTCTTGCTCCTCGCCGCCGTGAGGTCATCATCACTAGGGGCGGCGGAAGCTTTCGCCCGTACCTACACACCGCTCCTAACTCTCACCTGGGGATCGAATTTCAGCCGCGGCAGCGCGTACGAGGCGAACCGTGACACCGTTGTCCGTCGTCTCGCCTTAGGCGCCACCTCTGACGGAGGTTTCTTCAACTGCAGCTCCGGCGATGCGCCCAACAACAACGTCTATGGCGTCGCCGTGTGCTACGCCGACAGCCAGCGGGCCGACTGCTAGCAGTGCGTGGGCAGGCCGCTCTCCTACGTGTTCACGGAGTACACGGACAGAAGCAACGCGGCGATCATGTACAGACACTGCATCCTCCAGTACTCCAGCGAGTCTTTCATCTCCAAGGACACGGGTGGGGGCGTGTGGTCAACGTGTGGTCAACTTCGTTCGTCGACGACTCGGCCAGCTGGAACAAGACCAGGTGGACGATGATGACCGGACTCGTCGCGGAGGGCCCCAGTCTCGCCACTGCGGCTGGCGACGGCGAACGTGACGTATAAGGAAAAGGACGGCACAGGTACGGTGTACGGGCTCGTGCAGTGCAGGAGAGACATGTCGTCGGGAGAATGCGAAAAATGTCTCAACTCGGAGCTTCAATATCTGCTTGCATATTCACCAAACAACAGCGTCAACACGTACTTCAGTGCCATGGGCTTCAGCTGCCTTATTACGCAGGCTATAAACCCGGTCGCCCTCGTGGTGCCGTCCGGTAAGCTTATCTGATCTCTTATTTCTCATGATTGTACTCATTTAAGTTTGTGTCGTATGGGAATTTTTAAAACGGCTGAACTGAGGTCTGCGGTACCGTATTCTACTAGGAGCTTCCCCGCCACGCCTAGCTCATCCAAATCCCAGAAAATGGTTCTGATCATCTTGGCTACAGCTGCCCGAGTCAGCTTGTTCTTGTTCATCCTAGCCACCGCCTTGTTCATCTACCAGAGGCAGAAGAGGATCTCCACAGCGGCAAAACCGAGAGTCAAGTGAGGACGGGGAAGGCGAGTTTGGGTCCTTCAGCATGGGAACTGGAGCCAAACGATTTGCCTACGATGTTTTAGCCGCTGCCACCGGCAACTTCGCAGATGATCGGAAGCTCGGGGAAGGCGGCTTTGGTTCCGTGTACAGAGGCTTCTTGGAGGAGCTGAGACTACCTGTCGCCATAAAGAGAATGTCGAGCAGCTCCAGACCGGGGAGGAAACAGTACGCCACCGAGGTGACGATCATCAGCCGGCTGAGCCACCGCAACCTTGTGAAGCTCATCGGGTGGTGCCACAGCCACGATGAGCTCCTGCTCGTCTACGAGCTGATGACCAACAGGAGCCTCGACATGCACCTTTACGGTGCAGATAACGTGCTTTCATGGCAGCGCCGGTAAGGTCAATCTTCATTCATTCATCCTCTCGATCCAGCATGTAATTTTTGTGTGGGATCGACAAAATAACACTGTTTTAGCTGTATGTTAAATTATTTGTAGGTATGATATAATCCTCGGGATCAGCTCCGCACTCCTGTACCTACACGAAGAATACGAGCAAGGTGTACTGCATAGGGACATCAAGCCCAGCAATGTTATGCTGGACGCTTCGTTTTGCGCCAAGCTCGGCGATTTCGGGCTGGCGAGGCTGGTCGACCACGCTCATGGATCGCACACCACGGAGCTAGCCGGAACGATGGGGTACATGGACCCTGCCTGCATGGACACAGGCAGGTTCAGCACCCAGTCGGACATGTATAGCTTCGGCGTCCTCCTCCCCAGTCACAGGGAACGCGGTACACAGTCGTGATCCGCGTATCGGGAACTTTCGTTCGGATCGGAACGGAACGACGTGGTACATGAGACGGAACGATGCCGGGGCGTGTTCCCCGCAGGTCAGGGGACGACGATTGGGTGAGAAAGGTGGCGGCGGCGTGGTGGCGTTTGGGCTTGCGGCCTCTCGTTGTCGCCCTAGGCCAGTTAATATGGGACATGTGTATTATGGATGGTAAATGGAAGATCAAGGTATTATGAGACAAATGGGTCTTAAGTTAAGTGGGTCATATTTGAGATTTTAGGAGTTTGACTACATCAATTGATTCTTGAGTTAATTTTATATTCGAATAAACATATGTACACAACGAATTACATGATTATTATAACTGTATAGTTCACTTAAGAACGAGGATTGTACCAAGCTATCGCACCAAAAAATAGTTGGTTCACGTTCCAGGTTTTCGAACCATCATTCCGAAGAAGTATACCCATATGAACCTAACTTTAAATTAACGTTCCATGTCCCATGTACCACGTTCTCGCACCTATGTACCGGGAACTTTTGTGACTGGGCCTCCTCCTCGAGGTAGCCTGCGGGCGGCAGCCCATGGTGGTTCATCTGGGCGAAACCACCCACCTGGCGCGACGGGTTCTGGCGGTGTACGAGCGAGGCGCAATCCTCGACGCGGCAGACTACCGGCTGAGTGGCAAGTTTGACGCGCGCCAGATGGAGTGTGTGCTGGTGGTCGGGCTCTGGTGCACCTAACACGACCCGGCCCTAAGGCCGTCCATCAGGCAGGCTGTTAACGCGCTGCGCTTTGAGGCTACACTACCGACAATAGTAATCAACCAGGCACCAACGGTTGGCCGGTTAGGCTCTGTTCCGTCGTCTTTAGTTCTTGACGAAGGCAGAGTGACCAGTGGAATGAATCTCAGGTCAACCTACTAAAGTCTGGTTTGGTCTTTTTTATCTTTTTTGGCTTCTTCTTCTCAGCTCTACTGGTGAAGTTTAATAGTTCTTAGGTAAACGTTTGATGCATGCTAGATGAGTCTAAAGTATCCATAATGCCTGTTTTCTTTCTCCCCCTTTGTTTCTATACTTTCCTTAATTTCTCTCTCGTCCGCTCCTCTTCTCTGCTCTTTTCCATGACTGCTTTTCTTTGATCCTCCGATATGCATGGCGCAACACTAGCAGCCACCCGCTTACCGTCCTCCCTTCCGCGGTAGCAAGCCCTACCGGTGTTTGATAATTGGCAACAGGTCACCAGGTTATTCGGGACACTAATTGGAGGGCTTTGGCGAACTCAACAGTAAGGGCGTCCGCAATGGTAATAGCCAGTGCTAGCTATGTAGTCAGTTGATGTGGAAGTGAGAGACAACAACAAAGATTATTTTATATTATTGGACCCACATGCTCTCCTCACATGTTATTGGGCTACGTGAAATAGTCTAGCTATTTGCATATAGCTAGTGACTACTCTCTCTCCTACTTTTTCCTTGTCACTCACATATAGATAGCCAAATAGCTAACCATTGCGGACGGCCTAATCGTGAAGACCAGTAATTCCCTAGTCCAGTTAGTTGTGATGCCTTTGAGTTGGGCTATTGTATATGATGTGTATACAACGGGTGCCTCTGCCTCTTTTTCAGGCACATTGATCTTATGATCTAGTTCGAGTAGGATACAATAGAAAAGTTCTAGTTCTATTATAGAAGCTAACTTTCCTAGAAGCTGACTAGGTCTGTCCTTTCAGCTTGGAGTACATGCCACCTTATCTCTATCATCAAGCAAACCGTAGGTCGGCGAGGGACCATCCGGTTTTAGTCGGCCCTATGCGGAACCTATAGGATTCTGGTTCGTCAAGCCCCCGTCGACCTCTTCATGGTTGAACTCTTGAAGTCATCTTAAATCTCTAGGTATCGGCCAATTAGAATCAACCAGCATCCAAGTACCTTATAAGAGAAGCCATGAAGTGCTCTCAAAGCTTTCGATATCCGTCAGCTATTTTTTTTTTTATCGTAACACTCGGCTCTATGGCCTTGTATTAACCGAGAGATACTCAGCAATATCGCGAGTACAAATGTTTGATACGGTGAAGCGTATATGCTTAGCCCCTAGAGTCTCTTGTTGTTTAGTATACTTGCTCTTTCTAATAAAACAAATAAAGCATAAAATAAAAAAATAAATTAAACATCTCAAAATGTTCCCAAACTTTTTACACAAGTAGGTCACATCATAAAATAGCACCACATAAATTTTCATGATTTTTAAATAAATAATTTTAAAAAAAAAAAATCATGAAAGATGCATTTTTAATTAATGATTGTATTTTTAAAACATGCAAGAACTATTCAAAACCAAAGTTTCAATTTTTTTCATGAATATACATCATCATAGGAAGGCCACACAAAAGTTTTGAATCGTTGGAGCACTATTTGAATTTATATGAAATTCACAAAGAAAATTGAATAAACATTTCAGTAAAAAGAAAAGAGCCATCGGGCTCAAAGCCGCTCGGCCAAAGAGCGCAGAACCGGGCCGGCCCACTTCCCCCTCCCCCTATCCCCTCCAAACCGACAGGCCCAGGGCCCGTGGGTCAGCCCCCGCTGACCACGTCGGTCGCCGGCTTGACCGGCCGATTCCTCGCCGGGCGGTGAGGTCCCCGGCCACGGACTTGCTCCCAACCGCTTCCCTCTTCTCCCCGCACCTCCCGACCTCCACTTCCCCACTCCTCAAGACAGTGAGAAGCGCGCCGGCGGCCATGGCGGCGCAGCGGCACGACGGACGACGGAGGGCGCTACGGGCTTTCCCCACGACGGAGATGCTACCCATCACTCCAAAGACCACTAGGCGACTCAAATCCCTACTTAATCCGCACCCGAACCGGCCCCAACCCGTGTGTGGCCTCGCTGGCGGCAAAGAGCCGAGCCGGCTCGGCGGTGGCGGCATTCCGGCGGCTACGCTGAAAAGGGCAAACCAAAAGCACGAGCATGACATTGAGCTCACCACGGTTGCGTGTGCTCACAATCGGTTTGAGCTGGGATAGGGTGGAGCCGGGTACGACAAATGCAATCGCAGCCGCTGGCGGCGCGGACCGGCGGCTCCCGTGGTGGAAGGCACGAAACTACCGAGCCGATTAGCACAAGGAGAACCAGCGGACCTAGAACCGAAGAAAACACGGCGAACGGTTCACCGGAATGGGCGTAGCACGGGCGGCGGGATCCGGGCGGGCGCTGGTCGCGGAGAGAAGACGGCTCACGCCGGCGATTCCGACATCGAGGTAAGGCTTGAGCGGGCTCTATGGGTGCGCAAGGAAGAAGACGGAGCTTCGACCGAGATGGAGAGGATGGAGACGGTCGTGACGGCGGCCAGCCTTGGGCGGAGCCGGGAGGTCGTGGCGGTGGCGGGAAGAAGAAAGAAGAAGACGACCAGGCTCTAGGGGGATAAGGATGAGCCGGTCCTCAAAGAACAGGCTGGTGGTCGTCGCGAGCGAACGGCGAGAATCGCGGCGACGGCGGTGCTCCCAACGGATCGACATCGTAGCAAGCAAGGAGGCAAGCGGGGATAAAGATGACGGCGAAATTACAAAATGCCCCTGTCTAGAATTTGCCAAAATTCTCTCAAAATTTGAACTAATCTCGAAAATCTCCAAGAACGAGAATTTCTCAACTATTCAAGATCTACACTTTTCATAAAAGGAACATTTTCAAAATCGGCCTCAAAAATTGACTTTTCGAAATGGGGTCAAAAAGGGATAAATTTGAATTCAAAATTACTTTAAAATTTATATAAAACTTAAAAAACTTTGTACATCTCTTTTGTACAACAAAACAAGATCTACAAAATAGCTTTTGAAAGTTTTGCCAAATTTTGCTTAGATTTTGAACAATCGAAAGGGGGGGTAAAAAGGGTTTTCGAAATTCAAATCAAAGTAGAATTTGATCAAATTTCAAACCATCAATTAATATATAAAATAAATCATCCAACCACATACTTAGGATAAAAAACATGTGATCAACATAAAATCACTCTAACCCCTAAGCACAAACAATTTCTAAATAAATAAACTTATTTTAATTAATGCATTGAAAGGTTATCCAATAATGCATGCTTTGTGAAACAAATGATGCCATTATCAAAATTTTAATTGCTCATCAACATCTAGGATGTTACATAGAACATCAGTTTTAGCCTTATTGTCGTGTACTCTGTAGTAGTCATACTTATGTTATTGAAACTGCACACGCTTTGTTGAAATTGTAGTTACTTTTTCTTTTGTTATTGAAAATACCCCCGTCGCATGTCTCATGCGACGAGGCGGCGCCGTGGCTGGGACAGAGGAGGAGGCGCACACAATGATGGGTGGCACCGAGCGCCGGCGCTGGCGGAGGAGGGTTACGGACAACGGCAGAGGCGGTGTCGCGACCGCCACCGAGAGTCTTCTTATTCCCATGACGATACAATTCCATATTTTAGGCAGATCTACAATATATCTTCGTGCTGGTATATTTGTGTGATTTGAGTGATTTGATTTCTTTTGTTGTCCTATGGTCTCCATGTTTTCTAAGGTCTTCAATACATACACTCCTTGTATATTTGAGGTAGTTAACCCTTTGATCTTCATCATAGCCTTTTCATATTACATATATTCAGCGTGGTCTATCCTAAATCTACCTTTTGTATTTTTAAGACTAAGAACTTTATACTTCCTCTGTCCCAAAAGCTGATCTTTTTAGATTTGGACACTAGTACCAAGGAGATAAAAAAAGAAACCTACATCACCCTACTGACTGCCTAGTGACTACGACGTGCTCCATTTAATTATCTATTAGGTGAGGTGTTCCTTGTCTTTGGATTTAGTGGATGACGGGTCACTCTGGTCAAGAATGATTCCTATAAAGACAACAACCAAGTAGGATGACAAGTATTTTTGGGGGACAGAGGGGCAAACCTTGTTAACCTAGTAGTTATGCTTTGTCACTTAACTATCGATGACCCTCGTTTCTTGCTAGTATCATTATTGATACACATTAATATGCAGCAAATTATGTATGCAAATTTTATATCCTATATTTTTTTTTTTTGTATATGTAATTTGACTATATGTTAATCAAAATTAGTAAAAAAATGACCCCGAGGGTCCACGAGAGACCGATTCTCTCCAGTCCAGTTCAGTTGGCCAGTTCGACACGAAACACACGGCAAAATCGGAACAGAAAAGCCTTGGAAGTGCCGAGGCGGAAGCAGAACAATCTGAGAAGGGGAGAAGATTCGGATGGGGGCCAAAAAGCAGGGCGGCGGCGGCGGCGGAGACCAGAAGGGCCTCCTGTGGAGGCTGCCGAAGGCCACCTCTAAGGAGCTTGGCAAGATAGGGCCAGCCCTCGGAATCGGCATCGGCTGCGGCGCCGGCGCCGGCGTCGGATTCTTCGGCGGTAAAAACCCCAGCCTTCCCGTCTCTTCTTGTAATGGTAGCAGTTCTTTGGTTTCTGGCCAGTTCTTGTCTAGAGGAACCGTCCGCATTGCTCTCTTCTCTTCGCGCCCCGATTGATTTGGTCGATTAGGGTACCCTAAATCAGATTGAGGTTCCATAGATTGGTGTGTACGGCACTCTATTTATCATCCCTTTTGTTGGTTGCCTGGCCGGGTTTTGTTATTCTATAATCTGTCTTCTTAGTGATTTCTTGTTAGGGCTATGTTGTTTTGCCCATAGACCAAAATCGCTCTGGTTACCAATACCATTTACCAGGTCCGGGGGTTTAGTGAGGATATGGTTTCCCCAAGTTGCAGTTGTTCAAACAGATTTGTTTCCTCTGAACCTGCAGATTGGTTTTGAGGATTTCCTGATCTGGCGATGCTTAATTTATTCAGGAGATTTTATCCTTTTCAGAATCAGTAGTGATTCTATTTTTTTTTCTTTATATGATTTATTAGTAGATTGATTACTATCAGGATAGCAGGAGTTGGCCTTTTTCATGTAATATAGGTTTACTCGAGGATTTACAGTTACAGATTGTTGCGATTGGTGCATGATCACAGTCCTAAATAAGGATTCTTATCAGGAGATATTTCACTTTTTTTTTTTGGTAACATTCACTAGTTCAGTTAAAACGTCTAATCCTAAGGTTGGGAACTTAGCATTATTCCTAACAATTTGTGTTTTTGCTTAGTGTTGGCTCCAAGGCATTGTTCTGAAAAACTTGGGCACTATTCACCAGTCAGATGTTGCCATGTTGGTTAATTGGATTATTGGATGAACCTTTGGACTTGTGGTGGGCAAATAGGATTGGTTCAGAATGGACTTTCTTCAACTTAAATTGGATGGGATTGGAATTGGACTTCACATTTGGAATGGCTTTCGTTTCGCTACTTTTTGTTTTTTATTTGTACTCCAATCTATTATCACCTCTAATCGATTAGGACCTAGGCACAAAAATAGGTTAAGAAATAATCACTCTGATGTTAGGGGATTTGAATCCAGTTCTATATTTTAGGGGATAAAAGACCTATGGGAGGGGCTGAGGGAGTGAGTGTATTGACCTATCCTATGGTGTAAGCCAGACATAGGAAAGCCCCACATGGCACCAGGTGAGTGTACATCTAAATATCTAGAAGACTGAAGGACACAATGACTTTGTTATAGATGAACTTTGGGGTGCTGAAATGCTCTCACTCACAGGGTGAAATTCTGAATGATAAAATATGGTACGGAGAATCGTGAGCTCCAGACTCAAGAGAAATGATTTTTACTTATCAACTAGTTCTTGTTGCTCGCACCTAACATCAGAGCATATATATCCATTTTTTTCAAAACTTAATATGTTTCTAGATTGGTGAAACTAGGAGTTTTGGAGATTTAGTGGTTATGTGCCTTTGTTATTATTTTACATTAAATATAGAAAAGATGTTTGAAGTAATTTGTTTTTCATCATGAATGTTATATGTCTGCACACTTATATTTTTCCCATCATTACTTTAGGTGCAGGATTAGGCTATGGATTTCCTGGACTCACATTAGGCTTTGGAGTTGAGCTGGATGTGGTGTAGGAATTGGCTTTGGTTATGGGTTGGGCAAAGGAATTGCATACGATGAAAACAAAAGATACTCCAATGTTGGCAAAATGTTCCAGGAAGCTCCACATCTGCCTACGTAAGTTTAAAGTGGAAACAAGAAAAGAATTTGGCAAAATTGTTTTCACAGATGTTTTGATTCATGGTGTTTCCTGATCCTTATTCATTGTAGGTAGCTTTTTCTACATATGGCATGGTTCTAAGTCTGCAATAATTATTTTTTTACCTGATTTATTTATGTGGTGGCTTGTTTCAATGTTTCCCCATCAACACAAATCTTACTGCATTAATAAAATCCTTTTTAGTCTTTAATGTTTTGTTATGTTGATTAGTGTTAAGACCTTGTAATAATACACACAGATCATGTGCCATAGTGCCAGTATTTCATTTCAGCTCTATATGGTCTGCTCACTACCAAAAAAGAAAAAGGAAAAACCTCCAGTTTAATTTGAAATTAATGTTGTGTGGTCAGAAACTCAAATCATCATGTGCTGTCAATACATTTTATTTCAAATATATTATGGTGTCATGAAGCATGATAAGCTGAACTGCTCTTTTTTCCTTCTGAATATGGATGTCTAGATGGAAATTGCAAACATTTTTGATGGCACATGGAATTGCAAACTTTCTTAAAATGGTAGAGGGAAAAGTTTTCCTTGTTTGCCATTAAATGTTTGCAGTTGCCATAATAAAAGTTTGCAATTCCATATGTGCTATTACCAAAGTTGAGTTGACACAGTGCCCACTGTTCTGAACTTTTTGCGTTCCAAGGCATTCCATCCATATTTGCCTCCAACGATGGCAAACAGGAGAAGGAAATGACCATTTTGCCTTCAAGTCAGTTGGAGTTTAATTTTTTCCCTCGTTTCCTCCTGTGCCACTCAAGCAGTTGGAATGAGCACAACATGGAATTGAATCGCCAAAACCGAAACTGAAGATTGCTCTGCACTTTTTCTGTTCTTGGCTGGCATTTAACAGCCACAATAGCAATCAAGATTTAACAGGGACATCTGCACTTTTCTGTTCAATTCTGTCAATGACATGGCCATCATAAAGTTTATTCCCATCCTAATCCATGACATGGAACACTGCAGAAAGGCAAAGCAAAGCCACACACCCCACCACAGATCACACATCAGGATTGGAGAAAGAAAAAAAGTAGGATAGAAAGATCGCAACCCAAGCAAAAGCCAGCCTTTGCATCACCCCAGAAAGGCACCATCTTTCTCTCATCTATCTTCTTAAACTTTCCAAACACAGCAGGGAAGGAGGCAGCTGCATGGCACTCACCATCCATGAACCATCCTCCGTCGAAAGAAATGTAGGCCCAATTGATGGTGAGCTTCCGATCAGTCAGCATCTGAAGCCCCCTCCAGCAAGGTTCCATACTTGTTGGCACTGTCCACCTACAGCCAGAAATCGGGCAACCTCGCTCACTGGTCCTGCATGCGCAACGACACCATCGTGTCTGCCTGCTATGCTTTCGGGCCTGGTGTGCAGACTGCAGAGAGAGGGGAGAGTTGTGGAGCGGACGCGGATAGGGTTCAAAATGAGGGGGCCGTTCAAGCGGGGGTATTTTGGACATTTTAACTGGCTGGCCCCACATATCAGGGCTGCCAAACCGTGAAAACCCAATGGAACATGGACGATAGATATGGCGTGGAGAGCAAAAAAAGTTTGGACCAGTGGCACCTGTGTCCGCTCAACTTTTTTAATGGCACATATGGAATAGCAAACTTTTATAATGGCCCACAGGAAAAGACTTAAATTTAACAATGAGCATTTTGAAAGCACATATAAGCTACCTGGATTGAAATGATTTCTCAGCTCAAGCAGTCTCGGGCATATTGCCATAACGGAACTCAGCCGGCTGGTAACACAATATATCAGCACTATCACTCCTTGCTCATCTGATTCTCCTTATTCCTGCAATCCTGCATGTCTTCTCCTGCAGCTGCTTCTAGGCAGCCTTTCGTTCTTGCACAAGAGGACAGAAATGGTTCGCCTTCATGGCTAGGCCAAAAATTTAGGAACTTGTGCTGCTTCAGAGTAACTGCTTATCCTGAGATGTCTTTGCCAAGAACTCGTGCTGTGGTGGGCATATGCAGTTGCTGTACATAACACATGCCTTCACAGGTCACCTGCCTATCCCTATAAATTGCAAGATCAAGCAAAAGTGCCGAAGATATAACTGACACCTGTAATTTAGTAGGGTTAGTATGGATTTATATTGCAATAACCTCGTAAGAAATTCTTCTTGACTAATCCACATTCTGGTGTCATGGTAATATTATATTGTTCTGTGTCTTGAAGAAACACTACTGTACTATCAGCATTCTCTTTCAAAATTTCGAACAGACAAGCGCACTCAATTAGATGTTGTCTTCACTGAGAAGATGGATGGTTCTAATTATCTGATTAGAAGAAATACTGTAGTCAGTAGCCATAAATATTAAAATAGCATGAGATTTATTTGGTCTCCCAGCTTATTACCTTTTCCAGGATTTGTCAAGTCTTGGACAAAACTTCAGTTTGCTAATAAAAGAACATTCTTATTGTTGTGTGATGTTGCTCATTGTTTCTCACTCTTCTCTTTTCCAGGGACGCTGTTGTTGGTTTATTTGACGAGCTGGTTATAAACACGAAGAAGTTTGTGACAGCAACATCAAAAGGAATTGAAAAATGGCGTTGAGCTGCACTGCCGCATTGTCTGTCATCTCTATTAGTCGTCTTGAACTGTGTCAGTGGAGATTGCAAGTAGCAGTTATCTTGAACAGGCAGTAAGATGTAATGTTAGAATGCAGCCTGTTGCATCTCATGAATTTCTATTGCTCATCAGCTAGTGGCTTTGTATTTAAGTAGGATCCTGAGACAATACATATGATTTCTGGTCGATGCTTATTAGTTAAATATAATGCACTGTATTGAGGGTTGCTCATCACTTCTGTTAAATTGTAGGAAAATTGATCCGATGAGCTTCAGATGAATTCTGTTTCGTGCTTGTGTGTGTGTTCTTAACACTAAAGGTATCAGTGGCCTGCAATTGTTGTCCTGGCTGGCTCGCTCTCTCCCTCTGGTTCGTTACCCTGGGTCTCTATCTATCCTGTTTGGACCTATCTATCCTGTTTGGACCATTTGGCCCCAACTGACAAACAAGTTCACAAGAGGCCCTCAAGCTGCCACATCAGAATCCTCTAAAGTTGCCACATCAGCAACCTCTACAGTTGCCACATCAACACCCTCATCTGCCAAGTAAGCACAGCCTGCCCAATCCCATCCAAGCAACAGATAGCCCTCATGGGCACCCAGCCAATGGCAGCTCCCATGGCCAAATCTCTGCTGGTCCCACAGCATCCTCCGATCCTCATTTTCATCCATTTAAACTAGCTCACCTTTTCCTCCACAAGCACCCATCAGCCATCCCCCTCCTGCAAATCTTTCTCTGAATTGTGGGTCTCCGGCAATGGCGGCGCTCGCTCCATCCAAGATTCTGGGCACCCAGCTCAACTTCGCCGGCTCCTCCCGCTACGCCACCGCAGCGCCCACCGCCGGGGCTCAGAAGATTGTCTCCTCCTTCTTGAACTTCAACAAGAAGCCCGCCCCGAAGGCGAAGCCCGTTCCTGTATCGTCATCTTCTCCAGACATCAGCGACGAGCTCGCCAAGTGGTATGGTGAGTAGACCTGGCTCCAACCGCCTCAGAAGCTTCTTCTGTAGTAATCGTCTATTGTTTTGTGATTGAGATATAAAACTTTGCTCACGAAAATTTGCTGAAGCTTCTTGTATAGTAATGGTGTCTTGTTCTATGTCCCATTAGGTCCTGACAGGAGGATCTTCCTGCCGGATGGTCTCTTGGACCGCTCGGAGGTGCCAGAGTACCTCACCGGAGAGGTCCCCGGAGAGTAAGTCACAAGACTCCAGCTTCGCCCCCCATAAGGGTTTTTGTTTGTTTCAGAAAATAAGGTTAGCAGTACAAATTTTCGTTTTAAAACAATAGTAGCAATTTCATGGACCAGAAGATAAGAAGTTTTTTTCTCAAAAAATGTATTTTGTGGTCAAAATCAGATTTTGCCGCAAAATGGTGCAACATTGCTGTTTGTACAATTCGTTCTGAAAGCACACACGTCTCTCAGCCTCTCAACTAGAATTTGAAATAATACTTGTTACACTTTTAAACAACAATCTTCAGCAATTAAGGCCGTCCTTTCCTCTACTATTCTTGATTGAAATGAAATGCTACAGAAAATCGATGTTACTGTATCTGAACTGAACTTTTTTGCTCTTCCAACTTACAGCTATGGCTACGACCCTTTTGGCCTGGGCAAGAAACCAGAGGACTTCGCCAAGTGAGTCTCAGATCACTATCCCAAACCTATAATTTCACAGCCTGACCATTGATATTCTGATCTCCTACAATACAAGCAGTGAATTGGATTATAGTCTCAACTATTCAGCAAAACCTTATCCTACCATCAACGCCGTGCAGATACCAGGCCTACGAGCTGATCCATGCCAGATGGGCCATGCTCGGTGCCGCTGGCGCTGTCATCCCAGAGGCCTGCAACAAGTTCGGCGCTAACTGCGGTCCTGAGGCCGTCTGGTTCAAGGTCCTGATCACCACCTCTCAGAATCATCATACTACTTCAGTAGCATTATTTTTTCTTTCTCAGATATATACCGCAGAATTCACGCCATTGCATTTATTTAAGAACAAAATAGAACACAACAAAGTTTTACAGAGATTTCACATTTTCGTTGGTAGAATACTCCTACAATTCTACAAAGTAGCAATACCTGAATTTGAATGGATGCAGACCGGCGCCCCTGCTCCTGGACGGCAACACCCTGAGCTACTTCGGCAACAGCATCCCCATCAACCTGGTGGTGGCCGTGGTCGCGGAGGTCGTCCTCGTCGGCGGCGCCGAGTACTACCGGATCATCAACGGACTGGACCTTGAGGACAAGCTGCACCCCGGTGGCCCCTTCGACCCGCTGGGCCTGGCCAGCGACCCCGACCAGGCCGCGCTCCTCAAGGTGAAGGAGATCAAGAACGGCCGGCTCGCCATGTTCTCCATGCTGGCCTTCTTCATCCAGGCCTACGTCACCGGCGAAGGCCCCGTCGAGAACCTCGCCAAGCACCTCAGCGACCCCTTCGGCAACAACCTGCTCACCGTCATCTCCGGTGCCGCCGAGAGGACGCCCAGCCTGTGAGCTTCCATGCGCTGCTGCTGCCGTGGTCGATTTTACCGGGAAAAAAAAAGCTGTACTGTATGTGAGGGTCTGAACCAAGTGAAGAATATACCATGCCCATGCGTGTAAATTATCAAGAGGGGAAGAATCCTTTTCATTCTGATCTCTAATATGACTGCTGCTTCAATTTGTGCCTGAGATATGCTACTAAATCCGTTTCAAATTACAGTTCATTTCACTTTTTCAACTTAAGCTTTGACCAGTCGTCTTATTCAAAAAAAATTGTGCAAACTATCACTTCTTTTGTTATGGCATGCTTTATTAATAAAAGGTTTTTAAGAATGACTAAAATTTGGTTACGTTTGCATAAAATTTTTGAATAAGACGAGAGGTCAAAGTTAAGGTTGAAAAAAAGTCAAACGAATTATAATTTGAAACGGAGAGAATATTTAGTTAAGTTTTTTGAAGTTAATTAGTTCGTGCACGCCTGGGATATGCTACCTAAGTTAATTTGTGCCTTGATCAATGGTGACAGTCCTGCTACCACACACACCCCACAGCCTGCTCAGTCCCTCTCCCATGGCCCGTCTAGCTGGGCTGGTGAAGCCCACCAACGGACAGGCAATCCTCCCAATCTTGTAGGAACTGGGCTTCTATTTCTCTAGAAAAGAGAATCTATTCTGTTTTTCCTTTTATATACCTTGTTTATTTATTTATAACATCTTATTTCCTTGCAGAAGTTTTACTTCGTTTCTCATTGAGGAGAGACCCAAGTTCTGCAATTTGTTGTCTTTACTAATTGATTGAGTGAATAGTGATCCGAATCATATATATTTAAGAAACAGAAGAAAATTTCCACCAAAGACCAACTGTGAATATTAGATTTTGGGCGACTCTCATTTTTTGTCAGGCCTTATGAAGGTCCAAGAACAGTTCTTAGAGTTATCTAGATTCAAACTACAAAATGATAATAATATTTGATTACGGGAGGATACGTAGTTTGGAAGCTTTACCCTCAAACAACAATATATATCTCTTTGTAGTATCACTAGGAAAAAGCAGGTAACTTGCTCAAGTTTTCAGTTGTAGACCAGTTAATCTTAATGTTCTGTAGAACACTCATTGGTGATAAGCTAGCAAAATGGAATGTGTTACTTTCTTGAAAGTGGTATTTGTGTAATTAGATGACGAACGAGATTTAACTATATGGAAGCTCAATAACAAGGTTCTTTTACAGTATAATCAATGTCTAAGCATTTAGAGGAAACCAAATTGCGCTTCCTCGACTCCCTCCCCGAGCGCCTCCGTTAGGGCGACTCGGGGCGAACCCCCCCGGCGCCGCCGGCCACCGCACGGCCTCCCGGCCTCCTCCTCGCCGCTGCCCTACCGCGGTGGCGGCGGGCGGTGGCGGCGGCTCTCAAAAAGGCCCCCCGCGCCAGCCGCTCCCTCCACCTCGCGTTCGGTCAACCCCCGCACCACTTCCCTCCATCGTTGCGGTGACCTTGGGGGCGGCCGACCGGCCGGATCCACACCCCGATGGCCGGATCGCGGTTTGGGGTCGCTTAGCGCCCGCCTTCCTCGCCATTCGCCAGGCATGTGCCGTGGCGCCCTTGGTAGGCCACCAGGTGCCCCGACCCTCCGGGCGCCGCTGCCGGGCCGTGGGGGGTGTCGTCGCCGGTTCTGAGCCCCTATGGGCGGGATCCGAGGTCCGGCGGCCACGGCCGCCCCCCTCCGCATCGCGCCGCCCCTCCTCTCCCGGTGGGGCCCGGTGACATAGCTTCCGGGCCGCCCCTCCTCTCCGTGGGGCCCGCCCGAACATGGCTTTTGGGCTGCTCCCGCCGCCGTCTTGGATTCAGGCGTGGCGGGTACGGTGTGCCCCACCCCTCCCTTCCCTACGCGGTCTTGCCCTCCCCGGGGCGACGGAGGACCTCTTCGCCAAGGTCCTCTTCTTCTTCTTCCCTGAGGCCTCGCTTGGATGCGTAGGGACCGGGCGTGCCGCTCCTTGCCCCCTGTCTTGGTGCCGCCCACGGGTGGCTTTGTGCTCGCGGATCGCACAAATCGGGTGAAAACCCCGCCGGTTCCTCCGGCCGACGACGGTGGCGTTGTTGCGTCACTAACCTTCGAAGGCGTCGTCGGTTTCGCACGTCGGGGGACGGGCGGGGCGAAAGTCCTGCCGGGTTGTCTAGCGTTGATTGGCGTCGAAGGCCAACTCCCCTTCCGAAGGTATCGCGAGAGCACCGTGACAGAGGCGAGGATTCTGCCGCCGGGGTCATCATGTCCGTCGTGTTGTGCCTAATTGCGCCTCATCTTGCTTTTCACTTGGTAAGTCCAGCTGGTGGTTGTCGTAGCCGTAATCGTTGTTTGGCGGATGCTTTGCCGCCTGTCTTGCTTGTAATCGTTGTTTGGCGGATGCTTTGCCGCCTGTCTTGCTTGAAGCGGATACTTTGTTGCTTGTGTGGAGGTTGTGCTGTTGTCGCCGCGTCTCTGGTAGGTGCTCCTCGCCCGTGGTCCTCCTTAGTGACTCGGAGGAGCACTCGGAGGGCGATTTAGGGTGCTCCTTGTCCGTGGTCCCGAGGGTTGTGGCCCTGGTGACTCGGAGGAGTACTCGATGGCGCCTGCGATTTCGCCCGTGGTCCTGTTCTTAGTGACTCGGAGGAGCAGTCCCGTCTTCCGGCGGATGCTTTCTCGCCGAGGGGTTTCGGTGGATGCTTTGCCACCGAGGTCGTCGTCTTTCCGGCAGATGCTTTGCTGCCGAGGCTGTTATCGTTTATGGCTCCGACCACTGCTGGATTTCTAGGTGTTGAGTTATCTGTTGTATTAGGCTCAGTTGTTGGGGTTGTCCGGTGTAGGGTCCCCCACCCTCATGTTTCCTCGCTTTGTTTGTGTTGAGGATCTAGGTGGTAATCCATAGATTACCTACGGATCCTTTTGTATCTTCTATGTGTAGGTCTATTGACCACTCTTTTCGCTTAATGAAAAACGGGCTATATCGGTCTCGAAAAAAAAAAAAAAATTGCGCTTCATCTTTGTAAGGCCATTTGACGATTATCAAGAAGAGCTGGAAAGGTGTTGAAACCTGTTGCTTTTTAAGGCCAATAAAGAAACTATTCAAAACATTTTTTTTTTTAGTTGTCATGTGGTACATTTTGTTTGGAGAGTGATTCAAGTTGCTTTTGGTTTACAACCACCAAGAAACACAAAAGATATTTTTGGGCCTTGGCAAAGACAAGTAGACTCTAAATTGGGGTCTCAAGTTTGTGTGGGAGTACGTGCAATTATTTGGACACGCTTTTAGTCCATCTTTAAGAAGGCAAACGACAAGCAAACTGTTTTTTTTTTTTTTTGATTGAGTTGCCTCTAATCTAGGTACAATTGTAGTATCTACTTATACACACTCACACCCATACTACACACGCCACCCATGTATAACCAGACCTACAATTACACACAGATCGTAAGATCGCGTCTATAGGTGTGTTTAGTTGTGAAATATTTTGGGTTGGGCTACTGTAGCATTTTTCGTTTGTATTTGATAATTATTGTCGAACTATGGTCTAACTAGGCTTAAAAGATTCGTCTCGCACTTTTCAGCCAAACTGTGCAATCAGTTTTTTATTTACCTACATTTAATGCTCCAAAAATACGTTAAGAGATTCAATGTGACGGAAACTGCAGCACTTTTTGGGTTCCTGTAGTAGCAACTAAACACTCCCTATGTTGAGATCATCGGTATCCACTGACTCCATAGGCAGCGAGGTGTGTCACATTCTCCTTAAACGTACCTCACGCGGAGAGGCAAACGCTCGGAAACAATCCGAGTGAAGATTGAAGAATGGTGAGGAAACGCTGGCGATCTCAGGAAACCCCTGGTGAACATTTTTTTTTTCTTTACATAGTATGATGATTGATTGCAGGGTAATTCAAAACACCTAGTAAGCATATGGTTTTTGTTGAAATTAAGCTAGAGCTATGCTAAACTTGCTCTGCCTTTTCCTTGTAGCCAGAGATAGAGAGAGAGTAGTTTCTCAATGCAATATTTCTGTTAACAAGGACTACTCTGCACTAGTAAACAAATAAACAAATTATTACAATATCTACTCCTACTCCGTACTACCTTTGAAGAAGAAATAAAAATGCACATGACAGCTGATGGAGCTGGTCAGGACAGAGGTATAGTATATATCGATCAACATATATAAATAAATAAATGATGGTATAT
Organism: Hyparrhenia diplandra; assembly: GCA_015847255.1. Taxonomy (NCBI): domain Eukaryota; kingdom Viridiplantae; phylum Streptophyta; class Magnoliopsida; order Poales; family Poaceae; genus Hyparrhenia; species Hyparrhenia diplandra. The sequence goes on from JADLZK010011099.1 coordinate 408,516, forward strand.
TTGTCGGATATATATAGTGTGTCGTTGCACGGATGATAAATGAATGATGGTGTACGTGCATATGAAAAACGCAGAGACAGGGGGCGGGGACAAGGATCGACATTGCGGCCGTTACGAGTCAGCGACAGACACCACGGACACGGAGCCGGGCACACACCGTTCGAGCGAGTACGGGCCTGCTGCCATTTGACCTACAGACGTGAGGGTGCAGCACAACACTACTAATGTTTACTGCTAGAGACGACAGTCCTACTCCTAGGTGTAGTAGTGGTAGTAGTAATGATCATCTGGCGATCTGATTCGATTCTGGCTTGTGATGAGCTGCTAGCGTACTCGTACGCAGGGTGGTCCTCCTCGTCCTGCCGCCCAGTAAGTTAATTGGTTGCCTTAATCCTGGGGCTTGTCGGGACGTACGTACGCAGACGCAGTATTAGTGCCATGAATGGGAATGGCACTTGGTGCTTATTAGTAACGAGCCATGAATGAGAATTGTAATGCTGATGCAGGCGGCAGTCTTTGTTGGACCACGCATGTACAGGATCTCCCTCATCTTTCTCATCATCGGATCCACAACAGGCCAAGCTCGTTTGTTACTGGCTTATTAACTCCGACACGTACGTACGTACGGCCTATAGAGAGGTCACATGCTGCAGGCTTGCAATGCATTCCCACCTCAGGCCTTGGCGCCTCGCGCGTGAATGGGGTGATCGCTATGATACATGTCCCTGTACGTCTTCTAATACTGCACAATATCATCAGATCATCACACACAGCGGCGTAAACTACTGGATTGATATATAGGGTCTTTGATTAGTTATTTGTGCCAAACCTCGCTATATAATGTACTTATGTCTCTCGTGTTCCATCAAGCTAGCTAGCGGCCTTGTACGGAGAAACTTAACAGCGTAGCTAGGCGACCGGGAGAGGGACAGCAATAGGAGGTTGGGAAATGGGAGGGAACTTGGGGTCATGGCATGCCAAGGAGATTATAGAAGCTGATCCACTGACTGCAAGTTAATTTAATTTGGATTTGGATGCCTCGCTCGAGCTAGCAAGCGGCAGGTACTCCCCAGTGCATGCCCCTGTGCCACCACACGCCACAGGCCAAAAGACATGCATGGAAAGTGCAGTGGGGAGCTCAAAAGCCAAGAAGAAGCTGTGCCATGCGGACATGACATGCTAGGATGTGGCCTGGTTTAGATTGCTAAAATTTACTAAAGACCGTATGTCATATCGCATACTGTAAAGATGTTTCGTTTGTTAGTGGTAAATATCATCCTACCATGGAGTAAGTAGGCTCAAAAGAATCGTCTCGCAATGTACATCTAAACTGTGTAATTAGTTATTTTTTATACCTACATTTAATACTTCAAATATATGTCTTTTGATGTATTTAATGTGATGTGATGGAGAGAAAGTAGGAAAAAAGTTAGAAATTTTAGCAATCTATAAGGTCTCTGTTTGAGTGCGCTCTGTGCCGAGCAGCTAGTAGTACTGTAGCAGGAGTAGAGCTAGTACGCTCGCTGTTGCAAGCCCTGCTGCCAGCCATCTCGACACGCAAGCGCTTGAAGGCTTTAGACAAGGTACGTGTTGGCTGTTGATTTGTTCACACGCTACCTCTGCCTGCTGGGGTTTTCCGGCCGATCCCGATCCCATCTTCATCTCCTCCGCTGTGCATCTCTCCAATTTTTTTGAAGGAAACAGGAGGGGGTGAGATCCCCTACTGGACTTTTATTGAAAAACAACAACAGAGTACAAATTACAAACCTTGGCTCAAGAAACAAAAAAAGTCAAAAAGAAAATAAGAACAGTTACATGTTTGATCTGAGCCATAAATCTAATCTTGGAAGAGACCTCTTTTTTGCTTTAAGCATAAGCAGAGCAAATTCCTGCCGGAAGATTTGTTTGCATCTTTGGATGGAATGGGGTAAGCCTATGAAGATGACATCATTTCGAACCATCCAAATAGCCCAGCACATAGAGATGATAATTTTCATAAAGAAGGAGACATTTAGTTGATCTTTGATGGATAGAATAATGGAGTCCACAGATTCAGTGAAGTTATGGTGATGACAGAGAGTTGATTCCAGCAAGCCATTGCAAAAGGACAGTGAAAAAACAAGTGAAAGTGGTCTTCCTCTACACTGTGGGGACAGAGAACACAGGTATAATCAGGTAGAACCATATATCTACGCCTTAAAAGAGTTCTTGTGCTTATCCGATCCTGCAAAATTAACCAAAAGAATATTTTCCTTTTATTGTGGCAGGCTGATTTCCATAACCATCTGAAGATAGGGGAGGCTCGTCTATGTCCCATCAGAGTTAAATATGCTTTATGAGAAGAGAAGGATTGACCCCATTGATAACTCCATTTGTCTGCTCTTGAAACTGCTGGTAGGCTTCACTGGACAATGGCAGGTGAAAAAGGTCTTGTAGCTGAGTGGAGTTGACTGCTTCTGAGACCTTGAGCAAACTGTTTCTTGCAAAGGAGAAAAGCTGAGGGAAAGCTTGATTCAGAGTTGGCAAGTTTGTCCAAAGAAAAACTGAATCCCCATCACTCAACTGGATTAAAGCTAGTTCCTTATATTTTGGAATGAGTTTCAAAAGATCTCTCCACCAGAAGGAGAAAAAACCTCCTCTTCGATTTGCCACTTGTGCTGGAAGTCTATTTCGAGAACCATATTTCTCCCAAGCTAGAAGAACCCAAGGAGTGGGATCCTTGTTATAGAATTTATGCAGGTGCTTTAATAACAAACTTTCATTCTGAGTTTGAATATCCAAAACTCCAAGGCCTCCTTCAGGTTTAGGTAAGCACACTAATGGTCAAGCAGCCTTTGAGTCCAATCGATCGGTTTCCAACAGGGACGAAGGCAAGACTAGGGCGGGTGGGGCTCAAGCCCCACCTAAAATTCGTAATCAAGGTTATCATCTGAAGCAAAAACAAAAAATCACCATTAAATCTTCATGCAAATTAACATGACCTTTGTTTCACCCCCACCTAAAATTCGGTAATCAAGGTTAATTACTGTAGCAAAAACAAAAATCACCATTAAATCTTCATGCAAATTAACATGACCTTTGTTTTCAGCCCCCACCTAAAATTCGGTAATCAAGGTTAATTATTGTAGCAAAAACAAAAAATCACCATTAAATCTTCATGCAAATTAACATGACCTTTGTTTCAGCCCCACCTAAAATTTTTTTCAGCCTTCGTCACTAGTTTCCAACACCATCAGTGGTTGGTCACTGCCGCTAGCTGCTGAAAACCTCGCTCGCTGCAGCTGCATGCCTGACTGCCTGTGCATCCGTGCACGCACGCACGTCACTGTGCCTCCCTCCCTTCACTGTTTCTTGCATTTCAAGCACGGTAGATTCTACGTGCACATTTTATTCAGCGGCTCCTACGTGCGCACAACAAATCAACATGATACTCGGCTTATCAGTCGTATAAACCACCCGCTGAACATTAGGTAGTAAAGAGAGAGAGCGCGCGGGCGATATAATGTACTCCCTTCATTCATTTCAAATCGTAGGTCCCTTTCAAGTTTTCTAGATGAGTAGATTTTACGGTGTATCTTAACATAATCAATACCCAATTAAGTGCATAGTACAAGTTATGTATCTAAAATAGCAAAACGAATTACAGTTGTAGTCGAAGGGGCCGGGTAATATATATGCTACCTTAATATAAGTAGATAGATGTGGTCTCCTAAAAAGGCGTGTTATATGACGGTTTGATGTGATAAAGTTTAGTTTTGACTGGTATAATCGGTCGCTTTTTGTGCTATCAACATGTGTGAAAATTAAAAAGACACAAAAGCTACATGTGTCCTCCTAATTGTTGTTTAACTTAATCTGACTACATGAAAATTGTATAGTTTTTTCTAGGACGAAGGAAGTAGCGTGTACTCCAGCATGGTAGCTCTAGGCTAGGCCCAGTTGGAACGTAAGAAACTCTTTGCTAATTGTGTGTTTTTATGTGAATTTGAACTGATTTATGTTAAACTTGTATATAGTAATTCTCGTCAACCTTTTTGTATAGAATTTCTGTGAAATTTTCTACACGTTTCAAAATGAAAGGCAGTATTTCTCATATATACTGCAGGAGTATTGGCAGCACATGCATGTCCAAATGGGTAAATTGGAGTTTTTCTACTAACAAACAGTGTACTGTGATTTACAGCGCCAGGGCACCTTCAATTTTTGGGCTTGATGTCCATGCCAGCATCGTACACTTGTCTCTGGTATAGAGTATTTACCACCTTGCAATTCAACGACCTCTTCATACATGTAAATGCCATTCAATGCCTCCCTAATTTCTCTCTCTAAAACTCAAAACTTACAGTTTATAGTACGTACCGAGTACATTGTATATATAATTGCAACTTACCAGTAGCTAGTGCCACTCCTACAGTAATATTTGTCTTGCCAAGTCCACAAGACTGCAGTGTATTTTCACCTTCATTTACATCCACGCGTAGGAGTACTTGTGTCCTACGAACTGGGGCCGAGCTGTCCACAGTATCTACCTACGTACGTACGGTGGCGTCGAGCCAATGGTCAACTGGTATACGGAGTACAGTATATTGTGCAATAATGCAAGTACCAATCTCAGAGCAACAAGTGTACTGGACTGAACTGCAGACGAAATATATATGCATGAGGACGTACGTACATCCTACGTACACACCGTTGTATTTCTTTCAAGGACGATGAGTACACTCGATCTTTGTGTTCAATGTCTCTCGGTCGATCTTCAGTGGTTCTGAACACGTACTTGTCTCAAGATCCAGAAGCGCAACTCACCATATTTCCAGTTTTGCAACATGTACATCTCATGCATACATATGTATATATGTGCTACAGCTAGCTGTAGCATTTCGTATGAGTATATATGTATGGACGGATGCATACAGAAATATATTCATTGCAACATGAATATAAAGATGTCGTTTTTCATTTAAGTTCATCAAAGATACTGATACTACTAGAGGAGTAAATATTCGCAGTATTGTGCGTGCGTACATCTGTTTTTAGAAAATTCAAGAGTAGAAAGTGTTCCTTTTCTTTTTTTATGTTTTTATTTTGAAAACATGTAAGGAATATATAAGTATTTGCACGCTACGTATATTTGTGAACCTATAAGGTACTGTGTGGGGAAACAAGACGTCGACAACTTGTACTACCTGCATCGATCTTGTGGATGCGGTGTGTCTGTGTGACAAATGTGACTTGTTCACGAGCTATGCATGCATGGGTTCACGACTTGTCCGTCCGTCAGACTCCTCCGTGTATATGCATTGTGACTTGGTTTTCGTGAAGCGGTTTAGGCCTAGTTTGATTTAGGGCATGTTTGGTTCACTTCCCAGTATTGTTGAGCCGCACCCTCTTTAGCCAGGCCGAGTGCATGTAAGGGGTGGTTGTTTGGTTGATTGACTGCCTCCGTTTTTTTTTTTTTTTCGAAAGCGTGCTTTGCACGTGCTGCATTAAGAGAAGGGAATGAAGTTACACAACCCGTGTGACCAAACGGCGAGCCACCAATGGCCACATGGGTTAAACACCTACAAACATCACCGGCTTAAACGGCGGAGCTTAGAGGGGTGTACTAACTAAGAAAACACTTTTTGCGACTAACACGACACGGAGTTTAAGACTCGTCGGCGTTCCTCGGGGCCCCCGACTCGCCAAGTTCCGCTTCGGCGAGCGAAAGAAGCATAGGAAGTTCGCTCAATGTCGCCCCTTTTTAGCGACGATACCTTAGCACCGAAGACTTGGTGGAACTTGGTGGCGATCGTGGTGTTCGGAGAATTTGTGACCACATGATCCGCACGCCCCTCCCACTGTTCAACATCACCCCCGTGCTCGCTTCACCGGGTCGTGGATGCGGTTGGTCGTTTTGGCGGCCAACCGATCACTACGACGTAGGAACCAAGTGGTCATCGTCGACCTTGGAAGCCCCTTAGGTGAGGCGGGGACCGGATCAAAAGGCTCCTCTAGCGGCGGCGTCACGGAGTTTAAGAAGTCCGCCATCGGCCGCCACGGACGCAGAATCCACAGCGCGGGGGAGCAAAGGGTGGTGCAGGCAGCGGGAGGAGTCGGCGAAGGAAGGCCCTCGGTCGAGGTGTCCTCACACGCCTCCGTGAGCCGTCGACGTGCTGCGCGCCAAGCGCCCCGAATGGCGTGGTCCGACCGGCGCAGTCCAGCCGGCGGGGACGTCGTCGTTGAGGGTCTCCGGCGATAGACCCCCCGACCTCCAACTCCGCAAAGAACCGAAAAGCTTCGACCATGCGCAGCCGGGTGAGGTAGACTACCGCATCGCTGGGAGATCACTGGGCGATAGGCGGCGAGCGGCGAGGAGGCTTCCTCTAGCATTGGGTCCACCCGAGCGGGGGCTCCGCAACCGCACATGGCACAAGCGAGCGGGTCGGCGCCATGGGTGACGACGCGGGCGTTGGTGGCCTCCAACACCGCCCGGCGCCTCCCACCTACCGCACAGAGTCACGTCGATGGGGCTAGGGGCTGAACAGAGGATCCGCCCGACGAAGAAGGGGCCACACGCGGCCGTGGGCCCCGAAGGGCTCCTCGGCAACGCCATGGTCGCCGACTTGTCGGGCGATCCGAAGTCGGGGGGCCGGGTCGCGGGCTCAGCCGCACGACTCGGGGGGGTGGGGAGGACGACGGTGTCAATGCTGCGCTCCTCGCCGCCCGTGCCTCGTGGCTGAAGCGTAAGAGGCAGCGGGACGGCGAAGGGCACCGAGCGCGATGTGATCCCCCGCAGCGTTGAAGCAGAGACCGGCCCGGTGAAGGCGCGACAGTGGCCGCCGCCGAGGGCGAGGCGCGGCGTACGCTGGTCGCCCCCGCCACGCCGCTGAACGAGAGTGAATCCATCGGCGTCGATAGTGGGAAGACGGCCGATGGAGGCGGGTGGCTGGCCGATGGCGTCTGCCTCCCTCGTGGCGGTGCCCGTAGCCGCGCCCGAGGCGCCGGCAGGTGGACACGCGAGGCCGGGCTGTGGACCGAAATGAGGAGTGCAGCACCCGTAGCCGCAGCGCCGTAAAAGTATGTCGTTGGCGTCGATGGGCTTGGTGGCAGGCCGGCATGTCGGCACCCGGCCCGGTCCTCCTAGCACGGCAAAACGTCGACGATTTTGCCGCGGCGCTATGGTTGTTGCCCGATGGCGTGCCCACTGCGACGGCGCCGACGATGGTTACCCAAGAACCTCTGGATGGCATGGCCGCCGAGAGTGCGGCACCCGACCGGAAGCCCAGCCCACCGGCGGCGGGGGGGTTGAAGGCAAGGCGTGCCGCACGACGGTATGGGGCCTCCGGGTTCGACGACCTCGACTTCCTCATCCGAGCAGCGGAGAAGCTGTCCTCCCATCGCATTGCCTTGGATCCGCCGGGCAGAGGGGAAGTGGGGGGCCACGACCTCCACATGGGTGTGAGCGTAGGGGACACGAGCAGCGGCGTCGCCCGGCGTGACGCAGGCCGGCTCCAATGTGCGCAGCCCAAGCCCGGCCGTGGCCGGCGACATGGGCGTAGATGCGGATGCACGGCGACATGAGGTCGGAGCGTATGTTGCAATAAGGACGACGTCGCGCTCGACGCCCGACGGGTCCAAGGCGAGGGACGGAGGCCGCGGGTCCGCAAGGGGAGGTCATGGGCGCATCGGGCCGGCTCGCTCCTCATGGACGACGGTGGCGCCACCGCAGGGGGAAGCGGCTCCCCATCCTCGGGTACGGCACTCGCCGGCGCGCGGTGACGGCGGCGTGAGGTGGGAGGTCACGCCGCCAGCCCCACCACGAGCGCCAGGCGCGCCGGGGTGAGCAGGGGACCCCTCGCTGGCTCCCATCGGCCGGGCGACGAGAGGCCACGGTCCCGGCCCCGCCGCTGAGGCCGACGCGGCGAGGACGCCCACAAGCAAGGGCGCCCGCGGCCGAGCAGCCAGGCCGCTGAAGCGACCCTCACCGGCGCCCGGGCCGGCCCTCCGGCCGGGAGCCGCGGCCGAGGCCCGTGAAGTCGGCCATGGCGGCGACGCAGGAGGGGGGCGACGGAGAGTCCGCCTCGATGCGACGAGGGGAGCGTAGAGGGGAGGGGAGCCGGGCGGCCATCAAGCTTGAAGAAGGCCTGCGGCCGAGGAAGACCCCATGGCCGCGCCGGAGCCGTAGCGGCCGGGCGCCACCGGCCCGGGGCAGCTGGGGTCGAAATTTGATCTCCTCGCCGGGTGGAGAAGGGACCAGGTGTACTCGCCCGGGAGCCCCCGCAGCGGTGAGGTCCCTGGATTTGCTATCGGAAGTGGCGGGGGCTACCGGGCGGTGCCAGCAAGCGGGGCGGCGGGCCGAGCTGGGGCGACGGAGTCGCCATCCTCACCAAGTCCTTCTCAAACAAAGGACCCGGATAATCCCGCCTCCGCCTTGACACATGCGTTATTGTTTGGTTGTACAGACGAGATAAGTTGTATGAGATAAAAATTATTTAAAAAATTAATATTATAATTTTTATTTTGTACAAATACCGCTTTAAAGGACTTATTTTATCTAACCATGTCTTCATTATCCTTAAAATACGTTAATATCACTTGATATTCACCAATTATATACCAATACATCATTAGGCAGAGAAACAGCCGAGCCTAGCTCGCCGTAAACAGTCGATTTGGGCGTTTCTCGTAGCCCTGGCTACGTGGCACTCGCTTGCATGAGCCGAGCCCGGCCGAGGGAGACGCCCGTGACAACCAAACAACGCCACCCCCGCATCCCGCCAGCCCGGTTCAGGCCGGATGCGTGGCAACCAAACATGCCCCTTAGATTCTTGTTTCTTTTTTTTTTTTTTTGAGATTACACATTCTGACAACGCAGACGCCAACACGCACGCACACTCATCCCAGGAACACACGTATGCAAACCCTACCCCTATGAGCACATTCAAGAACCGAGCCGGCAAATCCTGAAGTTCGAAGTCACCACCGCGCCGCTATCGACGGACGCCGCCTACCACTTAATGCATAGCGCCGGAAAATCCTCGAAATAAATCCAGGGACAGTGTCGCAGGTGATTTGAACTCAGTGGGAGCCCTCAACCAATGGCCTTTGTCATTTGCCTCGGAGAGCCTTGAACTCCTGAAAAATAAAAAAATAAAGTCCGGCATGTTTGTTTGGTAACTAGTAACTACGTAGAGAAATTCAAAAATGCTGTCATGAATACCCTAATTTGTATTCAAAAGAAAACGAAGAAAATCAACAGAGTACAGTACTGTTTGGAAGGATGGGCTCGTCGTGTTCCATCGCAAAAAGCGTCGAGAGAGAGAGAGAGCAAAGGCATGCCGGCCGATCGATGGCGCGAGCGTCGTGTTGTTTGTGGCTGCCGCCTGCCAAGAACAGCCAAGAACATGGGACTGCCTGATGACTTGCCGTGGCGGCAACGACCCACCCAGCGATCAGTCACTCATCTCATCTCACACACGGCATGACAGGCGCATGCAGCTCTGCAGCTGACACATGGGCAGCCTGGTCGGCCGGCAGCGACAGAGGGGGGGGTGTCCTGTTCCTGCTCCTGCTCCTGCTGGCAGCAGCAGCAAGTGATGGAGCACTGCACTGCCTCTCCCATCGATCATAGGGAGATGGCAATCAAATTCGTCGATGTTTGCTTGCATTTGCTCGCCAAGAGAGAGACAAACAAAACAAGCGGCCATGATGGGCCTCTGCTTTTGTTTTTTTGTGATCATTTCGTTATGGGTTTTCTTGCTTCATGCAATTCAACAAGGGGATGGAGCCGGCCGTCCAATCTGTTGGTTGGATCATAATTTGATACTTCGTTAGTACAACATGTTGTGTGGTACAGCACTCTAAAATGAGTCGCGGCCAAAACCTTTTGTTTAGCAATATGATAATATCCTTTCATACAGCTTGAAAAGACGCCTAGCTTTTGACAAACGTATAGTAACGTTTACTATCTTTTGATAATACTCGCATTGTATGCACCATGCACATGTTACTTCTCTCACCTCACAAGCTAGCATTTCACCATTTGTACATGTGTGTTGTTGCAGCAGAGCAGCGGGCATGATTAAAGAGATCCCATGCCTGTCTCTATTCACCGCGCGCCGTGAACTGTGTGACACTGCAGCTAGTTACTAGTAGCAGTATGCTAAACTTTTCTCAAGTGCTTGTTTGGCAGCAGCAC